>CM076581.1:1505562372-1506109872 GCA_034641835.2 Pinus albicaulis | reverse complement strand
ATGCACTGTCAATTGGAAAGGTTTCCTAGTTGCCTTAGTTAAGAGACCAAAATCACTGTTACTTTGTCACTGAGCTTATTTACTTGCAGTGGGTATTTTTTGGGTTTGGATAAGTCTATTTTTTTTACAAGATAGATCCATGGGTTATCACTGTGTGCTGAACGTGCCAAGCCAAAGAATTTATGATTGGAAACCAAGTATAAATTCATAGTTTTTCATGATTTTCATCAAATAGGAGACGATCTTATTTATTTGTTGTTGAATGTATGCACTCTCCAGTTGATGGATATGCTACTAACCTTTGGGTAAACCATTGAGGAGGAGTAGTCAGATACACAGACATCGAGTACGGTGACAGTAGCTGCAGATCTATATCCTATGGAGATGTTGGAGGTTGATGGGATAGTTATGCAGGGGGCTATTAGGTAGGAGGAGCATGACATTCTTGATCAGGAGAGGGAGGAGCTATTGGATATGGTGGAGCATTCATCTCTGGGATGACACATTGATGAGTTTCAGATAGATGCACATGCAGTCAACAGAGCCGCAGTTCTTTCAAGGATTAGCACTCTCGAGGGATAGATTGATGGGGCTTGCAACATATATTTCCCACTTTGGCCCATTATAGAGGGAGGGGATTTCTTCTACAGGAATATCTCGTTGGCAGATGGGATGGGGAAGCATGGGTTGAGTATGGACTCGCGACCTCACACCTGACTTGTTTTGTTTGTAGGTGTCACTACCTATTATTATTTTGGGATAGATTGGGAGGAGATCATAAGTTGGTATCCTATTGATGGTGCAATCTTCTGCATAGGGAAAATAGCGTATAAGGGACCCTTAGACATGAAATATGTGGCAAATTCCAGTTTGCAGTGGGGCACAGGTCAACAATTCTTCAGCATTCCATCCTGACTTCGGTAGAGCAGGGTTAGCATGTGATCGAGTTAGGATTTGGACTAGAGAGATGTGATGTGTTGGTACACAGTTGGTCAGGCATGTTATACAGTCAGAGCTACATCACAGCCGGAGCCATGGAGCATTGATGCTTTTTGTCATACTTTGCTTCATCGGGCAAAACCTATAGCCAGAGGCAGTGCACAACCCGAGCCATGGGACTTGAGTGGTGGTTGGCCATGGTGGCGTTGGGATCTGGGAGGAAAGATTGATGATATATGGGGTGAGAGATCAGTTTGGGATCCCGACACTGAGGGGTCTATTTTGGGTGGCTTGATATAGGTGCATAACAACACCCAGGGGTTTGTATGGGATCTAGGCATTGGGTCTCAGTTGCATCGGGCCAACAGGGTGGCCCACATATTTGGATTGCTTGAGGGAAAGAAATCTTGGGGCAGAAGGTTTGTAATATTTTTTTTTTGGTGTCACCTATGATAGGGTTAGGACGGACTTCTAGAGTTAGGAGTAGACAGATCATAGGTACAGGTTGGTGTCATCAGCAGGCTCAGGGGATTTTTGTTTTGAAAGTAGCTCCAAAAATAGAATAAAAGAGATATTAACACCTTAGAAATAAGACACTTCAAGGGGGTAACCTCCAATACATTACATGAATGAAAAATTATTGGATGATACAAATTACAAAACCTCTTTTCTATATATAGGAGTCCATGGGGCCATAATGTAATCCTACTGGGGCCACAATGTAATCCTAGCTAACCTAACAATAATAATTTAAGGGCACAATAATAACAATATGGGGGTTACAGGGGTACAATAATAAGAATAAGGGGTTTACACTAACAAAAATAAGGGAATATACTAGTAATATAGGGACGTAACATGCCCCTCTCCTTCAAAAAAGTGTTGTCCTCAATGCTTGAGTAGATTTGAGTGGTTTTGTATAAAATTATTATCCTCCCATGTAGAATATTCAGTGGGTAAGTTATTCCACTTGATTAGATACTCTGAAATTGATCGATTCCGTAGCTGTCGAGTTCTTGTTTCTGTGACCGCTTTAGGTTCCAATATGATTTTTCCTTCCTCATCAAGTTCTAAAAATATTGTTTGAACTGGAATATTTTCACCTATAACCTTCTTTAAGCATGAAACATGGAAAATTGGATGCACTCGTGAAGAAGCAGGAAGCTCCAATTTGTATGCCATAGTACCAATCTTTTACAACACTTTGTAAAGACCATAGTAATTTGACGATAATTTATTATCCTTCTTAGCTTGCTTGAAGGACATTTGTTTGTATGGTTGTAGCCATAAAAATACCAAGTATCCTACATCAAAACTTCTCTCACTGCGATTTTGATCTGCATGTTGTTTCATTCGATTTTGTGCCAAATTTAGGTTATCCTTTAAGAGTTGGAGAACTTCTTGTTGATGCTCGATGTGATCTTCCACTCCTTGAACCTTCAATTTTTCTCTTAAAGATGATGTTATGGATGGTGGATGATATCGATAAAGTGCAATAAATGGTGTTATTTTTGCAACAGTATGGAAGGAAGTGTTATACAACCATTTAATGAGAGGTAACCACTTGACCCATTGTGTTTTTTTATCAGATAAAAAACAATGAAGATATCCTTCCAAACATGTATTTACTATCCCAGTTTGATGATTAGATTGAGGATGATAAGATGAGCTATGAGATAATTGAGTACGAAAACAAGAAAATAACTCTGTCCAAAAATTTCCAGTAAAAATGGGATCTCTGTCGCTCACAATAACCCTTGGGTTTCCATGTAGCTTTTGAATTGTGTCCATAAATGTAGTAAAAACTGTACTTGCTTTAAATCAATGAGATAATGCACAAAAGTGTGCATACTTGGTAAGTTTATCAACTACCGCCATGATGACACTCTTTCCTTCAGACTTAGGTAATCCTGTGATAAAATCCATTGAAATATCCTCCCAACATTGACTTGGATGGATAAAGGTTGTAGAAGTCCTGGGGTCTTAATTGTCTCAACTTTGTTCTGCTGGCAAACCAAACATTCCGCCACAAACTTTTGAATATCAGATTTAAGGCCATCCCAAATAAAAAATTTCTTCACCCTATGGTAAGTTTTTAAAAATCCTAAGTGTCCTCTTAAAGAAGAAGTGTGCAATTCCAAAAGAATCTTTTGTTTTAGTTGGGAATTCTTACAAAGATATAAGTGCTATTTGTACCATAAAGAATCATTTTCCCAACTAAATGTATCAGATGTACTAGGATCTTGCTACAACTTTTGAATGAGTGTTCATACTTCTTTGTCCTTCTTCCATTCATCTCTTGCTTTGGTTATCCAATTTGGTTGTATAATAGAAATGGCACAAATAAATTCTTCTACCTCTTCATTCTTTCTTGAGAATGCATTTGCAACAACATTAAGCTTCCCTTTTTTGTAGATTATTTCAAATTAATAACCCAACATCTTTGTGACCCATTTTTTCTTCTCTTCTAAAGATAGTATTTGTTCGAAAAAGTCTTTAAGACTATCATGATAATTTTTTACCTTGAAGTGTCTTCCCATTAGGTAAGTTCGCCATTTGTTTAGTTCATGCAATATTGCTAACATTTCCTTCTCATAAATAGGTTTCTGTAAATACTTTCCTTTTATTGGATGACTTTCAAAATCAACGGATCTTCCTTCCCGCGTTAAAACAACACCAATTCCATTTCCTGAGGCATCACATTCCACAATAAAGGTTTTTGTGAAGTCTGGCGTAGCTAAGACCGGTGCTAGGCACATTACCTCTTTAAGATGTTCAAAGGCCTTAGTTGCTTTAGGAATCCATCAAAATGCATCTTTCTTCAGTAATGTCATTAGAGGTGCTGCTATACTCCCATAATTCTTAACAAACTTGTGATAATACCCTGTTAACCTGAGAAATCCTTGCAAATTCTTTATGGTTGTGGGGACTTTCCATTCCTTAATGGCTTTAATTTTGTTAGGGTCTACCTTAACACTCTCGTGAGATACAATATGACCCAAATATTCCACCTCTTGTACTCCAAAGAAACATTTGGATGTTTTTGCATATAATTGTTTCTCCTGCAATAGTTTTAGCACCATGTCAACATGTTCAACATGATCCTTCCAAGACCTGCTGTAGATTAGTATATCATTGAAAAATACTAGCACAAATTTTCTAAGGAAGGGTTTGAAAATGGAATTCATCAACCCTTGAAATGTAGAAGGTGCATTGGTAAGGCCAAAAGGCATGACCAAAAATTCATAATGACCCTCATGAGTTAGAAATGTTTTTTTTGGAATATATTCAGTCTTCATTCTAATTTGATGATATCCTAAACGAAGATCCAACTTGGTAAAATAAATTGCTCAATGTAATTCATCCAATTATTCATCAATCACAGGAATGTGAAATTTATCTTTAATGGTGAGCTTATTGAGCTCCCTATAATCCGGACAGATGTGCCATGATCCATCCTTCTTGTGTACCAATACTACAGGAGTAGAGAAAGAACTTTGACTTGGTTGAATTATACCCGCCTCTAACATTTTTGCAATCATACATTCAATTTCGCTCTTTTGGACATAAGGATATTTATAAGGACTGATGTTTGGAGGAACACTTCCTGGAATCAAATGAATATCATGATCATGATCACAAATAGGTGGGAGTCCTTTAGGAGTTTCAAACACCTTGGAATGATTGTCCAAGACTTGTCGAAGATCTGCAGAAATAGATGATTTTGATGTTGGAACTTCTAGTGAGCATAATTGTGCAATTACACCTCGTTGTTCTTTCTTTAGAAGATTTTTCATGACATTAGAGCTTATTATCTTTCCTGGCTTCCCTGTAATACCCTGTAATTCAAATTCCTTTCCTTTTGAAAAAAATTTCAAGAAAAGTTCTTGAAAATTAAAAGCTACCGTCCCCAAATATTGTAACCATTGTACTCCTAGTAAAAAATCAGCACCTCCCAAAGGAATGGAAAGCATCGGAATATTCAATAAATATTCCCCCATAGTTAGCTTGATATTATGGCATTTTCCAGAGAAATTTATAGTTCCTCCATTTGCAACCATCACTTGACATTTTGGTGCTGGGTATAGGAAACAATTCAATTCCTTGGCTACCTTACAATGAATTAAATTATGGGTGCTACCTGAATCAATCAACACTAATACCTTTTTCTTCTTGATATTTCCTTCTATCTTGAGAGTTTGAGGAGTGGTAATTCCTTCCAATGCATTACATGATATGGTCGGACTCATTTCTTCCTCTTCTAGGGCTAGTTCCTGGTGTATATCCTCTTCTTGTTCATTTTCTTCTTCCTCTTCACAATCCATGTAAAATAATTTCTTCTCAGCACACTTATGACCTTTAGTGTATTTGCTATCACAACTTTAGCAAAGCCCTTTTTCTATTTTTTCTTCCAATTTTTGTGGTGTCAACCTTGTAGGTTGTGGAAATCTAGGGGTAGCAACACTTCCTTCTTTATAGAAATGAGTGGTAGGCTTCCTTGTCACCATAATTTTACATTCATTTTTTCTTGCCAACCTGAATGCCTTCTCCAATAAATCAGGTTCCAAAATGTGAACTTCATGTTGGATGTTATCCTTTAAAGTACCTATGAAGGGATCAATCCTTTGTTTCTCTGGAATATCAGTTACCCTTATATTCAATTTTTGGAAGTCCTGAATGTGCTTCCCCACTAAACCCTTTTGTTTGAGATTTATCAATTGGCTAAAGAAGGTGTTTCTCTTTGTATCCTCATAATGTGCTATCATTTCCTCTGTAAAAATTGACCAAGTGACAATTTTTTTACGAGAGCAAAGCCATCAATACAATACAAATGTATTTTGATCTAAATGTAAAGTTTCAATGCGTATCTTTTGTGTGTTTTTCACATTATGGAGATCAAAATATTTCTCCATATGTAGTATCCATGCTACAATATCCTTTCCATCAAACTTCCTCATATCCATTTTTGGAATATGGTGGTTCTTCCTGCCAAAATTAGAGTTTATGAAGTCACGATTAACATTTATTTTGTTATCATCATGAGTTTCCTCTAATATATTTTCACCATTAGGAAACATTTCTTGTATCAACTTTTTCAAACCTTCCATGTCTGCTTTTAGATCATTCTTCATGTTTTCCATGTTGTCTTTCATTTTTTTATTGATCTTAGCTTCCATTTCATCCATCTTAGATTCCATGCTGGCTTCAATGCCATCTATCCTAGATTCCATGCCTTTCTTCAAACCATCCATATTATTCTTCAAACGATCCATCTTCGCTTCCATCCCTTTATTCAAAAATTCCATTTCAATTTTTGTTGCTCTTTGCGAGAGCGAACTTTGGTGCACTTGGTCTTGTAATTTTGATAGATCATGTTCCAATTCTTCATCTTCATGCGTCATAGTAGAGCCTTCTGAAGGCTTAATGGGTGTTGAATTATTTTTACGGGGCATTTTTTAGAACCCAATACTCAAATCTATTCTACAATATGCCCTTGGAATCAATTCAAATTTATTCTTCAGACAAGACTTATGCAATTCAGAAAAAAAATACACACCTTTTTCTTGCTTTTGAGGAGCTCGATATTGAAATTGGATTATCTCTGTGATTGTGGCTTTTCAATATCTGAAATTCGGCACTAAGGTAGCCTTCTGAATTATCTTTTGAATGCCATAGGTTTGAATTGATTTGTATTCTCCAAGGAAAAGTTATGTCCAATCTCCCATAATGACCTAATTATGGACTGGTTTAGTAGAGAAAACTTGTACGACTTTCCACGTGTCACTATTTCCTCTTTTAGCTCTAAAATTTATAGCAAAGAAACTAAAGTCTGTGTACTTAAGACCACTTTTTATGGCACTCCAATTTGATGCTCACAGAGAGAGTTATGAATATTTTCCCACGATCACCTCCTTGAGATGAAATTCAAGAGCCTGAAAAAGAATTACCTTCCACAGATCATATCTCCGAAAATATTGCGAACCATGATCTGAAATTTAGTGACGAGGTTCCTCAAAATTTCGGCTTCACTCCCTAAAAATTTCCTCTTCTGAAACTTTGTATAAAACAATTTATATCGAAAATTCCACGATGACCTGTTTGGAGCAGCGAGACCCTAGAATCCAAAGCTTTGATACCAAATGTTGTGAAACTAGCTCCAAAAATAGAAGAAAAGAGATATCAACGCCTTAGAAAAAAACCACTTCAAGGGGAAAACCTCCAATACATTACATAAATGAACAATTCTTGGATGATACAAATTACAAAACCTCTTTTCTATATATAGGAGTCCATGGGGCCACAATGTAATCCTAGCTGACCTAAAAATAATAATTTAAGGGCATAATAATAACAATATGGGGGTTATAGGGGTACAATAATAATAATAAGGGGGTTACACTAGCAACAATAAGGGACTATACAATTAATATAGGGACCTAACAATTTTTGGAGGAGTTTTGAGGAGTTTTTATGAGGTCAAGTGGCATTCTCTTGATATATTCCATCATCTGAGAAATTTTCCTTTCGTTCTCGTGCATTCTGACAACTTTCATAAAACTGAGTTATTTCTAGGCTTAAATGAGTTAATTATGGTCAAGGTGGCATTCCAAGAGGGATACATGATAAAACACCTTAGTGTAATATCTCATAGGAACCGGTACAACGATACCTACATGATGGGATGGTTGGACATGAGTTTCAGTGACCCAAGGAGACATGGTAGCCAATGTAATATTTCCTACATTAAAAAGGAATATTTTAATAAGAGGGAAAAGTGCTCCATGCATAAAATAGTAATAAAATAAGGCTCTAGAAGGATCCAGGAGATCTATAAAAGAAAAGGACGAGGGCATTGAGGGATATCTTGGATTAGATCATTTTCTTGTGTGAGAAGTTTGAGAACTTGGTTCTCTTCTCCATTGGTAGCCCTAGGATGGAAACCCTCAGGTGATTTGTGAGTGTTGGATGGAAACCCAACTCTCTTTGAGGAGAATTCATTTAGAAGTTTCGCAGAACTTTGGGGATTGCTCTGAGGATCATTCAGATCTTCAATCAGTTCTTTGTTATCTTACAGTGGGTTCATTGGCAGATTTTGCTAGATGGAGAGTGCAGTAGTTCAGTTTTGGAGGCTAGCACAATGCAGGAGTTCATATTGATGCCCATTTCTCCGTCTCAGCTCTTTTGTGTAAGATATATATGTAACCCCAATTATCATTTATAATAAAAAGCTGAGATTCTTCCTGTTCGATGTGTTAATGGATTGCAACGTTTATATATTTTTATTTTACATGGAAAAATTCTATTTATTGATTCAGTAATTTTATGGTAAAATGCTGGGTTAGTGTGATTTCCACAAAATTAGTAAAATATCTCATTTGGGGATATTACATGAGTGTATATACATTGGTGAGTGATGAGCCCTCCTATTGCACCAAGAGTGTTGCAACTCCCAGGGGATATCTACTTTACTTTATCAACCCAGGGTTCATACAAACCTGGAGGTGACAGTGCTATATACACAGCATATGATTTCTATTCATTTCATCCTCTTCTAATTTACAAAAGGGTGCTATTTCTTAAAATATGATCAAATTTGAAAAGTAAATTGCTAGAAGGAAATGAAAGAAAGGAAACTAACTTAATTTTCAGAAAGGAAATGACAGGAATGAAACTAATTTAATGTGCAGGAAGGAAATGAGAGAAAGAAAATAAATTAAATTGCTGAAAAGAAATGAGAGGAATGAAACTAATTTAATTTGTAGAAAAGAAATGAGAGAAATGAAAATAATTCTAAACCACACTTAACTTGGCCAAATGACTAAATTAACTCTACTTATCCTATAGTCTATCGATCATGCTCCTATTGATGTAGCTATTCATGATCTGATTCTAATTTGAAGAGGGGTTGATTTGCAACTTAGAGGAAAAAAAATGCTAAAGAGGCTAATGGAGGGCTTAACACATGAAACAAGGCTTAGAAGTGGGAAGTGGGGGTTTCAAACTGATTAAAATTTTATGATAGTGAAAAAATTGTTCGGGGAAGAATAATTTGAAAAGTACGATGGTGGAGATGCGATAAAGTTGCGAAGTGCAACGGGCTAAAATCTGTGACGTGCAAAATAAGAAATGTGAAATGCAAAAAGGGAAAATTTTGCGATCTGCGATATGCAATATTGCAATATCGCAGTCATAAAAAAGAGTGGTAGGTCTTCATATAAAAAGGAAAACAATGCGAAGTGTGATTTGCGACAGGTGATGTGGCAATGGGACCAGTGCTGGAGAGTGATCAAAATGTTGCAATCGGTAGAGAGGGGTAGCTATTAACAAACAGAAAAAATTGTGATGAGCGATTTGTGATGTGGTAAAAGTTGCAAAGTGCGATGTCGCAATCGCAGTATCGAAAAGCTGGAGGGATAGCAGAAGTGTTGTTTGGGAAAAGTTGCGAAGTACGATATGTGATGTGGCAGATGATGTGGTGGTGGGACTGGCAGGGCGAAGTGCAATCACAATATCGCAATCGACGTTTGGAAGTGGTAAGTCTTAAAGAAAAAGGTAAAAGGTGCAAAGTGCGATATGATATTTCGCAATATTGAAATCGGTATATGGGAGTGGTAAGTGTTAAAGGAAGAAACTAAACACTTCGAATTGCAATTTGCAATGTATGGTAGTGGGAAGTTTGAGGAGCAAGGGTGGAAGTTTGAATTGCAATGGTTTTCAAGAATTTTGCATTAGGAATGGGTAAGGTAATCGTGAATGATAAAAAAGAAAAAGGAATGAGGTAGGCTGAAGGGTTTAAGTGTTTTGAGGAAAAAAGGTGGGTGCAACATTTGCAAATAATAGGAAAAGGAGGAAAATGGAGGCGTAAAAATAGTGTTTAGGATGTGAAGACAAAGATGGAAAATGAAATAGGAAGGCACCATGGACCTGGTCTGGGGTTTCAACAATGATTCCTACAAACAACTCTGTTGATATATGCATGCAAAACAGACAAATGCATGAAAATATAGTGCAAAGGAAGACTGGAAAATGGTAATGCAAATCTACTTCTAATCTCAAAAATAGTGAAGAGAAATAAGCTTTTGGGTCTGTGGGAAGGTTCACCCTCCTCGAGCCCTATTAACAGAGATGAGAAGGGGGTATTGATCCACAGATTTTTGTTTTTCCTCTATTCTATTACTCTCATAAGCTAATGAAAAACTACAACATCACACCGAAATAAAAACTAAACAAAAATGAAACTATTAAAAGAAGAAGTAATTGAATTACGTAAAGAAAACTAGCTTAATGATAGAAAGGAAAGAATGGTAACAACAGAGAATATGAGGCACATGGATTGGGCCCTAACCCATGAGCCTAGAATTTTGGTGACTTGAATCAGTAGAATGAAATTAGTCTTCTCATTTCATAAAAGAATAGCCACATACATGTCTGAAAGTTTGATCCCTGAGTAAAAATGATAAAAATCTCAATAGAATGCAACAAAGTTTCGACTAGAATCGAATGTAATTGACTAACTCTTCCTACCTCTATCTCTGCTCTATTTATTGTATAGGGAAGCTACCAACATCTCCCTAAGAAATGGTGATTAAGTCCACTTGACTCCAAGTAAACAACGATTGGGTGCACTCCTCTTTGAGTTTCTTGACTGCCTCTGGAATCAAATTGCTAGAGAGAATCCTTAGGGATCCTTTGGCTACCTTTGGAATTCGAATTGCTGGAGAGAATATTTGGGATGCTTCGACTGCCTTTGAGTGTCAAGGAGGGTTGAAAATCCTCCTATAATTTCTCTCTGTTGTCTTCTCCAAGTCTTTATGATAAAATCCTTATAAAAGTTCTCATAATTCATGATTTTCTGCACTCAACCTCATATTAGTGACTCAGAGTATATTAGCCTTAATCACCACCTATAATAGCATCATAAAACCAAATAATAATAAAAATATAAGAAAAAGAGATCTAAGAAGGAAAAAATGTGACTATTAACCCCTCCAAATATGTCTAATGATGGAGCTCATCATAACCCCCTACTGAATGGTTGCTCATCCTCTGAGCAACTAATCCTCCTCTAGAATTTCGTTCAAGGCTTTGAAAACCCCCCTGATTTCCTAAGGAAGAAGTGTGGGAGTTTCCCCAAGGGGGTAAAAACCATTATTACTTTTTTCATTCTCCCATTCTCTATCTTGTGCATCTATGTCATTTTCATCATCCAACCCCACCATCAAAGGTGGGCTGAGCTTCAGTCCCAACCATTGGATATTTTTTCCCTACATGGCCCTCTTGTATAACAGTGCCCTTTTTAGTGCACCCCTCAGTATTTCTGGAGTATGGTACTCTATGTTCTTGAGGCTATGAGGGAGGCTGTTCCATCTCAAATGGTTGGCCATTGTGCAATCAACTTCTATTTTCCTATAAACATCATCAAAGTGGCCTATTACCTGTGTTTGAGTCTGAAGGTAGCTCTCAACTAGTGCATGGTCCCTTTCAATCTTTCGACGGTTAAGGATTACTCCTCTTAGGATGAACAATTCTGGTATGATATGTAAGGGTTCTCTACTTCTTATTCTAATGACCCGCCATATCCCTTATTCTCTAGTGTCCTCATTCATCATCCAAGATGCTAAAGCCATCAACTGCATATCCCCCATTTTAGGATTGGGGTCCCAAGTATAAAGATTTGTGAGAACAAGTTTATGTAGCTAAAAATCTTCCATCTTTGCCTGATCAACCACATTAGCTCGCTTGTAGAAATAAATGAATTGCCTAAAATCTTGGAAAGGTAGGGATGCATGCAGGCTAGAGTTTTGATTTGAAATAGGATCCATTTCTCCTTGAGGTACACAACATATGAGTGAGAAGGGAATCTGTGTTGAAGGGCTTCTATGCATAAGTCTGATATGGTGGCTACGTTTTTCCATTTTTCTTGTAATTTTCCCTTCAGTGCTATATTCTATGCCTGTGCCTTTTGTAGTTGGTCCTTCAGAACTGTTTCTTTGATTATTTCCTCCTCCCTTGGTGATTCTTTAGTGATATTCGGGCTCGTGGGATGAGGTTATGTCTCTCTTTGACTTATCCTCTGACTCTTTTCAGCTCTCAAATACTTAGAGATATACCTCTTTCTCTTTGCGCTCAGAGGGTCTAAGGTGGCAACTACCTCTTTTCCTCGAGAGGATGTGGTGTTGTGATGTGAGTCTATTTCTTGCTCACTTTCTGCTACCTCTATGACTTCTATTACCATGTTTTATGTTTTTCCTTGCCCCTTTGTATTTTCCTCTTCTTCTTCTGGTTGTTCTTTCAATTATTCCTCTTCTTTTGGATATTTCTCTGGTTCTTTCTCTTTTTTCGTTTATTCTTCTTATTTTGTAAGGCTAGAAGTGGAATTATTCCTCGTTCAGGTTACTATAAAATCATCCCTGCTCATATTTACGAAAGATGACCAGGCTATGGGTAGGGAAATGTTGTTCTACTGCTGTTGTTAAAATATGTAGCCCACTCATGGTACTTCTGTGCTGCAGGCTCCCTTCAGTCTCTTTCCCTCAAAAATTCCCAATTCATTGGTTTGGATGAGACAAGACCACTTTTTATTAGATTGTGAAACTAATTTTGGAGCGCTTCTGTAACTTGGCCTCAACTCCAATTTTCATTGGAGACCGTGGTTTCCTTCTCTCTGTTAATTCATGATGGACTGCATGTTTCCTCCCCTTGTTTTCCTCTAATGCACTTGATTCAAATTTTTTCTTCTGCATGTCGAGGTGGCGTGACTTTGCAGTTCTCCCTAGTCATAGTTCATGATAGTGGCCAAGCTAACTGGCCACCTTTCTTCCCCTTAAATTTTAAGTCTGTAAATTTAATTATTTGTGGCTATTATGGATGCATAGAAATGGGTGAGAATATATACCTGAGTTTACCTATTGTTTTCAAGGCATTTTTAGGAGCTGGAATTTGGATACAAGCTTCTTATATGCCACGTTCTTCCTTATTTTCCTTTTTTTTGAGTAAGCAACATTCTCAATGAGAAACTATTTGAGTAAGTTGTTGATATTTCTTGATGTTTCTTCCTATTGTAGATGTTGTGTGGGGTTGATCCAGATGTTGTGGGTGGAACTCCTGTCTTTCCGGGGGTTTGATTTATTAGCTTGTTTTTTCTTTCTAGTCTGTGAACAATTTTTTTTGGAAGGAACTTCTTGATGTTTGTAGCAGTTTGTGGCTTGCTTTCTTTTGCTACCTTGTGCTAAGGAATGGAGTAATATGGTGTATGGAAGTGATGGAAAGAGTTATGGAAATGAATGGAGTGAATGATGTGATGGATGGTAAAATAGAAGGGAAAAGAAGACGAATTATTCCACATGTTTCTAGAAACCATTAATGACATGAAAAATAGAAAACATAGAGATGCAGATGTATTTTTTGTTTTTGTTTTTGTTTTGTTTTTTTTTCTTTTTTTAAAGAAAGTGAGACGCCTCCATGAAGGTTTTCAACCCAAAAACTTGCCTTGGGTGCCTCAAAGAGATTTTCACCCATGGATCTTTATTATCTCTTTTTTTTTTTAGAGCAAGTGAGCTACCTCCATCGAGGTTTTCAACCCACAAGCTTGTGTTAGGTGCCTCAGAAAGGTTTTCACCCATATATCTTTATTTTTTCTCTTTTTTTCAGGAGGTGTAGAAAACTATGGAGTTTCCCATCACATAAACCTCTCTTCTTATTGAATTTATTAACTATTCCTTTGACAAAGGCTTCTTGTAATTTTAAGTTTCTGACCATTGATAATCAAGGGGATTCCTTCCTCATCTATGGTTCTGATTTGAACTGCGCCATTATCAAAAAAAAATTCCACTATGTAAGGTCACAACCATATTGTCATCAGCTTGCCTTTGATTTCTTTAAACCTTGAATCATACAAAATTGCCCAATCTCCTTCTTGGAAGGTATTTTCTTTGATGTTCTTGTCATGCCAGACCTTCCTTTGCCGCTGAAGAAGTGCTTGCATTCTAAACTCGTCCAATCCATTTAGTTGCAACAACCTCTATTTTTGGGAATTTGATAGATCTAGATTTAATTCAGCTGCAATTCTTAAAGTATTGAATTCAAACTCAAATGAAAGTAGATATTTCTTACCATACACTAGTTCATAAGGAGTGAATCTTGTTGTTGTCTTCCAAGTAGTGTTGTAGGTCCAAGTAGCTTCTACCAATATGTCTGTGCAATATTTTCTGTTGTTGCTCACTAAATTGGTGAAGATGATTTTTAAAACTCTGTTATTTAATTCTACTTGGCCATTTGCCTGAGGGTGATAGGAAATAAAAGTTATATTCTTAATATTTTTCTTCCTCAAAATATTCTCAATGAGGCAAGAGGTGAATTGGGCTCCCTGATTAGTAACTATTTATCTAGGGTACCCAAACTTGTAAAACACATTCTCCGTTAGAAATTTTTCTACTTTCTCCTTGGTTGCTACCTTCACTGCTTTTCTTTCAGCCCACTTTGTTAGGTAATCAGTGCAGACTATGATATACTTCTTTTGTCCAGATGGTGTATCGATAGGTCCAAAAAATTACATGCCCCACTTATCAAATGGCTCAAGAACCATCTGAGGGTGTAAAGTAATTTCATCCCTTTCTGTGGGTTTCCCCATCCTCTGGCACTGGTCACACCTGCTAGTGTATCTTCTGGAATCTTGATGAAGGCTAGGCCAATAGTATCATGGCTGCAAAAATTTGTAAGAAGTTCTCTTTGGAGAAAAGTGGACTCCACATGAGTTGTCATGAAATGCAGAGAGGACATAAAAAAATTATTCCTCCCTCATAGATCTCCTAAGGATTTGATCAGGGCCGAGATTAAAAAGGTTTCCACCAATCCATGTGAAAGGGGCATTTTTTCTGATGATTCTACCCCTCTCCATGAATAAAAGATTAGAAGGGAGTCTCCGAGCAATCAAGTAGTTGGCTATATCAGAAAACCATGGTCAAAGTGCTGATATAACAAATATATGCTCATCTAGTAGCTATTCATCCACCATTCCTTCTTCACCTGTAGGGAGAGCTAACCTGGACAAAAAATATGCAACAACATTCTCCTTTCCAGGTTTATCAACAATAGTCAAATAAAATTGTTGCAAAAGTAACAACCATCTAGTTATTATAGCGTTAACATCCAATTTTTTCATTAAATACTTGATGGTTGCATGGTCAGTGTGAAAAAAGATCTAATATCCAGTTACATAATGCATGAATTTGTTCAAGACATGGACAATGACCAGCATCTCTTGCTCAGTAAAAATATAATTCTGCTCGAATTGGGACAAGTTCTTGCTGATGAAATAAATTGCATAAGGGATTTTCCCCTCTAATTGTCATAATGCTACCTCTAAACCTTTTTCGAATGCATCACTATGGATGTGGAAAGGCAGAGTCTAATTTGGACCACAAAGGATGGGGGAAGTAGTCCACTTTCTCTTAATGAGCTCGAAAGCCTCTTGACAAGGACTATACCAAATAAACTCAGAATCTTTGGTTAATAACAGAAATAATGGCGAAGCCATCTTGCTAAAATATTTGATGAACCTTCTATAGTAACGAGCTAATTCTAAGAAACTCTTGACATATTTCTACTTTTGAGGAGAATGTACCCTTTTGATGATAGTGATTTTGTTCGGGTCTACTTGTATTCCTGCTTGGGACATGGAGTGTCCTAATACTACCCCTAATTTCTTCATGAATTCACAGTTTTTTGGGCTCAAGGAGAGATGCATATCAATGCACCTTCTTAATAATTTACTAAAATTGGAGAGAGCTTCCTGGAAGTCATCCCCATATGGTGTGAAATCATCCATGTATATTTCGACAGAGTCATGGACTAAATCAGAAAATATTGTCCTGACAGCTATTTGGAAGGTAGTTATGGCATTCCACAACCCAAAGGGTAGGACTCTATAAGAAAATGTACGCCAAAGGTAGGTGAATGTAGTCTTATACTAGTCTTCAAGGCTGATTTGAATCTGATTGTACCCACTGAAACCATATAATAAGGAAAATAACTTCTTCCCCACAAGGCCATCCAGGATTTGGTCTATAAAGGGAAAAGGGAAATGATCTTTCTTGGTGGATTTTTTAAGTTCTCGATAGTCGACACAAATTATCCACTTCCCATTCTTCTTTGGGACTAGGACAAGAGGGGATACCCACTCAATGTTGGATATAGGATATATAAACCCTGCATCCAGTAGTTTCTGTAGATCTTCTTTGAATATGTCCTTTAGAGCCCGGTTCATCCTTATTTGGGGTTGTCTCATAGGCTTTCATCCTTCTTTGATGTAAATGTGATGTATGCATATTGAAGGATGCATCCCTTGCATGTCCTTGTAATCCCAAGAAAATGCTACTAGATTTTCTTTCAAGAGCTAGCATAGTTGTTTCTCTTCTTTATTCGAGAGGTTTGGGTTGATTTTAAGAGATTTGTATGGGCCAAACTCAATAGAGTTGGTGGTTTCAAATCTTGACTCAACTGAGTGCACTTCCATCAAGGTTGGCTTTCAGCCTCTTTGACTAAGGTTTTGAGAGGAATGCTAATGGAGGATTGGTTTTGAATGCCATGGTTGATGAGTTCATCTTCATCAAGTTTCCCCCCTCTAATAATAACACCTACAGTACACATAAAGGCAATGCTATATAACTCATCTTCTTCATCCTCCAACCATATAAGGAGATCATGATCAATGGAAGGCTGGGCTGGAGGATATTACACTAGTTGTTTAGACAAAGGCCCATTTTTTATATTCATGTTTCTAACTCGGCAACTAATATAAGCATCTGCAATGGCTAACCAAGGTCTGCCTAATATGAGGGGATAACCAATAAACTTGGTTTTCGGTTGCAGGACCAATAAATCTGTAGGATACTCCCAAGAGTCAATGGTAACCATAACATCCTCAATAATTCCTTCCAGATTTATTATGGACAGATTTGCAAGTTGCAGAACTGTCATGGTTTTCCTCAAAGTCCCTTGGAGATTAAGTTTCAACATAGTTTCCTTGGTCATGATATTGATGGCAGCCCCTATATCAATCAAAGTGTTGGGGAATATAACACCATCTATATGCACATTAAGAATTGGACTACCATGGTCTAGGTAATTTGGAAATATCACCTTCCCCAACATTAGGTCAGACATTTTTCCTACCACATTGATAGTGGGGGTATCTCTCTTCCTTCTCCCAGGTTTATTGAAGCACTTTTCTTTGATAAGCCTCTTATATATAGGGACATGCTTAATGGTATAGAGAAGTGGTATCTTTACACACAAATTTTCCAATTCTCCCAAGAGTTCAGTCTCCTGTGAGTTGTTTTGACTAGGGTGGACCAAGCGCTCAGGAAAAGGAGGTTGTTGGATCTAAGTGTTTCCTTATTATTTTTCCTCCTCAACCTCTATAGGTGGAGATGGAGGATGGTTGTTTGGGAGTACTCTTCCCGACCTGATATTAACCTCTTGTATCTCCACAACATAAGCCGGATGGGATGTTTCTCCATTGGGAGCCTGTTGTGCATGTCTGTTGTTCAAGTTAGGATTGGGTTATGCAGGTATAGGTAGCCTAGCTGGAGCAACATGAGTAAGATGAGGTTGAGGTTAGGGTGGAGGCATTAGATCAAGTGGTTGATTTTGTTTAGGCCTCCACCCTTAGGATGTGTTGTTCCACTGAGTTTGTTGTGGAACATACTTCTGAAATGGTTTGTTTACTGGATAAGGATGATATGAAGGGTTGTAAGGCTAAGTAGGAGGTGTAGACTAGGATGGAGGAGTAGGGGTATACCAAGGTTGCACGGGTGCGATCTAATTGTTGTGATAGTAAGAGTAAGGTGTGCCTTGGATATCTTGTTGATATAATTGAGGGCCTTGAGGCCTTCTCTGGTTCGTGAAACAGAGTGGCTCTGGAATTGCTTCCCCACCTTGATATACAACCTTAAGTCCAGGTAAGGAGGGACACTTTTCTGTGGCATGATTCTCCTCACAGACTGAGAAAACATCTATGACATTTAGTGGACATTCATTTCTTAGGTGCTTCTTGGTACATCTAGGAAAAAATATGGCCAATTCTCTCTCTGCATCCTCTTGCTTCGTTTTGATTTGCTTTGTGTCCATTTTCAAAGAAAAGGTGTGCAACATGTCACTCTTAGAGTGGTATTATATGTACTTTGGATAGCTCTACCCTTCTTACTAAATTTTTTAGAATGGTTCTGGAAGACAATTTTGATTGGTTCATAGGGTTTTTGGTAGATATCTCCTCTTGATAACATATTCAATGTTTCTATCATCTCTTCATTGATCACTCGAAGAAGTACAAGTTTAAGTGAGTCACGATCAAGAGTAGAGTTGGCTCTCTTATAGTTCAATTGAAACCTCTCTTCATAGTCCTCTAAGGATTCATATGGTTCTAGAGTCATCCTAAAGATCTCATCCTTAGTTTCCTTTAACCTACAGTAGTCTTTGTATTTGCTGCTGAAGGTCTCTTCCATTTGTGCTTAGTTAGTTATGCTATTCCCAGGCAAACCCATGAACCAATGCAAGGCTGCATCCTTAAGGGTGGATGGGAAGAGCTTCAACTTTTGATCATCATAGGTGTAGTTATAAGTCCTACAAAAAATAGCAAATTCAAACATGAATGTGTTAGGGTTATTAGATGTAAGTCCATGAAACTGTGGAAGAGTTGAGGGTCTAATGTTCTTCATCTTAGTTTCTTCATTTGCCTCTCCTATGGGAAAGGCTCTCTGGATCACAACCATGGTTAATATAGGTGAAGCAGGTCCCTTAGTTGAAACAAGGTCTTTTTCTTCTTCCCCAATAGTATCCTCAAAATATTGAGAAGGCTCTCCTATATGGGGTTCAATCTCACTGCCACTGAAGAAGAGTAAAGGGTGTCAAGGAGGTGATGCGGGGGTCTTAGGTAATGTTTGTCTTTGAGTATTCCTACTCCTACAAGGCATGCACATCAG
Source organism: Pinus albicaulis (assembly GCA_034641835.2). NCBI lineage: Eukaryota > Viridiplantae > Streptophyta > Pinopsida > Pinales > Pinaceae > Pinus > Pinus albicaulis. The sequence continues at coordinate 1,506,090,952 of CM076581.1, read as the reverse complement.
ATATTTTTGTATTTTTTTGAATATTTCTAAAATAACATGAAAATAAAGGAAAGCATAAAATAATGCTAAAACTAAATCAAAATATCTACTAGACACCTCCCCGGCAATGACGCCAAAAGGTGGTGAGCCCTAGTATTGCACCAAGCTTATTGCAACTCCCAGGGGCTTCCACTCTTTAGTTCATCAACTTGGTGTTCGTACAAAATTGGAGGTGACTATGCTATATACACAACAAATGCATTCTATTCATGTCATCTTCTTTTGCTTTACGGAAGGGTGTTATTTCTTAAACTATGATAAAAATTAAAAATAAAATTGATAGAAGGAAATGAAAGAAAGGTAACTAAGTTAATTTGTAGAAAGGAAATGATGGAAATGAAATGAATTTAATGTGTAGGAAGGAAATGACAGAAAGAAATTAAATTAAATTGTTGAAAATAAATTATAGGAAGGAAACTAATTTAATTTGCATAAAAGAAATGACAAAAAGTAAACTAATTCTAAACCACACTTAACTTGGCCAAATGGTTATATGCACTCTACTTATCCTATGGTATATTTATCATGCTCCTATCGATGTAGCTATTCATGATCTAATTTTAATTTGAAGAGGGGTTGATTTGCAACTTGGAGGAAAAAAAAGGCTGAAGAGGCTAATGTAGGGCTTAGCACATGAAACAAGGCTTAGAAGTGGGAAGCAGGGGTTTAAACCTAATTGAAACTTTATTGTAGTGCAAAAATTCTTTGGAGCAGAATAATTTTAAAAGTGTGATGGCGGAGATGCAATGGAGAAAAATTTGTGAAGTGAAACAGGCTAAAAGCTACAATGTGTGAAATGTGAAAAGGAAATAACTGCGAAATGAAAAATGAAAAAAGGGAAAATTTTACGATCTATGATATGCAATATCATAATATCGCAATCGGAAAAAAGAGAAGTAGGTCTTAAAACAAAAAGGAAAATGATGCGAAGTGTTATTTGCGATGGGTGATGTGGTAGTGATATCGGTGGCGGAGCACAATCACAATATCGAAATCGACAGATAGGAGTGGTAAGTCTTAAGAAAATGGAAAAAGTTACGATGAGAGATTTGTGATGTGGTAAAAGTTACGAAGTGTGAAGTGCGATGTCTTAATTGAAATATCAAAAATTTGGAGGGATAGCAGAAGTTTTGTTCGAGAAAAGTTGAGAAGTGTGACGTACGATGTGGAAAATGACGTGGCAGTGGGACCGGAGGTGGAGCTTGATCGAAATATCGCAATATGCATTTGGAAGTGGTAAGTCTTATAGAAAAAGGTGAAAGGTGCGAAGTATGATATGTGATATGGCAATATCGCAATCAGCAGATTAGAGTGGTAAGTGTTAAAGGAAGAAAATAAACACTGCAAATTGCAATTTGAGATGTATAGTAGCGGAAAGTTTGAGGAGCAAGGGCGGAAGGTCAAATTCCAATGGTTTTCAAGAATTTTGCGTTAGGAAGGGGTAAGTGATTGTGAATAGTAAAAAAACAAAGAAATGATGCAGGCTGAAGTGTTTAAGTGTTTTGAGGGAAAAAAATGGGTGTAGCATTTGCAAATAAGAGGAAAAGGAGGGAAATGGAGGTGTAAAAACAATGTTCAGGACGTGAAGACAAAGATGGAAAATGAAGCAGGAAGGCACCATGGAGTTGCTCCGGGGTTTCAGAAATGATTTCTACAAACAACTCTGGTGATCCATGCATGAAAAATAGACAAATGCACGAAAATACTATGCAAAAGAAGACTGGAAAATGGTAATGCAACTCTACTTCTAATCTCAGAAATAGTGAACAGAAATCAATTTTTGGGTCTGTGGGAAGGTTCGCCCTCCTCGAGCCCTATTGATAGAGATGAGAAGGGGATCTTGATCCACAAATTTTTTGTTTTTCTCTATTCTATTACTCTCATAAGAAAATAAAAAACTACAAAAACACACTAAAAGAAAAACTAAACAACAATGAAACTATTAAAAGAAGAACTAATTGAGTAACGAAAAGAAAACTAGCTTAATGGAAAAAATGAAATAATCGTAACAGTAGAGAAGCTGAGGCACATGGATTGGGTCCTAACTCATGAGTCTAGCTCTCTAAAACTTGAATCAGTAGAATGAAATCATTATGTACATTTCAAAAAAGAATAGCCTCGTACATGTCTAAAAGTTTGATCATTGAGTAAAAATGATAAAAAGCTAAATAACTTGCAAAAAAGTTCCAACTAGAATCAACTAGAATTGACTAAGTCTTCCTAGCTCTAGGTTTTCTCTATTCATTCTACAGGGAAACTACCAAAAAATCCCTAGAAAAAGGTGATTGAGTCCACTTGACTACAAGTAAACAAGGATTGGGTGCACTCCCCTTGAGTTTCTTGGCTACCTTTGGAATCAAATTGCTGGAGAGAATCCTCGGGGATCCTTTGGCTAGCTTTGGAATTCAAATTACAGGAGAGAATCTTTGGGATCCTTCGATTGCCTTTGAGAGTTAAGGAGGGTGGAAAATCCTCCTATAATTTCTCTTTGCTGTCTCCTCCAAGTCTTTATGATAAAATTCTTATAAAAATTATAATAATTCATGATTTTCTACACTCAACCTCATATTAGGCACTCAGAGTATGTTAGCCTTAATCCCCACCTATACTAGCATTATAAAAACCAAATAATAGTAAACATTAAAGAAAAAGAGATCTAAGAAGGAAAAAAGGTGACTATTAACCCCATCCAAATATGTCTAATGATGGAGCTCATAAGTGAGAATAATGAAAATTGCAATATTAAATAATATACATTAATGTAAATCGAAAAGAACTGTACCATATTAGCAAGAATTGACTCATGAATTATAAAAATTCTTTGAAAAAAAAATTTCATGCCATCTCTCAACAATTCATTTGTTGGCGCAGTTCCATACTTTGTTTCCTGCAGGTTTTACACCCCATAGCAAATCATATATTTAATATAATTTTTTTTTTGTTCTATTAATTATAGATGGAGCTAAGTAAAACAAGATAAATGCTTACAAATTCCACAATTAATTTTTGATATGCCAACGTATACTGATAACCCATATTTAACCCAATTTCAATCAATTCTTCTGATGCTTCTTCTTTGTATGTTAGCACCTATTTGAATAAATTCAATGATGTTTGTTGTAAAACAACTTAAAATATACAAAAATGAAATCTAGTTAAGGTGTTATAAGGAAGTAAAAATTACTCACAAACATAGATATCAACCCTTTTCTTCTTTTTCGTCCTGTTTTATGTGTTGAATGGGTTCCATTTTCTATTCTTTTCTACAAGAAAATACTTGAAAATTAATATTTAATGCTAAATTGTTTATTTATTGTAACTAATCGAAAAATTCAATGATTACATATTACATTTGAAGTAATTTTTTGTTGAGATGGCCCCTTGTGCGATGCAATTATGCCCATTTATTTGACCATCTCCTTGTAAACATTTTTGGACATTCCTACTGGCATATTTATGATATTAGCTCGTTCATCCTTTGAGATTTTCATAACCTTCTTGAAAATATAACATGACAATAAAATATTTAATTTTTATATTGATATATGAAAAGTAAATATAACGAAAGTGATATTTATAAATTATTTCTTTCTAGTAATATATACATATAATTCTAGAAAAAAATTTAAAGGAATATTTCTTTTTCATTCCTTTTTTTTTAATTGTTGTACGTTTTTCCTATTAAAATTATAACATGTGTCATTGACCAATTCTCTCGAAACTCATCCTATAGTTAAAAAAAAAAGGTTCTTGGATGGAAGGAGAGTAAGAATGGAGCACAAAGAAGCTAGATAAAATGCAGTAGGGTTCCATGGCCCCTCCTGGGCTACTGCACTCTGGCTCTCGACATTCTAGAGGGTCTATCTAGGTTTGGCAGACATGGCCCCATTTCGACAACAGATCTTTGAAAGAAATTTATGGAATGGGCTGACAGATTTTTGGCTTTCAGTGCATCTGGAACCTCCTTCATTGGAATACCAGCTCCTACATGCTACACAAGAGACCCCTGGCTGCTACAACGCCATCATGCACAATACAGTTTTAATGAGTCTAAATCACGGGGCTTGCAAGATTTGGATTCAATGATAATATGCTTTTGGTTCTAATCCAGCTTTTGAATGGCGATGACCAGTGGCTGAAAGCCTTAAAGTCACTACCTTCTTATGGATGTGGGTTTCATTTCCGCCCAACCCAGATAAGGGGGCTAGGATCCTCTCTGGCCAATGCACACAGAAAGTACTTGCAAGGGGGAAACTCTTTGACCCTGTCCTTCTTGTCACTGTGAACACAAAGGTTCTGTACGAGATTTCTCATCATTTACATAGCAACAGATCCCTCAAGGTAGGGCATGAAGAGCTGAGTTTGGGAGACACCGACTGGTATCTGCTCCGACATTTCTTGCACCACTGACCGATTGCACCAATAGGTGGTCTCGTAGACCTCGCTGCGATTAAAGACACCAAAAAGGAACTATACATCAAGAATCGGGCATCACCAATCTGTTTTCAAGTTTTTATTAGAACCCTTCTAGGGAAAAACAAATTCCTTTGGTTTTCTGACACAAAGAGGGTAATTAATATGAAACATGGCATCAAACAAACATTGAGATATCCAATACACACAGAATCACTAATTAGCGGAGGAAAAATTTTACAATATTTCAGGCCAATCAAGGATTATCATATTAGCACAGGTTCCTCCATAACACTCAACCTAAGGCTGAGAGGAGGAGCCACAGAATAGGGCAGAGCCAAAGACCAAGGGGGGGCTAGGGGAAACTACACCTCAAAATAGGAAGATTCTAAAGGAGGATATTCCTACAAGAATATCCTATAGGGTAAAAAAAAAGAGACTGCACCTACAAAATCAAAATGAAGTGGCCTGAGCCCATACATTGTAGAACAGATGAACCATGCACAAAAACTGTCCTTAGACATACCACATATTGATGAAAATCACACCACTTATGAAGCAGAAGCAATTATCTGCCATTTCAACTCCTTTAGGCCAAAACAATGGAACTCTTCCATTGGGTTTTCACAAAATGGACCATGGATTGTGAAGTTCAACTCTGCTCCAAAGGATTTTTCATAGTCAAATTTTCATCCGCGGAACTGAGAGACATTGACTGTGGTTATGGGGTTCTATGAGACTCTTCATTACACCATGGTTCCCAGATTTTGATCAAAATACAATGTATGTTTCGAGAATTCCAGTTTGGATCCAATTACACAACCTCCCCCTTCATTTTTGGAATGAAAGCATTCTTGAAGGCATTGGGAACACCATTGGGAGATACCTCAAAATATATATAGACAATGGTTGGAAGAAAGGATATATACCTTCGCACACATTTGTATGGAAGTAAATCTCAGAAAATTATTACCAAAAAGTATACAACTGAAAAACAAAGAACAAATCTGGATACAAAACCTAGATTATGAAAACACTGCATTCAAAGGAAGACCATACATTTAAAAAACACATGTCGAGATGCAAAAAGAGACAATCGAAAAAAAGAAGAATGGGAAGGCACCAAAAGGGTGGAAATTCCCCCCTTGTGAACTAGAGGAGGATGCAGAAGAAGAAGCGGAAGAACCCACCCCCAATGAGAGAGAACAACCAACAAAACAAATGGAAGAAATATGGAATGAATCAAAAGATCAATTTGACTTAAAAAAGTCCCCTGAATAGCCCACAAAGGATTCAATAGACATGGAAAACGATGGAATCAAATGATAACAATTATCAGATACCTCAGATTCAGACAAGGATAATGGGGCACACATAGAGGGAAATTAGCGTGTCCTCGTCTTTGCTACAACATCACAAGGTGCATGGTACAAGGTCGAGAAGAAAGGAAGAATAACTTGATCTTCTCCTTGTATGTATTTTTATGTTCTCTTGTATGTAATTGAACACCAGTCTTGAATGGAAGTTGGACAACCACCAGCTGATGCAAGATGTAATTTTATTTTCATTAATAGAATTATAATTTTTTCCCTTGGAAAAAAAAATTGTTCTTTGAATCATTAGATTGGAAAGAATGTCTTTGTTCCACTAGATCCCACAAATTTTTGTAAATTTTTTTCCCCCTTTCATTAACCTCCAACACCACTCTAGATGAGCTAAGGAGAAATTCATTTTCATTTGCATGTTCTATTTTTTTCTTTTCTTAGAAAAACATTCCTTTTATTCGCTGTTGGTACCTCTAGAACATTAAACATATGTGAATTAATAGATTGTTTGAACCATAGTATCTAATATTTTTAAGTATATTATTAATGAAAATTAAAAAAGGAAACTCATATTGGATCGATAGTATTTTTTAATTCAAACGATTCATCCTTCTGCAAATTTTTCATCAAGGTTTTGCGCTCTTTCGGTCTTAGATCAGAAATAATCTTATAAAGCTTCATAATTTTATGGCTCTGCATGATACACAATAAAAAATACATAAATTAGTTAAATTTACATATAGTTCACAAATAATAATTTTTGTAAAGAATTTACAAAGAACTTGATTTTTTTTATTTTCTCAACGTGCTATCAATATTTTTGTTACTTGAACTCTTGCCAGCCATTTTTTTATCAATATGAAACATGTACCATACCAGTCATTAATATATTTTATAAATAAGTCACATTATTTTCAGTTAAAAAAACAAAACAAAAAAACAAGAAAATAGTGCGCCAATCCCAAAGTATGCCTCGAACAGGGCACAATAGGTTATTATCAACGCACTTCCAATAGAGTAGAAACACCGTACTGTGCTCTTTGTCAACAAGGAGATTGAGTTTGTTATATATTAACCAGTGCACTGATTAACACAAACATATATTAATACAAATTGTTTTATCTAATGGTGTTTTTTCTCAGAATGCGGGCGGTGTGCTATACTACAATAGCACACTGGTGCACTATTTTAAACAGGTCGCACTGATTAAAAAAAATCTATTTTTTAAAAAATATTGCAAGGGATGACATGGATTGGGATCTGATTGCAGAATTGGTCTCATGGGTTAGATGTCATACACCTATATATATAGTAATACAAACCCTACAAATCTAACATGAAAATTCCTAGTTGTGAAGTCACATAAACAAGAAGAAGCAAGTGTTTAACCTAAGAATGGATTTTATTTATTTTTATTTTATTTTCTTTTTCTTTTTATTTTTTTTAATTATTTTTATTTTTATTTCTAAAAATGCACAGTAAAATTTAAATTTTTTACTATACATGCATCAAATCCAACATAAAATGTAAAAAAAAACAATTATTACAGTAAAATTTAACAATTTTACTATACTACAAGGTTTTTGTGTGAAACACCAGATGTTTCAAATTATGATTCTCTAAATAGTGTTGTTGTTTGAAATTATTTTGCTACTCCACAATGTTGTCATGCTCTCTTGCTCGAGGTAGGTCTCTCATGCAAATCCCTCCCTAAATTTTTTTGCAAAAATAATGAAATAATGAATAGATTTTACTATTTAAAGAAATTTTTTATGAAATTAGATTTCCAAAAATAATTTGTCACCCATTTCTCAATTTACCACTTATTTTTTCACTTCGAAAAAATAAAGTTGCACTTTTTTTTTTTATTTCCGGATTTTCGGTGCATTTGTTAACTAACAACACCAGTGCATTAGTTAATAAAACTACACTGGTGCGGAGTAACTAAAACTCACTGGTGTGTTTAATAGTACATTAGCACCGATAACAATAAGTCCATTTTTAAGGCACCCAAATTAATTTTAGATATATTGTACACCAAAATTTATTGTTGATTTTGCTCAAATGTAGGGAGAAAATCTCATAATTGTATGAAATGGTTTCTTCAAAATCCAGTTCGTTCCATGATTTTTCTCAAAGTCCATCATTGAGTTCTCCCTATCCATCTCGAGACGTAATTACTTTAAATTTTATTTATATTTTCATTATCTGAATTTATTTATTTTATCCATGTCAATAAGCTGAATAAAATTAATGTGTACAAATTTGTAGGTTCATACAGATTCAGAATCGAGTTCAGATTCACAAAATATTCAAACAACTCCAAAACATTAGGAGCTCTTATCAGGAGCAGCATGTCACAAGGTGCATTTGGTAGGTGAAAATGGACAATGATGGTAGTAATAATTTTTTGGTATATTAATGTAAATATTTCAATGCCAAACCAATTAATCATGCATTTTCGACATGCTTACTAATTGATATCATTGATTTGTAATAATCATTTTGAAATATATTTTTTGAAATTATTAAGCTTCTAGTGATGATGAGTTACCTACCTACCATATTTTGTTCTACCACATGACAATGTCAAATCTATAGAAGGCTAAATTAAGAGAAAAAATTGGAGAGGAACAATACCAAGAATGGTTGAATCAACCACCTATTTAATTCCCACTACGTCCAGATTCACCAATTAGGAATGACTACACAAATAGCAGTTCTTAACAAGATGGAAATGGAGGCAATCAAATAGAGGTTTGTATGGATGATTAATTAAGGGATACGACTACCATGGAGATAATTTTGTTAGTTGCATTCCATAACAATGATCATCTAGGGGATGATGCTCATATCGTTGATACCTTTTTCGAAAGCCTTAAATTTGCTTCCGCCACCCCTCTCTTTTGACCTGGTGGTGAGTTAAATTCTACCCAGTTGGGGAAAAAAATGTTATTATACAGCTTGAAAGCAAATTTTGGCTTTTCGAATGCATGTTTCTCAGAAATTTTGAGGTAATTTACCATCAAGTCCCTTATATTTTGAGAAATCTAATCACACAATGAACATTAAAAATGGTCAATTTAATGAATGTTAATAATTATCGGCATTAATGTATGTTTAATATTATCCATGACCAACTATAGGTTATTCAAACATGAGGTTCTTCTAAGTGATAATGTATTTCCTGGTAGCTATGAAGAGGCAAAGAAATTGTTGAAAATGTTGGGTGTGGAGTACATATAATATCATGCATGTCCAAATGATTGTATTCTATATAGAGGAAAATATGCAGACAAAGACATATGTCCAAAATGTGGGCATGATAGGTAATATAAATATAAAAAGAAGGGTAAATCATTTGGTCCTCCTTTTAAGATATTGAGGCACATGCCTATAATCCCAAGGATTCAAAGACTCTTTCTTTGAAATAATTAGCTATGTTGTAGGGATGGAATTCCTAACACATAAGTGAGTTGGGAGTTATGTGAATCCCAACAGATTCAATAGCCATGAAGCGTATAGAGGATACATGGCTTGAAAAAATCAAAGATGAAGTACAAAGTCTATGACTTAGCATAGCCATGGATGGCGTCAACCCATATTCCATCTAGAACACCAATTATTCTGTTTGGTTTGTAATAGTGATCAATAAAAATATCCCCCCATGGTTGTCTGCGAAGAATGAACATCTTATGTTGGCTCTCATATTCCCTGGTAGAACAAAAGTGAATAATATGGATGTGTACTTATAACCATTGGTAGATGAATTGAAGGAATTATGGGATGGGATAAATGTATACGATGTACCAAGACCCATTGTAGCAGAGAGGAGTTTTACTTTGTATGGAATATGTGTTTACATGACACATGATTATCCAGGCTTAGGATTTTTCTTTGGTAAGTTATATTTTTATTTATTTGTTTGTATACATAATAATATTATTTGACATATTATTTATTTAATTCATTGTAATTTTTCTGATATTCATGATATTATTTAATGTGCCATGCATATTGTATACAATAATGTCACAGGTGTTGTAACAAAAGGGTATTATGAATATAAATGTTGTGGACTTTCTCTGAAATCTACATGGTCCAACGACCTATGAAATCCAGTGTATGAATACTCTAGGGAATTCATCCCAGAAGAACAACCTTACAGAAGAGAAAAATGCGCTTTCAATGGTAAACGAGAGAGAAGCCAAAGGCTTCCAACAACGAAACCAATTGAATGTCTTAGAGCATGTGGGAGAGAGAAGGAGAAGGATTTCATAGAAATGTTCGATTCAAATGGGGAGCCTATCTTCGATGATCGATAATTCTTCGACACCTATGTTGAGAAATTTCCCATTGGGATGAAAAGGAAATCTATCTTTTATAACTTCCCATATTGGGAGAATATTAAGATTACCTGATCTGAAAGGAGTGTATTAGTTTTGATGTGCTAAGTTTCCTTTCAGTAATATAAACATGTACAATTTGTCTCCATTTGTTTACTTAAGGAATGAGAGTTTTAACCATGAAACATAGATGAATTTGTGAACTTTAACCCTGAAAAATAAACCATAAAAACGCTAAAAAATAGTGTATAACAGATAAATACAATCACACATAAGTTTCACACAGTAGGCATGATGAAGCAGTTCACCCCTCCTGGGCTACATCTGCTGGTCCAGCTCCCAATGGCATGTCCCTCTTTGTAATTATGCTCAAAATTTGAAATTACAAGTGTTTAGTGGCCTCTAATTTTTTTTTCTCTACGCCAATGGCTCCAGAATGCTCAAACTAGTCTAGGTAGCCTCTTTTTTTAGTCAGATTGGTCGAAAATTGACCTCCCAATACATTTTTCCCAATGTCAGCTAGAAAACTCCACTAAAAGTGAAGACTAGCACTTAAGTGAAGTTAAATTAATAAAAAGCCCTAAAATTAGGGTGCCTCCATATTTTCCACCAGAATAGACTATTAGGTTTAATTGTTAGTGGTTAGTTCGGTGTGGTCACAAGCCAACCCCCCGCCTAAAACCACGCAGTTATGAGCCTTTACAAGTCTCCGTTGAGTTTCAAACTTGCAGTGTTAGGGTTCTGCAAACCATGGAATTTGTTGCAATTACTCCATGCCATGTGACTGGTTTAAATATCCACCAGATAAGCCGCTCTAAGGTCCATTAATTGTAACTTTTATGTAACCGTCGGATTGTAATTTAATGTCACAACGACATGTGAACATACCTCTCACCGCCGATTTATATAATACTGGTGTCTCCATCATAGCCACTGAGTATATGGTGGTTGTGGATGTCCTTCAGGGCTAGCCCCTTTTTTTATCTGCCCAAATTTATTTTGAACCATATATGAAAGCCAAAACCCTATAGGGTTAAGTAACACCCATAGAGTAGTTGGTAAAGCCGTCAGTACCCATACCCGAGGTCTCGGGGTTGACTCCTGTGGCCTCCAAAAAAAATTTCTATACACTTCTGAGGACACATGGCAGCCTCTGAGCTTTCCATGTGTCGCTTATCCAATGACTCATTATAAATACGTACAAATCCATCAATGGTCAGAATCACACTTCCGTACCACAACATCAACGACCCAGATTAAGCTGGCGTGATACAATTGGCTGTAAGAAAATGGAATATTCCCTAGTCATATAATATTCATTGTTGGGGAAAATAAATATAACATGATATATTCCTCATATGACATTGGTTTTTAAAACTGTTCACGGTGCCAGAATCACAACGACGAGACCCTTTCGGTTGCTCATGTTCTGTATAGTTTCGAGAACTTTAATTTTTTAGCATAACACATGATCTCTTGATCACACCTCCCCATTGGGAAGATTTTGGACCCAAAAAACTCTCTGGATTAATGAACATGAATATGAGGAGACTGTGTCCCCACTCTTCCAATCTTTATCCATTGAAATTTCCATAATTTCATTACTTGGAGATTTTCATGAAAAGACAAATTTTTCCTTGATTCTGTTGACCATGCATTATTGTCTTTGACATTTTCATGCTGCACATTTTCTGAAATTGCAGTACAACAATCTAAATTTTTTAGTAAACTTTTTTTTTCTACATTGTTCTATAATCAAAGGAAACTTGGAATTGTTCTCACCTTGCATTCTGTCCTTATGGATATTTTTTGTTGCTTTTTCTTTGAACTTGTGTCAAATCTTGACCAATTTTCTTCGCCATTGTACCATGCCTTTCGGAAACCAACAATGAAAATTTTTGAACCCTTTTCCTTCTTTGTAGAGTTTCTTTTCCCTCTCTTTTACCTTTGCAACTTCTTGCACTGACACTTTATTTTCAGCACCGTTCAACACCAATGTTGACTACTGCAACTACTTGTCATCTTCTTTAAAATAAAACCTTCTTTCAATCTGAAACAAATCATTACATACATCAGTATTTGCTTGAAAAGTATGATGTAAAACATCTCTTCTTTTAATGATCATTAATTTCAAATTTTGGCTTGCATTGACTAGCCTCTTCATTCTCCCTGCATTAACTAAAGAAGTGTCTAGCTTTTTGCGATGAGCTCGCGTAATATACTCCTTAGCATCTTTGAATAAATGGTATTTTTTCTCTTGGAGATGGAAGATTTCTTTCCTGTCATACAAGTAAGGACTGCCAAACACCATACCTTTTATATCAAGCATAACAACATCTAATTCAACTGTGTCAATGAAATGTGAAATTATTGCAAAGTGCAACATGCACTTCTTTGAAACCTGTAAATTTGCATCCTTACAAATCCAACCAAGTGGATATGGTTTTGGATGGGGAATGGTAGATCAAGATTAATTTTCTTAACCAAGTCTTCAAAGATTGAATTTTATTGTGACCCACTGTCAAATAGCGTGTCAATATTGGTATGTTTGGAAATGACCCTCACATGAAACAGTTCAATTCTTTTTTCTTCATTTGGATCTTGTATGTGACAGTTATATATACTAGAACTGGGTTTCATTTCAATATCTTTCCCCTTCATGTTCTTCAGTCCCATAGCTATGACTTTTGTTTCATCTCCTAATTCTGACCCTATATCTTGTTCAGCTATTGCAACAGTTTTTCCTTTCTCCTTGGCTTTATCTTTGTCTTTCAAACTTTCAGGGTTCAACTCTCGATGAAGTTTCCAACAATGGTCTCCATCATGGCCATTTTTAGAAAAGTTTTTGCAAAAGATTTTTCGCTTCTCTTTTCTGATATTTGCATTTCTCTTTTTCTTCCATTTGCCTTTAAACTCATTTTCCTCATTCATATCTATGTTTTTTTTTCCCCTTTCCTCTAAGTGTGTAGCTTTTACACAAACTTCATCTAGGATTATAGGGTTAAAAATGAGGATAATATGTGCTAGGTAGGTATGTAAGCCTCCTATATACTTGAGCAAAGTGTCTTGGCTCTGAAAATATACTCCTAATAAAAGAGCTCTTCTCCTAAATTCTTGAGTATATACTTGTACATTTCATCCTTTCAATAGTTTAAAAATTTTCCAGTCCATTATGGATTTCTGAATGTGAGGTAATGGATAAAACTGTTGTTTTATTGTAGAAATGAAATCAGTCCATGATAAAATAATCTTAACATGTTTCTTGATCTCCTCCTTTATCTTGGCTTCCCACCAAAAAATATTTCCACCTTCCATTCTCAATGAAGATAGTTGGACTTTTGTAGCATCATCATGAACATTTTGGATTCTCAAATAGACCTCCAATTGCCTGATCCAATTATCTAGCTTTTCTGCATTAACTTCACCATTAACATTTGTAATTCAAACATAACATCAAGTTTTAGAAAAGGAATTTTACCATTGTTCTTTGACTTGTATGGTTGATTTACTGAAGATGAAGTAGAGGATGATGAGGATGAGGATGAGGGTGATGATGGTGACTTTATATTGTCTCCATTTCCTCCGTTACCCTTCTTTGATTTATCTTCATCAGTGTGGCCTCCTGATGATCCTGTCCTTCGTTATGAAGTTTGGACCTTTCTTATTCTATTTTCTCATTCATTTCTTGATAAAGGACTCTAACCATCTCACTCAAGTCAAGAAATGATTTTATGTACCATATTTCTTCCTCTATGGGATCCATCTCTTCATGGATTTCTCGTTCTCCTGGAGGTGTTCATAATGCTACTTCTACTTCTTTTGGAGGTGAGCTAGGTGGTGAAGAATGTGGAAATATTTCCCTCCTTTGATGTGGCTCACTTTGAGAACCTCTTGCATCCACAAATTTTCCTTCTCCTCTCTTAATCTTGAGCCTAGTATGCATGAAAACCCTTGCAAAAAGTTAACAAATCTTTGCACACAAAAACAACAGAGAATAAACTCTAGCTCTGATACCAACTTGATTTGAAAGGAGTGTATTAGTTCTATTGTGCTAAGTTTCCTTTTAGTAATATAAACATGTACAATTTGTCTCCATTCGTTTGCTTAAGGAATGAGAGTTTTAACCATGAAACATAGATGAGTTTGTGAACTTTAAGCATGAAAATAAACCTTTAAAGCACTGAAAATTAGTGTATAATAGAGAAATACAATCACACATAAGTTTTACATAGTAGGCATGATGAATCAGTTCACCTCTCCTAGGCTACATCTGCTGGTCTAGCTCCCAATGGCATGTCCCTCTTTGTCATTATGTTCAAAATTGAAAATTACATGTGTTTATAGGCCTCTAATGGTTGTTTTATCTGCACCAATGGCTCCATAATTCTAAAATTATTCTACGTAGGCTCTTGTTTCACTCAAATGGTCAAAAATTGACCTCCCAATACATTTTTACCAATGTCAGCTAGAAAAAATCCACTAAAAGTGGAGACTACCACTTAACTGAAGTTAAATTAATAAAGAGCCATAAAATTAGGGTGCCTCCATATTTTCTGCTCGAATAGACCGTTAGGTTTAATTCTTAGTGGTTAGGTCAGGGTGGTCAGAAATTGACCCCCAGCCTAAAACCACGTAGTTATGGGCCTTTACAAATCTACGTTGTGTTTGGAACTTGGAGTGTTAGGGTTCTGAAAACCATGGCATTTGTTGCCATTACTCCACACCATGTGACCAGTTTAAATGATATTTGCCAGATAAGTCGACGAAGATCCATCGACTACAACTTTTATGTAACTGTTGGATTGTGGTTTAATGTCACAATGACATGTGAGCGTATCTGTCACCACTGGTCATAGCCGTCAGGTATATGGTGGTTGGAACTGGCCCCTTTTTTTATCCACCCAAAATTTTGTTGAATAATATATGAAAACCGCAGCTCTATAGGGTTAAGTAACACACATAGAGCATTTGGTAAAGTCATCTGTGCCTATGCCCGAGGTCTCGGGGTCGACTCCTGTGGCCTCCAAAAAAAATTTCCATACACTCCTGAGGACACGTGGTGGCCTTCGGACTTGTCACATGTTGCTCATCCAATGGCTCATTATAAATACATACAAATCCATCAACGGTCAGAATCACACTTCCATACCACAAAATAAATAACCTAGATTAAGCCACGTGGTGCGATCTTATTAGCTATAAGAAAAGGGAATATTCTCTGTAATATACCTACTGATTGTACCTGCAAGTTGAATAGGCATCCCAGTCACAAAAGTTTTATTATTTGGGAAAACGAACATAGCACGATATCTTCCTCATATGACATCAATTTTTCAAACCGTTCGTGGCATCAGAATCGCAATGACGAGATGTTTCTAGTCGCTCAGGTTCAGTACAGTTTCAAGCACTTTCATTTTTTAGCATAACACATGATGTCTTGATCACTACCCACTTATTAGATGCCATGCATATATTTAAAAATATTTCATCTTCTTTATGGAGGAACATATCATCAAAACAAAGTGACGCATTGGCTGTTAGGAAATATCTTATTACTTCAAAAACTAAAATGAAACATTGGCCAAGTAGATTAGAAAGTACATTTTCGAAGGCAGGTAGTCCCTCTAATTAGTATTTCAAAGAAGGTGATGTCCCATATATTTTAAGAAAAGATGACATTTCTTTGGAAAAGGAAGTTATAATGGGTGTGAGGGTGCCATATTCATATGGTTCTTCACTACGGCACTGCTTCAACACAGATGACCATTTTTCGAGGTTGAAATCACATGACCATTTGAATCTTCTAAGAGTATGTATAATGTCAAAAACATGATTTTTTTTTTTATATTAATAAATTTCATCCCATGAAAGGATCATTAAACATAACTAATTTTGTATATTATTGCATTTGTTTATAACTCTGCAGTGTCATTATACTTCGTTCATATGTGGGTGTGTGAAACATGACTTCCCGAAGACTTAGGATGTGCCATATCTAAATTATATGCATTTTTATGTTGGATCACATTAAGGAATATTCATGTGGCTAGCATTCCACAGTGGTATCAAGATATAGTTGAGATTATTTGTATGTTTGAGAAGGAATTTCCAACGGGTTTCATGGACTTGCAGGTTCATATTATAATCCACCTAGTAGATGAGGTTGAATTAGTTGGGGTGGTTTCTTTTCGTTGGATGTTATTCTTAGAGAGGTACATGAAGAAATTGAAAGGTTTTGTTCGACAAAGGGAAAAATATGAGGGGTCTATGGCAGAGGGGTATGTATCGTATGAGTATTTTTATTATTCCAATGAGTACATCAAGTAGATAAACAATAGACTAAGTGTGGTGATTTCAGATGATGAAAGGGATGAAGACAAAAGAGAAGAGGAGCTTCTCCAAACGAATGGAAAAAGGTGCTTGTTAAAGTGTAAGCGACTTATAATTTTTCAAATCTACACAAAGTAAATATTCATGTTGAAATTTTATATAATGTATATTTTGATCTCATATGTACTATATGTGGGTTTGATTTCATCAACGAATGCATAAATTCAAGAAATCAATAGATTTGTTCGTTAAAATTCCAAAGTGACAAAACCCTGGGTCACATTGTAGGAACAAATGAGGATTAACTGGGATAGTGATAGGAAATAATTCAGATGGTTGAATGGTAGAAGTGTGCCTTATATCGATCATTTAAAATAAAATATGCCAATTATATGCCCCAACAGTTGGGTTTCTGACCAATTTAAAGAGATATACATTGCAACCGGTCATTACCCATGTGTTGAAGAGGATGCGCTAAACGTAGGGATTGGGTGCACCCACTTGGTAATAATCTGTTTATGTACCTTTGAAATGTAACATCTATATTTCATACTTTAACAGTTGGGTTATTATAAGACACATGACACTATGATTTTTTTAACCTTTTTATATGTGAATTTGTTCCCATCTATGTGGGCATATGGACACCATTTTCACAGAGAAATTTTTTATGATGGACACATGAAACAAGATTGTGGAGTGGAAGTCGGTTTTGATCAATCTAGTTGAGCTAGCCAACATGATCAAAACCTAGTATGCGGGACGTTAGGGTACGTCGAAAAGATATAAGATATCATTGAAATGGATTCCTATTCTTTCGAATGTGTTATTTTTAGGTGCGAGTGGTGGGACACCTTTGATCAGAATAATGTAAAGGAAGATCGAGATAACATGCTGATATGTATCAACTCTAGAAATATGTGGGATGAAGCTAAGGAGCCCTATGTTTTACCCAGACACTACGACCATGTGTTTTTTTACCTAGACGTGTTGGATAGGGATTGGTGGTTCGTATTGAGACATGACCCTAGATAAAAACATATTTTTGAGAACAATAGTGTTATCATGCAAAGTGAGCTAGAAGATAATGATGGTGATCATGAGAATAGAGAGTGATATGGTACATGTGTTATTTCATGTGTTATGTGTTATTGCATTGTGTTAATGTTAAAATCTTTTCACTTGATAATTTGAAATTATGCTGATTTCGAAAACAATGGCGCACTGTATCAAGTTCTTTTTTTTTATGTCAATTCCTAATATAATACAACTACTTGATTGCTTTAAATGTTTTTGAATGATATATTCAAAATGTATACTGTTATTTTTGGTATGTAAGATCATAATAAAATAATGATAATTCTAAACATGAATTTATTTGCATTATTTTCTAGAATTTATTATGTTACAAAAATTCATATTATTCTAGATTTATTATTTTACAATTACTTATATTCATACAAAGTTACAATTTTACAATTATGGTAATTTAACAATATTTAAGGTATACATCTTACTTATGGTAGTTATGGTTCAAAATTGACAATTAATTTATAAATTTACAAATTTACAAATTTTAATAAAATTGAATGATGACAATACATACAATTACAATTTTACAATTTCACAATACAATTACAATTTTACAAATATTTTAAATACAATTAGAATTAAAATTAGAATTAAAACTAGAATTACAATTGTAATAACAATTACAATTTTACATACAATTACAATTAAAATTACAATTACAATCATTTCACAATATAATTACAATTATAATTTTACAAGTATTTAACATACAATTAGAATTAGAATTAGAATTAGAATTACAATTTTACAAATATTTTACATACAATTACAATTACAATTACAATTTTACAATTTTACATACAATTAAAATTAAAATTTCAATTACAATCACGACGTAATATTTAATGAATATCATGATTTAATATTAAAAATAAACATCATGATAATCATCATACAAACATCATATTATAAAATACACATTCAAATTCGATAACATCATCTAATCATCGTGATCATGATCATCTAGCAAAACACAAACATTAACAGAAACATAAAATATACATTTCATCTCAAATAACTGCCATGACATACACATCTATCTGCAAGCACATTAAATGAACATATCTAACACGACCTAACAATATACACATGATGATGAAAAGCAACATGTAAATTAAGTACATCAACATGAAAATAAAATACATGGACCATATATATATATATATATATATATATATATATATATATATATATATATATATATATATATATATATAATGTCAAAAATATACAATTGTAATATAACTACATATAAATGTCAAATATTTGGTGGTACTACATCAATACTAGTACTAGTCGAGGCTTGCTCAGTTGATGGTGCAAACTCATGCTCAGATAGATGATGTGCTTGCTCCGGAGGTGCCCGTTAATTAGTCGATGATGCAATTTGCTCAGGAACTGCATGTTGATGAGTCGTCGATGGTGTATCAAGTGCTTAGTGGAGGTGTGACTTACTCTCGATGGACCTACTCCCGCCGTGATCAAAAATTTACGATGGTCAGGCTCAAGCCGTGACTAAGTGTCTGCTGAGATGTTGTAGACTACTTAGAATATGATTGCTAATCCGGAATAGATGATGGTTTCTACATTCTCGTACCAGGGAAGGAGGGAGATCTGAGTTATAATGGTGATCAGCTCCTCATGATCATGGATCATCGATGAGCTTCGATGTGCATCTCCATGCCGCCTATCTCTAGCCATGCTAAGATTTAGCTTCCGGTTGAGGCAGATGCAGGAGGGTCATATCATGGAATGTCTCTCCAAAGCTATGTGAGCCTACGATCATCTTGGATCTCTCTGATCATAGCAGGCAGACTCTCTCATCAACTAGGAGTTGACATAGTCAGTTGCCCAATTCCATCTTGAATCGGGTGTCAGGACTATGCTGCACCCCCGCTGTTATCTGCACCCGAGGATTAGGTCTGTCACCCTGATCCTCCACCTCTTCCATCTCCTCATCAACATCTACACCAGGATCATTCGATGGGGGTGGAATCATGTCCCCAACAAATGTCCCAATATCTACAAAATTTATAGTACACAACAATAATTAGACAATTTCATTAAACAATTTTCTAAAAAAAGTTAAATAACATGTTAGAATAAATTTGATATTCTAATTAATTAATTAAGACAATAAAATGAAATTATATTAATTGATAGAAAATACTAATATTACCTCTTGCATCTAGTGGCTCATCCTATGTGAAGAGGATGTTGGTACACCCTTTCCTATCCTAACCGGCATATAGACATGGCACCAAAAAGAATGAGTGATCATCAAAACTAGCTAGTAGCTCTAGTGCATCAATTGATATCTTGGTAGGAAAGTCAGACTAGCCCCTCTTGGGCATCATTTGGCCCCACACTTGCATCCGTACATGTAGCATCAACCTATGAGGCTATTGAGCAAAATTAGGCCTAGTCTCTGGAAGCCTCTCAAAAAATAAACAAAATAAATCTGAAGTAGAAAGGAAGGTCAACCTCCCACGTGGCTGATAACTACATCTATCTAATGCTATAAAAAACTGTGGCAAAAAAATGACAGACCATCTCACAAGGCATGGCTCCTATAATAAATAATAAACATAAAATAAAAGCGGGCAATTAATGCATTTCTCATTATTTCCATAGTACAAAATGGTCATCAGCAGTAGTGAGAGGCACCTCATATCCTCTGCACCAAACGAATAAATATATAACTGACTACCAGACACCTAAAAATCTGCAGGAGAAACTATATCATCCCTAATGTATCTCTAGGAGTACGCCCACTGACTCCTTTCTGCATAGTCGATGTGGAAATATAGGAATTGGGGAAAATCCTGCCCTCTCCTAGATAGGCCAATAGTAAAATATATGCCCTCCTCATTGGGCTCGAACCACTGGCCATGAGCGAAATGGAAAGCCTATTGGTGGGCATCCCACATGTATATCAATTGTCCCAATAACCCACTATGGCCTTTCAGGGATGTGGTCTCCTCGTAGAACTTGAGGAGCCCTACCTCCCTTAGGACCAACTGGGTGGTTGTCATAATAAGGAGAGGGTAAAAAATTATATCCCTCTCTCGTGCCTCCCATAGCTGAATCACATTATAATTTTCCTCCATATGCTCTTATTTTTCCCTTTGTTCCCTTTGTTCTGTCTGTTGACATCGTTGAATGATTCACATATTAAATATTTTTTTTTTATTAAATGAGATATGCATATCTATCTATCTATCTATCTATCTATCTATATATATATATAATTTTTTTTTTTGAAAAAAAAAACCATTTGGTGCACCTAAAAAAATAGTCATGCACCGATACTAGTGCGTACCTTTTTATCGTGCACCGCACTCAGTGTGCATGGAAAATGTTTGTGCACCACAAAATAAGGGAATAAATTTATGTGGTGCATTAAAAAAACTATCTGCTCCGCGGCAGATAGTTTGGTCAATGCACTTCCCAACAATAGTACATGGTCAAGAGTGTGGTCCTGTAAATGACCGCACTGTTGACAATGTAATGTTGTCAGGCGGGCGGTGTGCTCAACTAACTATTCACCCCGGGGTGGTTAGTGTAGTCAACACACCACCCTCTTGACACTATTACATAATCAACAGCGCGGTCATTTAAATGACCACATGGTCTTGTTATTTTTTAAATTCAATACTGTCTAGGTTTTTCAATACTGCACTACAACCTGTTGCGGTTTCCATTTACACGTTTGTGGTGCAGCCAATAAATTTATTGGTAGCACTGCGAATGATGTGATCTGAATGACTCAAACGGACCATTTAAATATATATATATATATATTAATGGTTAATTTTAAGTTAATTTCAAAATTTAATCCTCTAAAAGGTTTAGTTATTGAGAAACAAGTAGGTTACATGTACATTTGCGCATCGAGGAGGCATATTTGTTGAGGAATTGAAGAAACCAAATTTTCCCACCTTTTTCGAAAATTCAAACTCCACACAGTTGGAAATGGACAATAGTAATGTGTGCAATGGGAGCATCGATGGCATGATGTCTCACAGAAGACAAACTCACACCATTGTTTCAGAGGTATAAAGAACTGAAGAAGTAAAAATAAGGTTTCTACGACCTTTTATTATTATTATTTAACCCTTATTTGGTGCACGAGATTTTGAGAATGTCGGGTAGTATTATTAATGGTGCACATCATGTCGTTAAGGTGTGTTGGATTATGGAGACGCACCGAGCCTATTTATAGGTAGAGCACCGGTGCATTAGAGTACTTAGATGCACTAGTAGGTTTGTACGGAGAGCACGGTGTCTCGGCGTGGCAATTTTTAGTACGCATCAGTGCATTATGCGTAAAATGTACCGGTGAAATTTATGATGACAAACGCACCACAAAAAAAACATCCGCAAAAACCTCCACTGACCAACTGCCTCTAGAGACCTCTGCTACAAATGGATATCTGGGCTATTTTTATAAGGGGTTCCTCAGAAAAATATGCTAGAGGGTCTTTTCCTTATAATGTTACTTGCTTGAGAGAACTTTCTTTGATTGTTTTTATGCGTATATATTCTTGATTTATTCATGTTATGTAGATTAATATTGGCTTTTTTGTTCTTATAATCTGCTACCACATGACCATGTTTATTGCAGGAAAAACATGTGATAATTTTCCTAGTAGTAAGGAATCTCCTTTGATATTTTCCAAATTTGATCAGTTAATCAATACAGATAAATGGCCTTTTTGCATAATGCATTTTCTTCAACTCATTCTTTTCATTTTCATTCCACTTCTTTCCTTCTACTACATGTATTTTCAAGGTTGTTATGTCCTCTTTATTGGCTTATTTTTGTGAGTTCTTCATGGATACATTCTCTTCTTCTAGCTATTTACAAAATATGTTCTTTTCTTTGAACTCATTTCTAGCTGAATTAGTCTCATCCTCTAACTTTTCACATTGTATCCCTTTCTCCTTTAGTTGGTTATTCATAGCCTCTCCTAATATCCTTGCTTCTTCAATTTGTGCCTTCAGGCCAAAAATTTCTTCCTTATGCACATATTATCTCTCATCACATATTTTCACTAGTTTCTTCAGATCTTTGTTTTCATTCTTCAATCTATCTATTTCAGTCAAGGCTATGTCAAGTTTGTCTTTTTCTTCGACTATATTTTATGGGCAAGCATATGGCTTGTGGAGTGATCTCCTTCCTTAAGGAGTGAATGTATGGTGTTGCCCTACCTTAAGGGCAACACCATACATTCACTCCTTACGAAGGAGATCACTCCACAAGCCATATGCTTGCCCATACAATAATCCTTGGCATCTCTCAATGGAGAGTCTCTAACCTCTATATAGGTTTCATACATGCAATACCATGGGTAGTTACCATGGGTCTCTCAATACCATACATCCAATACAATGGGCTTATCACTTTATTCCCTTGCTACATGTGTTCCCTTACATAATGTGGGTTAACCACTTTATTTATTAACTATGGCCCCTTTATTTATCATTCTTATATTAATACATCATATTACTCCCTTGGGTACCTCCCTCTGTACCCTATATTATCTTCTCTAGGTACACTACAGTTGAGGTGAGCCTCCTATGGGTTTTAGCCTGTAGAAAACACATGGGTGTTGAAGCTTCCTTGCATGTTATAGCTTGCATAAATTTGAGGTAGCAACCTCCTATAGGTTGGAGCCTACAGAAAATTAGATTTAATAAGGAGTAGGAGCTTGCCTTTGCATCACAACCATAATAAAATCGTGGTTTTATCCCTTATGAGTTTCCACTTATATCTAGTGTCCATATGCATTGTTACTATGTGATGATGTGATGTATTGGTCTACTTATTAATTTTTGTTCACATATTCAATTTGCTAGTCATCATTTGTTAAGTTGCTCATGTAAGGTTTCATTTAATGAATTTAATGAAAATAATTTTAATGTCCATGCATGGACTAAATTGATTCACCATCCCTCTCATTTTAATCAAGCCTCATCAATTTGTCTCAGAGTTGGTTCCTTTGGTGTAAGCTTAATAGATAGAAGGATTTCTCGTTAAGTCATGGACTATCAAAGTGTACCTATGTTGAGTGCAACAAACTTTCATGAGTGGAGAAATAAGCTTAAAATAGATTTAATGGCTTATGGACTTGGTGTATGGAAGCTTGTATGTAATGGTTACTGTAATGAATCTCCCTCTCTGCAAGAAAAAAGGTGGAATGCTAAGGAAAAATGCGTTATGTATAAAAAATTACCATGGGTAGTTACCATGGGTCTCTCAAAACCATACATCCAATACAATGGGCTTATCACTTTATTCCCTTGCTACATGTGGTCCCTTACATAATGTGGGTTAACCACTTTATTTATTAACTATGGCCCCTTTATTTATCATTCTTATATTAATACATCATATTATTCCCTTGGGTACCTCCCTCTGTACCCTATATTATCTCGTCTAGGTACACTACATCAACCAAATCCAAGAGAACACTTATTAAGCCACAACTTGAGAGGAGACCACAATCCATTGATGAAAAAAATAAGCAACAATGTGCTGCTTTACCTGGTCATACAATTTTCATATTTTCATCTTCATTTATACCTTTTCTTCTATTAAAATATGCTTCACATAAGGTCCATATGTCCCAGGTAGTTAATGCATAACATTTGAATAAAATCTCTTTGATTCTCCAACTCTCTACCCATGCTTTCCAAAATCACATATTTTATAAAAATAGTTTGTTGGTTGTTTGTATCCCACCTAGGAATATGAAGTGAATAGGCTTGAATATTTTCCCTCAACTCATTCATTTCCAAATCCTTCATATCTTGAATATGATACCACAAAAATAAATAAATATTCCAATATTAATTTCAGCCACATTTAATGATTGATTGCATCAACTAAATGCCAATATCAAATGAAAAAATTTATCATTAATGCATCAAAACAATCTTTGTGTTTTCCTTGGAGTCTTACCTTTGCATCACAAAAATTCAGCTCAATCAACATGCCAACATCAATGTTCTACCAAACCAGCAATGTATATGTTGCTCCTTTGGCCCTCGTTGTTGCTCTTTGTCTTTGCCGCTACTCGTGTATACATTTACTAATCTTGATCTTCTCCTTTGCCATCAATAACAATATTTCTAAGAGAATAAATATTGTACCATAGGAGTGGACATAACATCACCCATTTCTATTAAATACCTTCAAGTTTATGGTGGGAAGAAAGTGCATTTGTGTATTACACACACACACCTTCACCTTCCCAGTTCTAAAAAATTGTCTATATATTTTTTATAATATGCTATTGATAGTAGCCAAAGATGCTAACATCCACATTCTCTACTTTCTATGCATATAAAAATGCATGGTTCATTTTTAAACCAACACAATTCCCAAACTTGTCAATTACTCATGCGGAAGCTTGCCTTATTGAATCTTCAAATGAAGATCCCCCCCCACTATTAAATCATGGTTATAAAACCAACATATGTGGAAACTGTTTTTTTTTACACTCAAGGAATTAAAAACTTATAATAAACCCACTCTACAAACTTCATGTGCGGGATTGTACCTTGCCTCATACTCTATGGTTATAAACCATAGGCTAAAATTCCTTTCATGAATATTCGAATCCAAATGTAGACTTTCGTTAAAAGTAACCAAAGATATAAATATTCTGCCAACACTTACCAATGCTTACATGCACTCACAATTTTGAATGTTAATAAACATTGCAAGAAATAGCCCACATTATATCATTTCATACTTTGGTTAAAACTACCAAAGAGCTAACAATATAACCATAAGAACTCTCGGCCCCACAACATAGCATTTCATTATATAAATCTTTGACTTCGGGTTAATAACCCAAAATACAATCCCTCGGCCACCACACATGTTATATATGTGCAATTGCCTTACCATTCTACCATATATTTGAACCACACGAATATTTCATTTATTCAAAAGTGAAACTTTGGGTCAAAGCCAAAGCACCAACATAGTAATAAACATCCGGCTGCATAGCATACCTTTTCGCTCATTTAACTCCTACGCAAATTTCCGCACATCCACCATTGGATCTCCAACACTGGCGATCGAATGGATATAGTGTTTGTATCAACCTCGAACTCTATCACCCCATACTCATGCGAAACAAACGATTTTTAAATACCACCAATGCCACGTGTCAAATATTGAGTGCTATTGTGTTTGATTTAGGAATTACAACTTACTGTTCCAAATCAATGCGAAAACCATATGTGGTTTTAAAACCCGCCTTTGTTGTTCCATCCTTGTCATGGTTCATGGTTCCATTCAATTCTTGGTTCCATCCTACATACAAATGCAATTCAATTCTGTTTTGATTCTGCCTTCACTTTCGCCTTCTTGTTAAGCTAAAGTTCCACTGTGGTTTGTTTCAAAGTTCGAAGAGATTCATTGGATTGCCACTTCTTACTTAAAGGTTGTGCCCTCGAATTTCCATGCCAGATATTGGTTTCAAAACAATATGTCAATTAAACCCTTAACTGTAACTTTGATTCTGGATTCCTCTATCCTCAATTTCTCGCTTGAATGCACAACTTGTACATTAACCCTGCAATGATTCCAAATCATGTGCCTCACTCACACAATGTTTTCAGAGTATCCATTTAAATGTCATTGTGTCATCGATCTATTCAATGATCAATGATTGAACATAACCAGTGTAATTTCACCCAATCTTCTCAACTGTATATGCAAGCCCTTATTGTATTTCGCTCAAAACATCATGCTTGTCTCGATACTTACATAAAATCCCTTAAGGATATACATAATGCAATTTTGAAACCCTATTCATACATGAAATTATCAATTTATTCCGCTCCAGGTAATCACACACCTTTTTATTGAAACTCAAATCATTCATCTATAATTCAATCAATGCAGACCAACCATATTCAACACTCTGTTCATTCAAATAACAATATTTACATAAATCCATAGCAGCTCATGTTCTGTCTTTCCTTCATTAGGCCTGATATTCTTTTCAGTGGCCATTCCTCTGAAATTGCTCGTAGGCTTACAACCAATCCCTACTTCTACTACTCTCTGTCTGTTGTCTTTTGCCTTTGAGGCTTGTTATTTTTATACAGAATAATCTGAACTAATTTAGGTTCAGATCCTCAACTAATTCCTCAAAATACTCAAGTCCTAAAATCTATCCTTTATCCCTAAGGATCCTCTTTAATCCCATAAAATCATGAAACTAATTCTAACTTAAGATTTACAATTAATTCTCAGATTTAAACTATCCTAATTCTCTCATGTTCTCCAATCATTCGGGAACATTTACAAATTCCTCAAAATATTAATATCTCTCATCAAAATCACTCAAAAACATTAATAATTACATCAGAAATCAATATTCCTTTAAAAACACAAGACCCCTATATCTATTAAAATACAAAGTATTTTCTTGAGCCTAATGCCGCTGCATCAAACTGCCAAGGTTAAAAATAGTCATGATCTCCCGAACATGTGATTTTAGTCATTGTCTTCCTAGATCCCATACTTTTTTCTGTAATTGATCATCTATTTCTATTGTTGCTTGTTTCTTTTCTCTAGGTCTCCATATTTTATGCTGCCCTTCTCCACTAGCTACACTTTCACAGTCTGTTACTGTATTTATTTTGCTTCTATTGCTTCTTTTCTTTCTTGCTGCTATCTTCTTCTGAGACACTTTCACCATTAGCCTTCTTATCAATTCAATTTATTTGTCTAATATGTCCTCTGATTTCTGAACTTATATTCTTGCTTGCTGAACTCTTACTCCTGCTTTTACTTGCTGAGCTCTTACTGCCACCCTATCATCCTTACCCTCTTGTTTTCTGCAACTGAAAACTTCTTCTTGATTGTCACTTATGACAATTTCTTTGTTTCCTGACTTCAGAAATTCCTTGGATTGGTATTCAATTTTCCAGTCACTGTCATCTTATTTTCTTTGCTTTAATTTTTTCTCCTGGAGAAAACATTCTTTATTCTTTTCATCAGTACCTACAATCAATCATTAACATAAGACCTTTGTGTCTCTTCTTCCTCTAGCAACATTCCAATTTGCTGCTTTTACATTTTCTCCTTTATTAGCACATCAGTATGCTGACTCCAATTCTTCAAATAATTCTCGAGACTGTCAGGTAATCTCTGTTCCACATGATCCATTTCAAGGATGTTTCTCTGGGTTCATAAAGATGAACTTTTTCATTTTCATTCAGCTCTGACTTTACAACCTGAACACTTATTCTTTGTGTTTCTAGCCTCTTCTCAAAAACACTTAACTCATGCCACAAATCTGTCAACTGATCTGAGAAAATATCTATACAATCTTCACTATCTTCCTCTTTATCATAAGTCAAGTTTCCTGCTGTCACTATCTCTTCATCTTTCATCATAATAGAATTATGATCCTCTAGCTCTGCAATATTTTTAGTTTTATGTCCATCACTCTTCAATTGGCCATTTAATAAAATAAATTTGTCATTATCAATAACAAATTTCTCATCATCAAACATAACTGTCATATTTCCATTGAAACAATTCTTTTTACAAAACAAGGAATTTATGAACTCCTTTTGTTGCAATAATTTAATTTGATATTCATCTAAAAGATAATCATCATCATACTTTTCTTGGCAACTTTCAACTTCATTCAATACAGTTTCATCACATGAATTGTCTTCTTCAATACTTGCATTCACAGACAACTTGTCAGTTTTAAAACCATAAGAACTCATGGCCTCATTTGATGATTTAATCAGCAAATCCTCCTACTATTCCAAGTCCTCCAGGGAAAATTTTAGGGGCTGATATTAGCAAGTGGGCTAATTTTCCATGCTTTTTCCAAAAAAAAGATTCGTTCATTTCCATTTTTTTCAAAAACTTATTCGACCAAATTTTATATAATAACATTTTTTTACCTTAAAAATCGCCAAAAATTTATATAGATGCTATATAAAATTATTTGAAATTGTAATACTTTTATAGAAACATTACCAAAAAATTTACAAATTGTGTATTATGGACTAGTGATATTCGCCAAGGTTTCTAAACTTTAAAATAAATTTCCATCCTTAAAATTTTCCCTGAAGTCCTCTATATATTTCAGTAATTCTTCAATGGTCTTCTCTTCAATTCCTTCAATATGTCCAATTGATTGCTTAATTTCTAGATTTTGGCCATCATCATAATGTAAAATTTCTCTGCTTCCAATATGTTCAAAAGTAAAACTTTTCCCCAACTGTGCATGGACATTTTCAAAAGATCAGGCTGTCCCATTTTCTTCCTTTATGACAATATCAGCAATTTGTCCTTCTCCGCATGTTCTTCCTGAAAAAAAAAAAATGTATCAGAAGTAAAATCATTCAACCTCTTGATCTCACTTGAATTTTTAGTTTTCAAGTCCTCGAAATATTCATTCATTCTGAGTAATTTTTCCCTCAGCCGAGCATTTATCATTTTCTCTTTCTTCATCTGTAGCCTATGCCACTTTATATTTCTCCTTACAAGAAAACCCCATCTCTGGTCTTCCTCTATAATAATTTTCAATTTGTTAAACTTTTCTCTGATCTCAGCTAACTCTCTCTCATACTCTTCCTTCCTTAACTGTATCTGTATGCCATTTGTCTTGGAATCCTCTTTCTTCACCTTCATTCTATTGTGGTCTCTCTTAGAACCTCTGCTATCTCTTCTATGACAATCAGTAGTCATATTCCCCTTCATTTCTATCTTCATGAGTTCCTCACTCATTCGTCATGAGTTGCACTAAAGGCTCTGCAATAACAAGTCCTACTTGTTACAACTTACCTCACCAATCCTTTCCTTTGGACTTGGTCTTTTGGAAAGCAATGGTCCTCTATCTTCTGGAACCTCTTGAGAATTCCTCTCCACTCCCTCTATGCTTCAACTCATTTTCACCCTCTTAAGAACACAACTATTCTTTTTATCCAACCTTTGTTGGAATTCCTCCAGGTTCTGCCACATTCTTTTTCTCTTTGGAAACCTTCACTGGTTTCCTTCATCACTGCTTTTTAAAGCTGTGATCTTCTTGCTGAGATGCTCTTCAATTGTCTACAATCTGCATTCTGCAAACAAAATATTCAAACAAAACCAAAATACCTCACCTTCAAGGTTTGTTTCAACATCCATTTGTAATTTCTTTTGCAAATTCTTCCAATACTCTGCTACACTTCATGTTGTCTATCAGATTCAAATTTAATCTCTTTTCCATCACCATTATACCTATGTTCACATCTTTCAAAACATAACCTGGTAAATATTCAAAGCACATTTTCTTTCAAACTCAGATTCTGTAAATTTGAATTATCATACCGTTACTGCATATCTGCTCAAATCCACAATTACTGTCAAACATATTTAACATCCCAAGCTTTCCTCATTTCTTTCATCATACATGCATTCCAAAACAAATTTAATTTTCAAAAGAGCCTTTCCTGCTCTGATACCACTTGATAGCAGCCAAAGCTGCTAATGCCCACATTCTCTACTTTCTATGCATATAAAAATGCATGGTTCATTTTTAAACCAACACAATTCCCAAACTTGTCAATTACTCATGCGGAAGCTTGCCTTATTGAATCTTCAGATGAAGATTCCCCCCCCACTATTAATCATGGTTATAAAACCAACATACGTGGAAACTATCTTTTTTACACTCAAGGAATTAAAACCTTATAATAAACCCACTCTACAAACTTCATGTGCGGGATTGTACCTTGCCTCATACTCTATGGTTATAAACCATAGGCTAAAATTCCTTTAATGAATATTCAAATCCAAATGTAGAATTTGGTTAAAAGTAACCAAATATATAAATCTTCTGGAAACACTTATGAATGCTTACATGTGCTCGCAATTTTGAATGTCAATAAACATTGTATGAAACAACCCACATTATATTATTTCATACTTTGGTTAAAATTTCCAGAGAGTTAAAAATATAACCATAAGAACTCTCGGCCCCACAGCATAACATTTCATTATATAAATCTTCGACTTTGTGTTAATAACCCAAAATATAATCCATCGGCCAAGACACATGTTATATATGTGTAATTTCCTTACCATTCTACCATATATTCAAACCACACGAATATTTCATTTATTCAAAAGTGAAACTTTGGGTAAAAGCCAAAGCACCAACATAGTAATAAACATCCGGCCCCACAGTATACCGTTTCGCTCGTTTAATTCCCGCGCAACTTTCCACGCATCCACCATTGGATATCCAGCACCAGCGATTGAATGGATATTGCATTCATATCGACCCTGAACTCTATCACCCCATGCCCACGCGAAACAAACAATTTTTAAATACCGCCAATTCCATGTGTCGAAGCTTGAGTTTTATGGCGTTTGATTTAGGAATTACCACTTACTGTTCCAAATCAATGTGAAAACGATATGTGGTTTTAAAACCCACCTTTGCTATTCCATCCTTGCCACGGTTCATGGTTCCATTTAATTCTTGGTTCCATACTCCATACAAACACAATTCAATTTCGTTTCGATTACGCCTTCACTTCTTCCTTCTCATTGACTTTGAATTTCCACTTTAATTCGTTTAAAAGTTCAAACAAATTCATTGGATTTCCACTTCTCACTTAAAGGCTGCACCCTCGAAGTTCCATGCCAGAGATTGGTTTCAGAAAAATATGTCAATTAAACCCTTAACTGTAACTTCGATTCTGGATTCCTCTATCCTCAATTTCTCGCTTGAATGCACAACTTGTACATTAACCCTGCAATGATTCCAAATCATGTGCCTCACTCACATTGTGTTTCCAGAGTATCGATTTAAATGTCATTGTGTCATCAATCTATTCAATGATCGATGACTAAACTTAACCAGTGTAATTTCACCCAATCTTCTCAACTGTATATGCGAGCCCTTATTGTATTTCGCTCAAAACATCATGCTTGTCTCGATACTTAAATCAAATTCCTTAAGGATATACAAAATTCCATTTCGAAAACCTATTCATACATGAAATTATCAATTCATTCTGCTCCAGATAATCACACACCATTTTATTGAAACTCAAAGAATTCATCTATAATTCAATCAATGCAGACCAACCATATTCAACACTTTGTTCACTCAAATAACATTATTTACATAAATACATAACACCTTACGTTTTGTCTTTCCTTCATTAGGCCTGATATTCTAATCAGTGGCCATTCCTCTGAAATTGCCCGTAGGCTTACAACCAATCCCTACTTCTACTACTCTTTGTCTGCTTTCTTTTGCCTTTGAGGCTTGTTATTTTTATACAGAATAATCTAAACTAATTTAGGTTCAGATCCTCAACTAATTCCTCAAAATCCTCAAGTCCTAAAATCTATCCTTTATCCCCAAGGATCCTCTTTAATCCCACAAAATCATGAAACTGATTCTAACTTAAGATTTACAATTAATTCTCAGATCTAAACTATCCTAATTCTCTCATGTTCTCCAATCATCCGGGAACATATACAAATTCCTCACAATATTAATATCTCTCATCAAAATCACTCAAAAACATTAATAATTACATAAGAGATCAATATTCTTTTAAAAACACAAGACCCCTATGTCTATCAAAATACAAAGTATTTTCTTAAGCCTAATGCCCCTGCATCAGACTCCCAAGGTTAAAAATAATCATGATCTCCTGATCATGTGCTTTTAGTCCTTGTCTTCCTGGATCCCATACTTTGTTTTGTAATTGATCATCTATTTCTGTTGTTTCTTGTTGCTTTTCTCTAGGTCTCCATATTTTATGCTACCTTGCTCCACTAGCTGCACTTTCACATTTTGTTACTCTCTTTCTTTTGCTGTTGTTGCTTCTTTTCTTTCTTGTCGTTGTCTTCTTCTGAGACACTTTCACCATTAGCCTTATTGTCAATTCAATTTCTTTGTCTAATATGTCCTCCGATTGCTGAACTTCTATTATTGCTTGCTGAACTATTACTCCTTCTTTTACTTGTTGAGCTCTTAATTTTACTTCTTCTTGTTGAGCTCTTACTGCCACCCTATCATCCTTACCCTCTAGTTTTCTGCAATTGAAAACTTCTTCTTGATTGTCACTTATGACAATTTATTTTTTTCCTAACTTCAGTATTTCCTTGGACTGGTATTTAATTTTCCAGTCACTATCATCTTCTTTTCTTTGCTTTAATTTGTTCTCTTGGAGCAACCATTCTTTAGTATTTTCATCAGTACCTGCAATCATAAAACAATCATTAATAACATAAGACCTTTGTGTCTCTTCTTCCTCTGGAAACATTCCAATTTGCTGCTCTGAAATTTTCTCCTTTATCAGCACATCAGTATGCTGATTCCAATTCTTCAAATAATTCTTGAGACTGTCAACTAGTCTCTCTTCCACATGATCCATTTCAAGGACGTTTCTCTGCTTTGGTTCATAAAAATGAACTTTTCCATTTTCATTCAGCTCTGAATTTACAACCTAAAAACTTATTCTTTGTGTTTCTATCCTTTTCTCCAGAACACTTAACTCATACCACAAATATAACATCTCATCTGAGAAAATATCTGTACAATCTTGACTATCTTCCTCTTTATCATAAGTCAAGTTTCATGCTGTCACTATCTCTTCATCTTTCATCAGAATAGAATTCTGATCCTCCAGCTTTGCAATATTTTTAGTTTTCTGTCCATCACTCTTCAATTGGCCATTTAATAAAATAAATTTTTCATTATCAATAACAAATTTCTCATCATCAAACATAATTGTCATATTTCCATTGAAACAATTCTTTTTACAAAAAAAGGAATTTATGAACTCCTTTTGTTGTAGTAATTTAATTTGATCTTCATATGAAAGATAATCATCATCATACTTTTCTTGGAAACTTTCATCTTCATTCAATACAGTTTCATCACATGAATTGTCTTCTTCAATACCTGCATTCACACGCAACTTATCAATTTTAAAACCATAAGACCTAATGGCCTCATTTGATGATTTAATCACCAAATCCTCCTATTGTTCCAACTCCTCTATATAATTTAGAAATTCTTCAATGGTCTTCTTTTCAATTCCTTCAATCTATCCAATTGATTGCTTAATTTCCAGATTTTGGCCATCATCATAATGTAAAATTTCTCTGCTTCCAATATGTTGAAAAGTAAAACTTTTCCCCAACTGTCCATGGACATTTTCAAAAGATCTGGCTGTCCCATTTTCTTCCTTTATGACAATATCAGTAGTTTTTCCTTGTCGAAATGTTCTTCCTACAAACATACAAAATGTATTAGATGTAAAATCATTTGACCTCTTGGTCTCACTTGAATTTTCAGTCTTCAAGTCCTTCTCCAAATACTCATTCATTCTAAGTAATTTTTCCCTTAGCCGAGCATTTATCATTTATATTTCTTCATCTGTAGCCTATGCCACTTTATCTTTCTCCTTACAAGAAAAACCCATCTCTGTTCTTCCTCTATAATCATTTTCAATTTTTTAATTGTTCTTTGATCTCAGCTAACTCTCTCTCATACTCTTCCTTCCTTAACTGTCTCTGTATGCCATTTTTCTTGGCATATTCTTTCTTCACCTTCATTCTGTTGTGGTCTCTCTTAGAACCACTGCTATCTCTTCTATGACTATCAGTAGTCATCTTCCCCTTCATTTCTATCTTCATGAGTTCCTCACTCATTCGTCACGAGCTGCACTAAAGCCTCTGCAATAATAAGTCCTCCTTGTTACAACATACCTCACCAATCCTTTCCTCTGGACTTGGTCTATTGGCAAGCACTAGTCCTCTATCTTATGGAACCTCTTGATAATTCCACTCTTCTCTCTCTACGCTTCAACTCATTTGCACCCTCTTAAGAACACAATTTTTCTTTTTATCCAACCTCTGTTGGAATTCCTCCAGGTTTTGCCACATTATTTTTCTCTTTAGAAACCTTCACTAGTTTCCTTCATCACTAATTTTAAAGCTGTGATATTCTTGCTGAGATGCTCTTCAATTGTCTGTAATCTACATTCTGCAAACAAAATCTTTAAACGAAATCAAAATACCTCACCTTAAAGGTTTGTTTCAACATCCATTTATAATTTCTTTTGCAAATTCTTCCAATACTCTGCTACAGTTCATGCTATCTGTCAAATTCAAATATGATCTATTTTCCATCACCATTATACCTGTGTTCACATCTTTCGAAACATAACCTGATAAATCTTCAAAGCACATTTGCTTTGAAACTCAGATTCTATAAATCTGAATTATCATATTGTTAGTGCATATCTACTCAAATCTACAATTACTGTCAAACAGATTTAAAATCCCAATCTTTCCTCATTTCTTTCATCATACATGCATTCCAAAAAAAAAATTGATTTTCGAAAGAGCCTTTCCTACTCTGATACCACTTGATAGCAGCCAAAGCTACTAATACCCACATTCTTTACTTTCTATGCATATAAAAATGCATGGTTCATTTTTAAAACAACACAATTCCCAAACTTGTCAATTACTCATGTGGAAGCTTGCCTTATTGAATCTTCAAATGAAGATTCCCCCCACTATTAAATCATGGTTATAAAACCAACATATGTCGAAACTGTTTTTATTTTTACACTCAAGGAATTAAAACCTTATAATAAACCCACTCTAAAAACTTCATGTGCGGGATTGTACCTTGCCTCATACTCTATGGTTATAAACCATGAGCTAAAATTCCTTTCATGAATATTCGAATCCAAATGTAGACTTTGGTTAAAAGTAACCAAAGATATAAATATTTTGGCAACACTTACCAATGCTTACATGCGCTTGCAATTTTGAATGTTAATAAACATTTTATGAAACAACCCACATTATATCATTTCATACTTTGGTTAAAACTACCAAAGAGCTAACAATATAACTGTAAGAACGCTCGGCCCCACAAAATAGCATTTCATTATATAAATCTTCGACTTTGGGTTAATAACCCAAAATATAATCCCTCGGCCACCACACACATTATATATGTGCAATTGCCTTACCATTCTACCATATATTATAACCACATGAATATTTCATTTATTCAAAATTGAAACTTAGGGTAAAAGCCAAAGCACCAACATAGTAATAAACATCTCGCCCCAAAACATACATTTTCGCTCGTTTAACTCTCGCAGAACTTTTCGCACATCCACCATTGGATCTCTAGCATCGGTGATTGAACAAATATCACGTTCGTATCGACCACGAACTCTATCACCTCATACCCACACGAAAAAAACGGTTTTTAAATATCACCAATGCCATGTGTCAAAGCTTGAGTGTTATCGCGTTTGATTTAGGAATTACCACTTACCATTCCAAATCAATGTAAAAACCATATGTGCCTTTAAAACACACCTTCGTTGTTCTATCCTTGCCACGGTTCATGGTTCCATTTAATTCTTGGTTCCATACTCCATACAAATGCAATTCAATTTCGTTTCGATTCCGCCTTCACTTCTTCCTTCTCATTGACTTTGAAGTTCCACTATGGTTCATTTCAAAGTTTGAACAGATTCATTGGATTGCCACTTCTCACTTAAAGGCTGCGCCCTTGAAGTTCCATGCCAGAGATTGGTTTCAAAACAATATGTCAATTAAACCATTAACTGTAACTTCGATTCTGGATTCCTATGTCCTTAATTTCTTGCTTGAATACACAGCTTGTACATTAACCCCGCAATGATTCCAAATCATGTGCCTCACTCACACAGTGTTTTCAGAGTACAGATTTAAATGTCATTGTGTCATCGATCTATTCAATGATCGATGACTGAACTTAACCATTGTAATTTCACCCAATCTTCTCAACTGTATATGCGAGCCCTTATTGTATTTCTCTCAAAAAATCATGCTTGTCTCGATACTTACATCAAATCCCTTAAGGATATACAGAATGCCATTTTGAAACCCTATTGATACATGAAATTATCAATTCATTTCGCTCTAGATAATCACACACATTTTTATTAAAACTCAAAACATTCATCTCTAATTCTATCAATGCAGACCAACCATATTCAACACTCTGTTCAATCAAATAACAGTGTTTACATAAATCCAGAACATCTCATGTTCTATCTTTCCTTCATTAGGCCTGATATTCTAATCAGTGGCCATTCCTCTAAAATTGCCCATAGGCTTACAACCAATCCCTACTTCTACTACTCTCTGTCTGTTATCTTTCTCCTTTGAGGCTTGTTATTTTTATATAGAATAATCTGAACTAATTTAGGTTCAGATCCTTAACTAATTCCTCAAAATCCTCAAGTCCTAAAATCTATCCTTTATCCCTAAGGATCCTCTTTAATCCCATAAAATCATGAAACTAATTCTAACTTAATATTTACAATTAATTCTCTGATCTAAACTATCCTAATTCTCTCATGTTCTCCAATCATTCGAGAACATTTACAAATTCCTCACAATGTTAATATCTCTCATTAAAATCACTCAAAAACATTAATAATTACATAAGAAATCAATGTTCCTTTAAAAACACAAGACCCCTATGTCTATTAAAATAAAAAGTATTTTCTTGAGCCTAATGCCCCTGAATAATACGCTATTCCGTGCTAGAGTTTGAATTCCTCTTGGGATAGTTTAATTCACTTAAAGGTGGCTTCCACCCTCCAACTCTCTCCATGATGTTTGAACTTGATATTTCATTGGGACTAAACCCCACAAAAACCAACTAATACACCTCTTGAATACACTAAAATAAAAGGTTTTTACCTTACTATAACTTATAATAAACCAAAAACAAAGTTAGTTAGCTAAAATATATTTGAAAAATAATTACATTTTATAGATTAGATTTAGTTAATTTTTTTATTACTTAATATTTAAATTAACTTTAAATTCATGGCCAAGCTACACACCAAAATGGCCTATAAGACACCATTTTTATGGGACAAGACACCCATTACTGAATTTATATATATATATATATATATATATATATATATATATATATATATATATATATATATATATATATCCAACTCTAAGGAGATGTGTAATTCTTTACATGTTTGATATGGGGTTGACACATGGCATTTTAGAAACCATTTTTATGGGACAAGACACCCAATACTGAATTTAAATACAACCTTTATTTATATATATATATATATATATATATATATATATATATATATATATATATATATATATATATATAACAATACAACTCTAAGGAGGTGTGTAATTCTTTACATGTTTGATATGGGGTCGACACATGACATTTAAGAATATATACGTAACAAAAACTTCAACGTCCATTTGAAGTTTAAAAATACATATGGAAAATGTAATTGAAAATAAAGCTTTTCTTTATAATCGTTTTTTTTCTAATTCCAATTTGAGAGTGATGTACAACTTTAGTGGGCCTATGGTTTAGAAAATATATTTCCTCATAAAAAATCACAAGTTCAAATCTATGTGTAAAGAAGAATATAGTGTATACACCTTTGTATAATAGGCTTTAAATAAGTGACTTATACTTTCCAATAAGAAAATGACCCTTATTCATAAAACAAATATGGCAATATTGGTAATAAAAAAAATACTTGATAGAAAAAGATGTACAATTTCTTCCAAGTCAACGAGGCAAAAAAAAAATATTATAATAAAAACATGTTTTAATATTAATTAAAGATATGTATATATCTCTTACCTAAAATTTAAAATTTCAATATCAACAAGTGCTATATAGTAGTCACACTGCCACTTAGTCTAAATATAGTTCAATTAAAGTTAGTATTAAGATGTAGAATTGATTGTAATTATGCATTTTCTGCAAGTATGAAAAACTTTGTTGCTAATTTCATTTGTTGAAATATAAATTCATCCATTCTCATTGTTTGTCACTGTATATGTACTTTATTATAGTATTCAAAATACCATGTAATATATAATTATTTGTCACTATATATATTTTATTCACTATAAAATACCATGTAATATATAAAAATATTGGAAAAATAAAAAGATATATATATATATATATATATATATATATATATATATATATATAAACAAAGAGAGAAAATAAGTAGAATAAAGAGAAAAGAGTCCTTCGAGTTGTCATTAACAAATCAAGTATTAAACAATAATTAGCCACAACTTTGTATATAAACAAAGAAATGTTTGAAAATTAAGATAATAATAACCAGTATTAACATAATAAAAAAAATATCAATAAAATAATTAATATTTAATTTTAAAATATTAAATGTCTTTAATGATTTAAAATATTTTTTAATAATCCGAGAATGATAAACATAAATAAAAAATTGATTTTTTACCCTTGAATCGTAGTTTCAAGCAATCATGTTTTATTTTCCATTCTTATAATTGTGAGCGCTACCGCCAGCAAATAACATTTATCTCGAACTCATTCCTCTTAAACTTAATACCTTAGTCCTCTTAAATTAAATACCGAGGGGTCGTTCAATATTCTTAATTACCAGTCGACCAGTTTCACACGGAGCCAACTTTGGGAGTGGGCGTGCACGAGGGTAATAAAAAGAAACTATGATATGTTAGTGTCCGAATTTGTGGCGGTAACAACACAATTTGTAATCCAGTTGCTGACTCAGATATTAAATTTAATTTTGTTGGTTATCTTAGAAATATTTAAAAATTTAATTAGACTCCATTTTTTATAAAATATTCTCGAAATCTACAATATAGAGAGAGATAACTTTTTTATTCTGCGATCATGATCCGGAATTTATAAGTGCTGTAAGTGAAGCGAACGATCTAGGGAGAGTGATCACTTGTCTTCCGGGTAATCTCCCACCTTTGAAGTCAACTGATCTGATGTCCTTCTATCGTGCTCAAGATCTGACAAACATCTTTTTTTTTTCAGAGAAAAAAAACACTGTTTTTTATATGAATATCAAACAGTATATTGTCTTAGTTCATGCTGTCTTTCAGGTATGTGTTTTTGTCATACATATAATATTAAGCCTGGAAAAAAAAATCAGTGCATTGTCGTGGTTCATGTTGACCTTCAGTAATGGAGAATTTGAGGCTCAAATTTTGATCCATGCCCATTGCAGCGAAATTGCAGAGGGACCAAATCAACAAAATCCAATTCCAAAATTACAAATGTTTAACTTCAAGCTTCTGACTTTTTGGTTTACCTGCTAACAAATGCAGAGAGATTCTTGCTGTCCAAGAAAAATAGTAAAACCAATTTGCCAGAAAAACGATCCTGGAAGCTTTCTAAGTCATGCTCACTTGTTGTGATCATGGCATCGAAATGGTAAAAGAGCTGGAGAAGCCATCCCAAATTTTCAGGATGTGCAGTGAGCCTAGCAGGGAAGTCAAGCCTTTTTTCTACAGTTTATTTGCCCTCGAATTATTTTCCCTGAAAATGTGGTTCCAAGAAACACTAGCGAAACTTTGAGATTAGGTACTTCACCCTGTGGATCCATCCCTGAGCTTCATGAAGAAACAACTCACTTTTGCCAGACTTGTCGTCAATTATTACCATTGAATCACCATAGACGCTTATATATTTTATTTCCAAGAGGCGAGAAATCCATAAGCTGCTCCATAACGACATTAATTCAGCTCTGAGCTGAGACCAACCACTAAACATGAAATCTGACATTTTTGTTCAGTTTAATCCAGGCTTCGCAGCCACACTTGCCTCCTTGCTGAGCCCCATCGAAGAAGACCGTCGGGACCGCTATGGGATGGGGAGCCAAGCGAGAAGACAAGTCCGTGGGAAAATCCTCAATGGAGGGCCTTTGATTTGAATCGATGAGTCTGAGTCTTCAAAGATCCAACGGGTTTCCGAGCTCCCCATAATTCCCAAATTATGAATAGGGGCAGCGCTT
The DNA here is from genome assembly GCA_034641835.2 of Pinus albicaulis. Classification (NCBI taxonomy): domain Eukaryota; kingdom Viridiplantae; phylum Streptophyta; class Pinopsida; order Pinales; family Pinaceae; genus Pinus; species Pinus albicaulis. Next base: position 1,506,050,499 of record CM076581.1, on the reverse strand, counting down.
TGAAGTCTTTCCCGTTTTCTGCCCAAACATTAATCGCCTCCTCAAAGCTATCCGGGTGCCAGCCAAGCCTTCCGACTTCGGGAGAGAAGAGCTCCCAAACCAGAATAGAGAAACGACACCTGAAGAAAAGGTGGGAAGAGGATTCCTCTGCAGAATTACAAAGGGCGTAACGACCAGAGCAACTGAAACCCTGTGCTGAAGGCTTTCCCATGTCAGGATCTTGCCCCTCCACTTCAGCCAAGCAAAAAGTAGGATCTTCAAGGGCATGCCCCAACGCCATAGCTGAAAGAAGAATGAAACTGCTCTATCTCTTACAAAATCCACAATCAGGGCCCTATAGGTATCTTTCACTAATCGCTCCCCATCTTCCAGCCGCCCATTCCAGATTATTATGTCTCCGTCATTGTGATATACTAAACCTGCCATGCAACTCTCTGGCAATTAAGTCCCATTCCGCTGCCTCTTCAGGCTGTAGACCCAATCTGATCCCACACTTCCATACTGGGAACCCATGCTCCATCTTTCGATGGTCTGGTGAAGGAAGAAAATGTGCCTATGGGCCATTTTGTGAATTAGATTTCTGTTCTGTAAAAGAAGGACATGACAGACATTCTTATGAATTGTCTCATCAGAGGAAAAAGTATAAAAAAATATTTCGTGTCATTGAATTATTGCCGCATCTTTCATATGCATAGTTTATAACCCTTATTTCCACATCCATTTATTCATAATCTTGTAATGTTTTAATTTTTTTCTAGGGATTTTGTTTAATGTTCAACTTCATCCTTTGGAGTTCTAATCCATGTTGATTGAAACAATCCGATTTGATGCAATAATATCAACTATATCAATGAGTTAGGGAAAAATTCCAAATAATATCAACTATATCAATGAGTTAGGGAAAAATTCCAAATAATATCAACTATATCAGTAAGTTAAGGAAAAATTCCAAATAATTATATTAGGTTAGCAACTTTTTTATATTTAAAAGATAAATTTCATAAAGTCAATTCTATCAATAATATAAGAAAATATTTCAAAATATTAACAATTTTATGTGTGCAGGAAAATAAGTTTTAGATTCATTTATTTACTATTGAAGCATCTAAAATAATCATTGCATTTCAACCAAAACTATATTGTGGGATGTTTTTTTTTAATTGGTAATTGCTAATAAAAAAAAATTCATCAAAAATAATAAAACATAATTAAATTTGTAGCAGCTTACGAAGAAAAGAAAATTTGATAGCCTAACCATCCTAAAATATGCAGATTAAGACCATAGAGATAAAGGAGAAATCAAGCCAAATGAAGCAAAACACAATCTTATAGGATTTAATATAGACTGTTTCATTTCGATAAAGTGAAGAAGAGACAATCTAAATCAAGAATACATTACCAAGACAGGAAAACAAATAGATATGTTTTTAATCTATGGAACTCTCTATTTCTAGAGAAGGTCATCTTATCATCCATAATTTTCCATCAATCATATGAATATATGTTTGACATTAACTTAAATCCAAACCAAATTCTTATTTTTTTTAATAATACTGATTTTAAATATAATTTCATTATTATTATTATGTTCATGATTATTTCCATTAATTTTATTTTCTACAATTAGATTAAATTTTATAATTTTGGTTACAAACATATTGAACGTATAAGGAATAGAAATTAGAGTTTTGAAAATAAATTCATTTTACATTTTAAATTCATTTTACGTTTTAATAGATGTGCTGATTAGAAATATGGGCGTACCACTCATGTATCATCCCAAGGTCTAGAGAGTAGTAGAACACCAAAAAACATTAGGGACTTTTCATCCAAGAACATGGGAATGCATTTCTATTTTATGAAGTAAAATCAATTTTTATAGCAATGTTTTTGTTTGTTGTGGATAAACCTAATCATGGAATGACACAAGCAGTAATGTTATTGAAATCATAGAAAATAATTAATCCTAGGCACACCAATGGAATCAACTAATGGAATTAACCTCACAATGTGGGAAGGATTGCCTCAATATGAAAATCAACCATTGTCACCATCATCAACCTTGGTAAATCATGGTCAACCATGGTCCAATATCACATTGTAACAAAGATTGTCTTAATCTGAAAATCAACCATAGGGTTTATATACCTTTCTTTATAATATTAATCTTACAGTTTATCATAGGATTTTCTCAATATGAAAATCAACCATGGTCAATCATGGTCAATATTGGTCAAACATGGTCAATAATGGTTAGTTATGGTGAATCATGGTTAACCATGGTGAACAATGGTCACACGTTAGATTGTGGCAAAGACTGTGTGAATATGAAAATAAACCATGGTCAGCCATGATCTATCATGGTCACCCATGGTCAACATGGGCTAACATCACTTTGTGACAAAAATGTCTCAATTTGAAAATCAATCATGGTCACATTCTCACAAAGATTGCCTCTTGATCTAATATCACATAGTGAAAATAATTAAATGAATTATTGTTATCATAATAATTAATTCACTCCTTATTAACTAATTCATTCATTACCAATTATTTATTCATTCATTCATAATTAATAGATAATAATAATAATTAACTAATTATTATTTTTATTTATTAATATTGTTTTGTTAATATAAATATTGTTAATTAAATATAAATATTGTTAATATTTTTAATTAATTAAATAATTCTTTTTTATTTCATTCATTATTAATAATAAACTCAAGGGATTAATACTAAAAACCCAAGGGATAATATGGACACATGGTATATAATAATGGGTCCATATTAAACTACATCAATGTGGTTGTTGGAATATAAACCATTTGCCTTCACCAAATCACATCACTCAATTCCTTTCTAAGATGAAGCAATTCCATATAATATAATTAGGGATTCTAATACAACCACATTAATGTGTTTGTGATAGGGATTCTAATATTATTCCCTTAGGTTTTTAGTATTAATTCCCTCGGTTTATTATATAAGTTCTTTGGGTTTAGTAATCCAAGTGTTCATATTCCTAGAGTATAATATTATTCATAGGGTTTATAATATTAAACTTTGGCTTTAATATAAATCCATTGGATTTATAATCAATGATTTTATGAATATGAAAATCAACCATGGATCAACATCACATTGTTACAAAGATTGTCTCCATATGAAAATCAATTATGGTCAACCATGGTCAACTATGGATAAACATCACATTGTGACAAAGATTGTCTCAATATGAAAATCAATCATGGTCAACCGTGATTGTTTTAATATTTATAATATTTATCTTAGGGTTTATATACCTTGACTTTATAATATAGATCTCTTGCGTTTAATATTATTTCGTTGTGTTTACAATCCCTTAGATTTTTAGTATAAATCCCTTGGGTTTACAATATCAATTCCTTAAGATTATTAATGTAAGGGTTCATATTCATGTTTTTAGGGTATATTGTTATTCAGAAGGTTTTTAATATTAGTATTTGGGTTAAATATAAATTCTCGAGTTTAACTAATTAATTTAAATTAAAAAAAAACAATATTTATATTAAGAAAACAATATTAATAAATAATCATAATTATTTTATTATTATTATTATTATTGGAGCATTTTGTAGTGCGACTTTTTGGAGGTTCTAGTACTAGAATTTGGCAAAACATTTTGAGGTGAAATCTTGATTTTTGTTATTTAAATTAGTTGTTCGACTATATATATGTTGATTCAACACCTTAAAAAACCCCTAGGTCACATTGATTGTGCTGGGGTTACCCATCAAGTTTGTGATTTCAATGAATTCCTGCAAGATTTTACAAAAGTTAGGCCAAAAAATTCCACCAAGAAAGCTTCCAAAAAGTCACACTAAAGACAACTCTCTTATTATTAATTAATTAATTAATTATTAATAATCAATGAAAGACAAATGAATTATCTAATTAATTAACAATATTTATATTAGTAAATATAATTAACCATATTAATAACAATATTTATATTAACAAAACGACATTAACAAATAATTATTATTATTAAATAATAATAATAATAATAATATTTATTATTATTATTATTATTATTAGTTAATTATTATTATTATTTATTAATTAATTATGTTATTAAATTTAATTAACAAGATATTAATTAATAATAATACGAATATGAATTAATAATGATAATCACAAGATTCATAATTATACGTTGATGTATATCAACCACATTTACTAATGTGGTTGTACTACCATAACCACAATTATGGTTATATTAATTATTATAATTATGGTTATAATATCATTATGCATAATTATAATTATGACGAGATTAATATTATTATTAATATGGTATATATCTAATATATGGTATATCAAACATAGTTATATGACCACAATTATGGTTGTGCATAGTTGTAATATCATTAAACACATTATGCATGCTTATAATTATGGCTATATTATTATTAATATTATTAATTAATGTTATGTACCACAAACCCAATCACATCTAATGTGGTTGATAGTACTATCAACCACATTTATCATTATAATATTATATTATAATGATAATATGTTTGATATACCATAAATGGAACCCATAAACCCAACCAAACAATGTCTTTAGCCAGAAGACTCTTCATAAGCCAATAATTTTTTTTTATACTAGGTGGTGCATCCACAAGTATGACCAGGATCTGGAGCGAGAACTCGCCAAACATCCACTTGCTCTTTAGCTTCCACTCGATGATTATGATCAACTTCCCATGACGAGATCAATTGTTTCACTTCGGCTGGAGTGCCAATATTATATGCCTAAAATGCTTCATGAATTACGTGAGTGTCTCATATGTGGCCACTTCGCTTTGATGACTTAGATGAGGAGGAGCTTCTTTTTCCAAGGTTTCCATTCTTCTTTCCTTGGCCTTGATCTCCGTTACAAGATGAGCTAGCACCAAGGCATGGGAAAACCATTTTTTTAATCTCCAAATTGAACAGATTATAGGTGAACCAATAAAAAAGGAAGGCTAAGGACCAATTCTGGTCTTTGTACCCACGCCCATGGTGTAAACATAAATTAAAAGAACCTGATGTAGAGACATTAAAAATTTACAAGGAACAAATACTGCTAGGCAAAATCTTGGTAGAAAGGAATAAATCCAACTAGGCAGGCCTCCAACACTAGTTTAAACCACTCTCAAGCAGCAATTTCTCATGATTTCCATAATACATAGATAGACGAAGAAACTTCTACCAATACAGAAAAAATATACCAAAGACTGACTCCCCAAGCCTCAAACCCTTACGTACCACCTCATGGATAGAGTAAATCAGATAATGTAAGTGTACTATCATATCTATGCTCAGAATGGAGACAACGTGAAAATATCCCTCACGTAGGCAATACAATCCTTCTCTACGAAGAAATTAACTCAAAATCAAACATAAATTCCCATTCTAGACAGCAAAATTCGAAAGAAAACAAACACTCACATAGAAACATCACACACACCAAAGAAAAAAACTAGAAAGACTTTCCAATTTTCCAAGCACCCATTTTAGTTTCATCCAACATTCCAATTACTAAGTGCATCGATGCCATTGCAGTGAATATCATAGCGAACAAACCACAACAGTTGAGGTAAAGGATTAGAAAAGGAAACATACCCGGTTGCAAACACCATTAACCAGAGAGACTTGGTCCCATCCAGAACACATCAACGCCAACCAAGTTGAGAAGGCATGAATGAATGAGTCGAAAACTTCCAAATTCCCTTAATAAACTCACACCACACGAGGATATATGTGGTCAGGAGATTAACTGACCCTTCCACTTGGAATTTATGAGGTCTACAACTCATCCCCACCTCATTTAACAAGGAAATACCTTCTTCCATCCCACTAAAACGATCACCAACATGAATATTGGGAGGTGGACACTCTTCTTCCATGCCAAAGGTCTTCTCAATCATGTCACAAATCCATAGAAGGATACTAAACCGCGTTGCACCCCAATTGGGGATAAAAAATGATTAATTTTAATTGGTAATTTTTTATTTAATAATTTTCATTAATTTCCATTTCTTTTTATAAAAATTAAGTTATTCACAATTTTGATATTTATTTAATAATTTTCATTAACTTCATTACCTTTTCATAAAAATTAAGTTCTAAAACATAAAGGAATTTCAAAATAATATATTAAAACATAAAAAAAAATCAATGTAATAAAATGTTTAGAATAATTTTATTTTTGTAAGCTTAGTAGCACTACATCTTCATCATGTCCAATATATCACCCTAATCGGAGCTAGGAATTGACCGATGACTTCACATCAAAGAGTGCCTTAACAGAGCACTCGATCACCATCTATCGAAGACCCTGGGGACAAAATGTATAGAATATTATATAGTAATATATAGTAATATCCTAGTGTTATATTGGCGACCATGAAGATTGATCCCGGGTCTCCCCTAGATTACTCAAAAAAATTACCGATTTACCATGTGTAAAATAAAAAATATCTAGATAATTTTTTTTCCAATTTTCATTTAATTATTTAATTATTTTCTTTTCTTTTTTCATTTTTTTATTTTTTTATTGTGAAAAAATTTAAACTTGATTAATTATATATATATATATGTCATCTTTCTTTCGATTTCATATGTTTCTCATAATTTTATTTAATTTTTCATATATTTTAAAAATGTATTAAGTTCTACCTATACATATTTATACGTTTATACATCCTAATGTTATAAAAATAAATTATAAATATAATAATTTTAGTTTATTAATTTCTCTCCATTTTTGTTTTAACTTTAATTTTATCCTTTTGCATATCTTTGATTGAATACATTAAATTCGACACGTCAATGCATTTTATATAACTTAAAATATTACAACAAATGATGAATGTAACACTTTTAATTTAGCCAACATTAAAAATAAATCTCTACAATCATTATTCTCAATATTATAATATATTAATTTTGAAAATATATTTTTATGTTTTTTTATTAAGAGAGTTTCTCCAATGCCACTATAATTTTAAATCTAATATAGCTGTGCATAAGCTAAGCTAGACAGGTAAACCAAGTTTGAAACATCGGTGACTTATATTGGTTGGAAAATGCCTATATTTTTCATTGTATTGTTGTTGTCCTTTCATTGAATACTATGCATTATCTTAGTATTGAAATCAATGCACCAAATAAATTTACTCTATATTATTTCTCAGTATATCAATATAGTGAATTATATTGCACTATATTATTATTTTGGATTATATCATTGCTGAAATCAATGTAACTACATAGTTTCTCACACATGTTTCATATTTCATGGGCAACATATTTGGTATCAATGCTAAAATCTATACACCATAGTGTCATAAGGATAAATATCTTAAAACAATTTTCTTTATATTTATAAAAATCAATATTTGTGAAGTGAGAACTACAATTTTAATTCCTTACCCACATATTAGAGGATTGTTATTTCCACATAAGAAATGAAATTTTATTTAGGAGAACATAAGCAGGTGAGTCCGTATTGTGGGACTCCAAAATCCATTATTTTGGCAATGAAGAACTCCTTTATATTGGAAACGAATATATGTATAATCAACTTGGACTTTTGAAGAGGTGGACATGGGTGACTACATCGTGGTGAAAGAGAAAGTCGTGAAAGATATTGCGAGGAGTAAACAACTATCCAAAGAAATTAGTCAAGGAAAAGGTTTTAAAGCTCAAGGAGTGTGTAGTGAGGTAAATTCTCCTACAAAAATATTCATTCAAACTTATTATTATATTATTTAATTATTTTATTGAGACATGATAAAGAAAGTAGTAACAAAATCCACCAAGTAAAGGAAATGGATAGGAATATGGACAATGTTTTGATATTCCACATTAATTACTTTGAGAATAAGCATGATGCACTGGTTTTTACGCCCATGGTGATAAAATGGTTGGAAAAGATACTATGATGCATGCCATTTATATTAGATAGATGTTATTATATATATATATATATATATATATATATATATGTGTGTATGTTATCTAAATAAATAATATTGAAATATGATTGTATTAAGTGTGAAGATCGAAATGCAAATTGTTTATATATATATGAAGATTATTAAATATAATATTTTATATTCAATTTATTTTATTAATATAATAGTTTATTATATCTTTGTTTATATGTGAAATTGTATCATAGGTTAAAATTGTTATGTGTTTGTGTCTATTTAGTCTCTTGTTTTATATGTTAATGTTGCTGGTAGTTTAATGCATTAAATTGTCTATATTATATTTGGCATTGCAGATGCACGAGGAGAATTTAGTATGTAAACTCGTGAATGAGAATTCAATAGTAGTAAGATGGTTTTAGGAATTTGTATGACACTATTGGTTATGGATTATTCTACCAAGGAAGAGCAAGAATGGATAAATTGTTGGAAATACATGGTTTTGTTGATGTAGAGTGGATTGGAGGGATGGATGCAGTAAGAGATATAAAATTGGGTATGTGTTTAACCTATTTAAAGGAGAATACACTCATAAAAGAAAGGAATTATTATGATTAAAAATATTATGTCCAAGTATTGGGTTCATACAACAAGCTATAATGATAGATTGTGACAATCAAGTGCAATATTCATAGTGAAGAACCTAACTTATCATTCTAAGACAAAGAATACTAATGTTCAATATCACTTTATGTGAGACATCGTTGAAGATAATTTGGCGTTGCTTGTGAATGTGGACACATTAGAAAATGTTATATATTCATTGAAGAATTCTATGAGCACTAAGAAGTTCTCTTCATTTAGTGAAGAAATGGGAAATGGTTTCATGAATTATTGGTCATGAACTCATGTGATGCCTTGTATGCATAGAAAAAAAAGGGAGAAATTTTTTATATGTTATATTTTTTACCCATTTATCCCTACACATGATTTGTATTCACTTGGTGCAGGTGAGACAAGGGGTTGTTGGGGAGACAAAGCTCCTAAAAAATATATTTGGGTAGTTTTTTACATCTGTTTTTTTCTTTTTTTAGCACACAATTTTTTATTTTACGATTTTGTGTTATATTGTGGTTCAAACCATGTTTTTTTAATTCCAAATAAGGAACTATGCTCTTATAATAATTTTGATTTAGTTTTTATGGATGTTGTTGGAGGGGCTAGTCAACCTAGCCAACTAGTTCCACAAGTCAAGATAGTCGACTAGACTCTTCAATCGACATGTAAGTGAAGTTGAAGTTGAGCCAACCTACCAATCTGGTTGACTTTCCTATAAAATCAACCAAGTAAATTAATTATGTAGTTAAATTAGTTTCAACTAATTTAATTTCCTAAATAATGCAATCAATCTTCTTGATTGATAGGTTGAGTTGACTAGAGAGTTAACTCACAAGAATGTAAGAATGAGGAGGATAATTGTGGATTTACACAAGAGGTGTTATTACTGGTCTACCGCTACCTTTATCTCTTTCTTCAATATTTTTTATATATGTGATTTCATGTCTATGTTTACTTAGTATCTTATCGGTATAATGAAGTGACGGTAACCAATGTGTGTTTTTCAATGGACTACACAATTGGTTCAATTGTTGGAAATTCCTAAAGTTGGATCAATATAAAATTCACACATAAATGTTGAATTTAAAGAGGTTCAAGATTGGTGGAACCAAAATATAAATAAATACCTAAAGAACTATGTCATAATAAATTGAATATCACTGGCAAAGGTGAAGTATTAATTCTTCACAAAGACCCATGAAACATTTATTAAGTAAATCCCTACTAAATTGAAAAATCATATCGACCTACCTTCTAATGTTTTTCCTAAAAATTGATGCATAGTTTATTAACAAAAATAATTAATGGTGGAAGAAAAAATCAACACAAGTGGGTTGAACAAATTCTCAAAGATTATTGTGAGTAACAATTGGTTGAAGTTCGCACCTCCATTAAAAATATCAATGAAGAATTATACACTAATTACCATGAAGGATTGTTCTATGCAATTCTGTCATTGTCAGACAATTTCGTCATAGATAAAGGATTTGGCCACATTGTAGAGTATCAATCTTTACTGCAAAAAAATTATTTAATAAATAAATAAAATACAAGTGGGAACAATTTTGAGAAGTTGTTAGGTCCCTATAATACTAGTGTAGCCCGCTTATTGTTATTATTGTGCCCATGTAGTCTCCATATTTTTATTATTTTTCCCCATAAAAGCTCACTATATATATGAAAGTTGAACTAGATATATCAAAATTATGAGACCAAGTGCAACAAATTGCGATCTGAAAAAGAGTAAGAAAAAATGAAATGCAAACTAAGATGGATGATTTGAAGAATGGTATAAAGTCAGACATGGATCATTTGAATAAATAAACAAATTTTTTGAAGAATGACATGGAAGCTAATATCAATGGTATAGAAGAAAAAATGAAAGACAACATGGAAGACATGAAGAATGGTCTAAAAGAATACATGGAAGGTTTGAAGGAAAGTTTGACAAAGTTGCTACATGAATTATTCCTAATGGTGAAAAGGTAGTAGATGAAACTCATGATGAGAACGAAAGAAATGTTAATCCTGATTTCATAGACTCTAATGTTGGATTGGAGACCAACCATATTCCAAAGTTTGATATGAGGAAGTTTTATGGCAAGGATCCGGTAACATGGAAACTACAGAAAGAACAATATTGTGATCTCCATAATGTGCAAAACACACAAAATGTACGCATTGCAACTTTATGTTTAGAACCTAATCAATTTATATGGTATCAATGGATTTTTTTCTTTTAAACCACTTTTCACTTGGTCAATTTTTACAAAGGAAATGATAGCACATTATGAGGATACAAAAAGAAACACCTTCTTTAGCTAATTCATAAATCTCAAACAAAAGAGTTCAATGGAAAAACACATTTCTAACTTTCAAAAATTAAATGTAAGGGTAAATTATATTCTAGAGGAGAATGGGATTGATGTCTTCATAGCTACTTTAAAGGATAACGTCCAACAGGAGGTTTCACTTTTGGAACCTGACTCATTGGAGAAGGAATTTATGTTTGCAAGAAAAACTGAAAGAAAAAGCATGGCAACTAGGAATCCTACCGCTTACATTTATAAATATGGAAGTGTTGCTGCTCCTAGCCTTCCACAACCTACAAGGTTGACACCACAAAAATTGGAAGAAAAAATAGCAAAATGGATTTCTTATAGTTGTGATAGAAAATACACTAAAGGTCATAATTTTGTAGAGAAGAAATTATTTTACATAGATTGTGAAGAGGAGGAAGAAAAGGAACATCAAACTACAAAAGAAGAGGATAAACACCAGGAACTGGCCTTAGAGAAAGAAGAAATGAATCGAACCATATATTTCAATGCATTGGCAAGAATTACGACACCTAAAAATCTCAAGATAAAAATACATATCAAGAAGAAAAAGGAAATAGTGTTGATTGACTCGGGTAGTACCCATAATTATATTCATTGTAATATACCCAAGGAATTGATTTACTTCCTATATTGAGCACCAAAGTTCCAAGTGATGGTTCCAAATGGAGGAACTATTAATTTCTCCAGAAAGTGCCATAATATCAAGCTAAACATGGGGTAATATATATTGAATAGCCCAAATTTTTCCATTCTAATGGGTGGTGTTGATGTTGTATTAAAAGTTCAATGGTTACAATATTTGGGTACAATAGCTTTTAATTTTCAAGAACTGTTTTTGAATTTTTTTAGGGAAGGAAAGGAAGTTGAATTAAGGGGTATCATGGGGAAACTAGGAGAGATAATCATTTCTAATGGCATGAAAAAAATTCTAAAGGAAGAACAATGAGGGCTTATTTCATAAGTATGCTCACTAGATTTTCAAACATTGACATTATCTATTTCTTGATATCTCCAAAAATTTATCAACTATCATTCCAAGGTATTTGAGACTCCTAAAGGCCTCCCACCTATTCATGATCATGATCATGCTATTCATTTAATTCCAGGAATTGTTCCTCCAAACATGAGGCCTTAAAAATATCCCTATGTCCAAAAGAGTGAAAATGAATGTATGATTTCTGATGTGGCAAGCCATACATTGGAGAAACAGGTTGATCTATCGTAACAAGAATCCAAGAACATGCGGCTGACATAAAACACAACTACCTCAAAACCTTAGCTTTGGTTGAACACTCTAGCAAAATTGATCACTCCATTTGCATTGGGAGCTCCAGTGTGCTGGCCAAAATAGATCATTACCATAACAGAAAATTTAGGGAAGCTATAGAAATCAGGAAACACTCGAACAACCTTAACCATGATGAAGGCTAGAAAATAAGCGAAAATTGGATTCTGATGCTAAAAAAATAAACATACCTACACCGAACCCATCCCATCCCCATCTTTCTTCTTTTTCACCTCGGTTTTCCTTTCCCCTTCACAACCACATCATGTTCCAGCTCCTCCTTTGCTCCTTCATCCCTCCCTCTTCATCTCTCCCCCGCCCCACCCCCTTTTACTTTATAGGATGCTGGCACATCATGAACCTGATAATCCTAAAAATCCTTCCCCTTGATTATCTCTTACCTCTTCGTTTTTAACTCTCAACCTTTAAGCTTGCATTAGCCGTAAGCCTTCTTTTAAACATTGAATTTTTAAACCCCTTTAATACCTCAAATAGTTTCCTTAGGAATGATAATTCAATTAAAATATTTCTTCACGTATTAATCTATTTCAAAAAATTATTATAATTTTAATCCATCACCAAATGCATTTATCCCTATAATTCACCACTATCTATTAGAAATTATTAATAGTTTATTAAATCATTAATATAGATATTACATTATCATTTAATTTAAATATTATTACTTTAGATCTTAAAAATCATCACCTATTAATTATGAATGAACTAATAAAATTCTTTGATAAATAAATAATTAACAAATAAATAAAAATCCTTCACTTGAAAATAAATAAATAAATAGATAAAATTCCTAGATAAATAAATTATTAACAAACATATAAATAATTAACAAATTAAATTAACAAATAAATAATTAATTAACAAATTAATTAAATTAATATATTAACAATAATCAAATTAAATAAATAATCATTAAAGAAATTAAATTAAAATAAATATTAACACATTACTTTTCAAATTCGGCTTCCCTTCCTTTCCCCTCCATTCTTCTCTCCCTTTATCCTATTTATACCTCATGTAAGATCTTACTTACTCATGGATCTTTTTCCTGAAGATGAACCACGGTGGTTTGGTTTGAAACTTTGAAATGAAAAACATGGATGTGACATACCCGGAAAACACTACAACACAAAATAATTTTCGCAAAAGCCTAAAATCTACGATTGCAGAAATGTTAGAGGCTATTATAATTCAACCTAGTCAGATTTATTTCTCTGCTCCAGTAATATTGGTGCACAAGAAGGATGGATCATAATGCATATTTCCAGATTATAGGGAGCTCAAAAAGATCACCATTAAATATAAATTTCCCATTCTTGTCTGTTGTGGTGGATTTGACACACGGGTGTACGGAATTGCACAAGTTTAGAGAGTGTGGTCTACCCTCTAAACTATAGGTAACAGGCAATGTCTGGGGGGAGCTCAGAAGTATAAAACTTAAATGAAGTAATACACTAAAGTATGCTCTATTAAAAAACTAAAACTAAAAACACAAAAGAAGCTATATAGAGAGTTCCAAAGAGTAACAAGGTAAACAATGGCTCGATGGCCTCTTCTTATGGAATGCTTGGAATGAAAACAAATCTTACCCACTTCCAAAAGGGCCTAGGCAGTGGCTCTAGGACCCGATGCAAGGATGTTTTTCCTTCAAGTTCTGCCTTCTGACGTAGTCTAACTCTCTCTCTTTGCTGCAATGGACTAAGATTGTTGGGTGGCCAACAATTGAATCCTCTCGTACATCAGCTCCTTGGGTCACAAAAACTGTTGGTGTTGCTTGGGAAACTTTGGCCATCATAACCTTGTGATAAGATATTGCTCATCTCTTTGTGGGTTTATATAGGTGAGCTTTCAAACCTCCTTCCCTCCCTTGGTACATGATGGATGGTGACCCAAGGGAGGGGAATGATTCCATTGTGTGCTGAAATATGCCTTTGCATGCTCACAAAATGCCTAAGGGGGCACTGGTGTTGTCCTTAGGTGGATTTCACATAAGGAGAAACTGTCCTTTTCTTGCTTGTGGTCCCGGAAATAGACTTTTTCCAATTTCTAGGAATGCGTGCTTATCGGGCTCCAGTGTGCGTAGAAGGCACTCTTTTCGAAGGAAAAAGCACGCATTTGAGCATTTATGACTAGTTCAAATTTGATGTTCTCAAAACCTTAGAGATTTTAAATACTTTTTGATTCCATAATGTATCCCTGTCTTGTAAATACTTAGGCTTGACATTAACTGATGTCATTTTCTGCTGTACGGTTTTCTAGTGTTAACAGATGCCCCCTAATGTGTGAGGTCTAGGAAGAACTGTATAGCCGAAATATATTATAGTTTCTTTTCTATATCGTACACAGAGAGAGAGAGAGAGAGAGTGAGGCCTGGATGTGGAAGAGAAAACACCTTGAACTGGTTCTGAGATAACCATGACCTAAGGGACCCCTTGCAAATAGCCAAAATATACAATATATTTTCAAAATTTGAACGAGGTGTGCATGTCCCATACTCGTGATGCTATGGCTAGTTAAACAAAATTGATAGATACATGTGATGTCTGTGTCACTACTATGGTAGTGATGTTGGTGGTTGTTGACGATGACTACTGACGCCCTCAGGGGCGTTTTTTCTTTGACGATAGGTGGAATGTGGTACCTATATGTGTAATCTTGGTATGGCATATCACTGCGCAATGTACGCATATGTACTGGTTGGGACCTTCCTGTGTAAGAATTTTTGTCAAAGATGCTTATAAAGGCACGGGTCTTTGACGGATCTTGATCAAAGTGCAATGGTTGTAAGGTACGACACCATCATGACATGAAAGCTTTTGTTGTAGTCAAATGTCAAGAGGATCGATGAAATCTATGGACAATGATGTCTCCCATAGTGCCACCCGAGGATACCCTGTTGCATGGGGAAGGGTCATCCAATGTACCACTTCCTTTTCATAAAAGAGGTGTTGATGTCGACAAAAAGGAAGCCTTAACCAAACCATAATGGGTTTAACATAGGCATGTTGGTGAGCATTAGCTGAAAACAAATGATGTGGTTTCAGTGGCCTGAGGTCGAAGTATATTTGAGTATCTTGGCAGCATTCATAGGTATTTTTGAAGGGAAAAATCCCTGGATTCGGTAGGACATCCAAGGCGGGTATGAACTGACTATGATTGTCGTAATGGTGCAGGCATGGGGGGTATGAAATACTTCGAATAAGGGAGATGGGGGACTTCTTCCATGGGAGTAAAAGGTGCAATCTGAGGGCGAAGAGGTGAAGGGAATTATTTGTGATCTTTGTAAACTTACCAAAAGAATAAAATAATGGGTTTTGGTTTGTAAAAAAGACAGAGACGGGTACCCCAAAACATGAAAGAGGGTCGCTCACATGATGGTGTGAGGATGGTGTTTTGCTGGGGGTAGGGGTTGCGTTGGTTGGTCTCATGTGTAGGGTTGATGAAGCGTAAGATGCCGCAGATGTGTTAATGTTGATGGAGGTATAGTGGGCCAAACGTGGTGCGTGGAGGTGCACTTTCATTCTGTTTGTACAACCTGATCATTCGGGAAGGGGGTTAGTTTAAACGGTGTACTTGACCTTATGCATGGTATGTGGATGGTGTTAGAAAATTATATATTATGGAGCAATGCAACACATAAAATATGCGGAAAATACAAGCTCACAAAAAACACATAAAACCAGAGAGACACAGATATACGTGGTTCACCCAGTTTGGGCTACGTCCACCATGAACAGCCAGTCCTTCCTTTCTATTATCCAACAAAATGAAAAAACAAAACCTACAGCAGATCCATTGTAATATCCTCTATTCTCTCTCACAGTCTCCCTCTCTATTTCTCGCTTCGAGAATACACACACGATACACAACCACAATACAATACCCTCATAAAAGTGACGTGTTTCCTTCTAGGAAAAAAAACCCTAAACTAAACATAAATTCTATCGTCAGATCATTTGCCTAATGAACGGCCTAGAATGACTAGAAATTACTATACTTTTACAAGGCAATTTTACATCTGTTTTTAGCTTCAGGGGCGCTGCCCCCAAAAGCCCCTACCAGGGGGGGGGGGGGCTCCGAAAAGCGCTGCTACCCCCCCTGGACGCCCCATGGCAGTGATTAATTATGGGCAACGTTGCCGCCCCTTTTAAGGTACAGGGGTTTAATGCTATGATACAAAGTAAACAAGATAATCAGGCTCCACACCCAACAATCTCCCACTTGGAGACTGATTGTAGCGACTCCATCGCTGCTTCATTTGCTAGACAATGACTCCTCTTTGGACCTGGCTGTTTCTCATCTTCGTTGTCATCCTTGAAGACCAATTGAAACTGAGCATGTTCTCATTTTCTCCCTAGTTACAACTTTTGTTAGCATATCTGCAGGATTCTGGCTACTGTGTATCTTTTCCAGCTTCAACTCTCCATCTTCCAATACTAACCGTATGAAATGGTACTTGAGATGTATGTGTTTAGTCCTGGAATGAAATGCTGAGTTCTTTGCAAGATGAATAGCACTTTGGCTATCATTGTATAGTGTGCCCATATCATGCTTCTTACCCAATTTATCCATAAACCTTTGTAACCAAATCATTTCTTTACTAGCCTCTGTAGCAGCAACATACTCGGCTTCTGTTGTTGAAAGTGCAACAACACTTTGGATTTTGAAACCCAACTGACAGCTGTTCCACCTACAGTAAATACATATCCTGTAGTGCTCCTCCTGTTATCTCTGTCACCTGCCATATCTGCATCAACATATCCATGTAGAGCAATGTTTGAACCACCAAAGCATAATGCTTGATTTGTGGTACCTCTCAAATATCTGAGAATCCATTTTACTGCCATCCAATGTTCTTTTCCTGGATTGTTCATGTACCTGCTTACAACTCCCACTGCATGTGCAATATCAGGCATTTTGCAGAAAATTGCATACATTAAGCTTCCAACTGCTGATGCATATGGAACTTTAGACATATAATCCATTTCTTCTTGGGTCTTTGGGTACATCTCCTTACTAAGTTTTAAATGGCTAGCAAAAGGTGTACTAACTAGTTTTTCATTCTACATATTAAATCTTTTCAACACCTTCTCTATGTACTCATTCTAAGACAGTGTTAATTTGGGATTTTTCCTGTCTCTAGTTATCCTCATACCAAGGATTTGTTTTGCAGCTCCCAAATCCTTCATTGCAAATGAATTTGCCAATTTTATTTTGAGCACATTTATTTCCTGCATGTTAGACCCTGCAACAAGCATATCATCTACATACAATAATAATATAATATGACTGCCATCATTTTGCCTTTTTAGATAAACACAATGATCAGAGTGACATCTAGTATAACCTTGTTCAGACATAAAATTGTCAAATTTTAGATACCACTGCCTTGGAGCCTGTTTTAAACCATACAAGCTCTTCTTTAACCTGCACACCAATTTTTCTTTCCCTTTTACCTCATATCCTTCTGGTTGCTGCATGTATATCTCCTCCTCCAAATCTCCATGGAGAAATGTTGTCTTTACATCTAACTGTTCAAGATGTAAATCTTCCACTGCTACAAGACTTAAGATAGTTCTGATTGAATTCATCTTAACAACGGGAGAAAATATTTCATCAAAATCAATACCTTTCTTCTGTGCAAACCCCTTCACCACAAGTCTAGCTTTGTACCTCTGTTTTCCTCCATCTTCTTCCTTCGGCCTGTAAACCCATTTATTCTGCAATGTAGTTTTACCTGCAGGCAACTTGACTAAGTCCCAAGTCTGGTTATGCATTAAGGAGTCCATCTCTTCTTCCATGGCTAGCTCCCACTTCTTCTTGCTTTCAACCTGCATTGCTTCTTCATAACATTCAGGTTCACCAGAATCAGTCAGCAATAAATAATATAATGAAGGAGAGTATCGTTCAGGGGGTCTACTTATCCTGGTAGATCTTCTAACACCACTTTCAGGTGTTTGAGGTGCTTGTTGCTGTTGTGGTGGTTGCTGCTGCTATGGTTGTTGATTATTATTATTTTCAGGCACCTTTACTTTTTCAGTTATCTCATCAAGAACTGTGTATTCCTTGCTTTCTTTTTCCTGTTTCTTTTCCTGCAACTGATTCTTATACAAGACCTTTTCATTGAATATTACATCTCTGCTCCTAATGATTTTGTGATTTTCATAATCATATAAGAAATAACCAAAATCATTAGCACCATATCCAATAAAGGTACATTTCTTTGATTTTGCCTCAAGCTTTGTTCTGTTTTCTTTATTAATATGGACAAAGGCCTCGCAACCAAAAGGCTTTAAAAAAGAGTAGTTTACCTTTTTACCTGTCCATGCTTCCTCTGGAATACCACCATCCAAGGAACTTGAAGGCCCTCTGTTTATTAGATAAACAACAATATCTACATCATCTGCCCAAAATTGTAAAGGCAATCCTGCATGCAATCTCATGCACCTTGCACGCTCCATGATTGTTCTGTTCATCCTTTCTGACACACCATTTTCTTGTGGTGTTCTTGGAAATGTCTTCTCTCTACGAATTCCATGCTCTGAACAGTACCTATCAAACTCTTTGCTGCAATACTCACCTCCATTGTCTGATCTGAGACACTTCAACTTCTTTCCGGTCTCAATTACATCGGATTTATTAGAATACAACAAATATGTTTTCTAGGTTGCATCATCGTAAAGTAACTTACTATAACCATGAGGCATAAAGAGAGATGAAGATACTTTAGGAAGCAGTCCCCCCATACATCTGTGCATAGCTCAATTTTTGCTCTTCTTTTTTCCTTTCCTCAGGAAATACGACCTCTTGGCTTTATAAATAATTCTCTACCATCCAAATCAACATTCTTTAAACCTGGCAACAAATTTCTTGAGTGAAGAATCTTCATTCCCTTCTCACTCATGTGTCCGAGCCTATGATGCCATAATCTTGGATCTGCTCCTTTGAAATTTAAAGCATTAACAGAGTTAGAAATACCTTTGCATAAATACAATGTACCAACATTTTCACCTTTTTCTATTACCAGTGCTCCTTTGGTGACCTTCCAAGTTTTATCTGTGAAAGTTGTCACACAACCTTCACTGCCTAACTACCCTGTTGAAATCAAATTTTTCTTCGGATACGGAACATGCCTTACCTCCCTTTAACTCCCTTTAGTAGCCATTGGTTTCCATTCTATTTTTTTACAACAAGTTTACCCATTCCAACAATTTTATAGGGTTTATCATCACCCAAATGGACTTGTCCAAAATATCCTTGAACATAGTCATGAAAATATTTCTTATCGGGTGTGGCATGGAATGAGGCCCCTGAATCAATAACCCAAGAATCAATAACATTTTTGACATAAATAATCAAGGCATATTGTAACACATCACATGTCTCATTTTATTCATGATTTTTTTCTTGTTGTGTGTCTCCTTCTTTTCCCTTTCGAGATATACAATCTTTCTTCAGGTGTCCTTTCTTTTCAAATTTCTAGCACACTATACTTGATATGGATTGGATCTGCCTTGCCTTGATTTACTACGATATCCCGAGCTCTTTCCTCTTTCCATTCTTCTTCCCCTAGACTCTGAACTCAAAGTATTACTCGATGTCTCACCAGAGCTTTTTCGTCGCATTTCCTCGCTAAGGATAGCACTGACAACATCGTCAAACTTTAAAGTACTAGATCCAGAGACAGAATTATGAATGGCCATTAATAAACCATTCCAACTCTCTGGAAATGAGCACAAGAATAACAAAGCTCTGACTTCAGAATCAAATTTTACCCCTACAGAACTTAACTGATTGGTAACTGTATTAAAATCATTTAAATGGTCTGCAATAGATCCACCTTCCAACATCTTCATATTAAATAGTCCTTTCATAAGAAATACCTTGTTTGAGGTCGAGGGTTTTTCATATAGTTTTGCCAACGTCTGCATCAAACCCTCTGTTGTTGTTTCCTTCGAAATATTGAAAGGCGGCCCGATGCCGCAAGACACAACCGTCTTGTTCCGAGTGCCTTTCTATCGAGAATGTTCCCGTCCGCGTCTGTCATGGTTTGTCGGCTTCTTTGTTTTGCCTGATGATAGAGGTACGGATCTTTACGTCTGGATAATCTTCCATCGCATTTTCCACGGCGGGAAGTTTTGGCTGTTAAATTTCTCGACTCTAAATTTACCATCTTCCGCCATTTCTCCCACTCGAACCAGGAACCCTTCTTTCCTGCGAGTTTATCAGCCAAATAGACCTTCGAATTTGATACCAATTGTTATAAAATTATATATTATGGAGAAATGCAACACATTAAATATGCAGAAAATACAAGCACACAAAAAACACATAAAACCAGAGAGACACAGATATACGTGGTTCACCCAGTTTGGGCTACGTCCACCTGGAACAGCTAGTCCTTCCTTTCTATTATCCAGCAAAATGAAAAGAAAAAACCTACAGCAGATCAACTGTAATATCCTCTGTTCTTTCTCACAGTCTCCCTCTCTATTTCTCGCTCCGAGAATACACATACAATGCACAGCCGCAATACAATGCCCTCATAAAAGCGAGGGGTTGCCTTCTAGGGAAAAAAACCCTAATCTAAACATAACTTCTATCGTCAGATCATTTGCCTAATGAACAACCCAGATTGACTAGAAATTACTATACTTTTACAAGGAAATTTTACATCTGTTTTTAGCTTCGGGGGCATTGCCCCCGAAACCCCCGCCAGGGGGGGGCTCCAAAAAACGTTGTCGCCCCCCTGGACCCCCCACGGCAGCGATTAATTACGGGTGGTGTTGCCTCCCCTTTTAAGGTACAGGGGTCCAATGCTGTGATACAAAGTAAACAAGATAATCAAACTCCACACCCAACAGATGGGCATGAGGTGCTTCCTGGACTAAAAATGGTATGGCCATGGTATCACTTGTGGGGTGATATATGGTCTACTTGGGATGATGATCGCTAGGGAGGGGAGGCTCTACCGACCATCACAGATGTTTATCATATGCAGGGTGAGGTTATGATAAACTTGGTCAGGTATGAGGACCCTATGGTTGATTTCTGATGGAGAAATGATGTCAGGATATGCAAAGTTTTCTGGGACTCTATCATGCTAAGGGTAGAATGATACCTACTCCAGAACTTTCGATGATGGGTGTTGTGAATGGTTTGTGAGTTCTTCCTACAAAAATAACTACCTCAAGTGAAAGAATCTTCTTTTCATCCAATAGTATTGAAAAACATGAATTTTGGAAAGGACTATGGGAGGGTTCATACCTATTGGCGCTTGAAAAAAACATTTCTTCGAAAAGAAAATGTAGGGCATCACTTCTATTTGTTATGGAGTGCTGATCACCGTGCTACTTTCGGTCTGGCGATCAGATACTCTAAGCTCCAATTTTCCTTGGGAGTTGTTACTTGGGTTCTAGTTTTGATTTTAGTTGTGGTTTCCCCCAGACTGAGATCATGGCGAAGGGCGTTGCCGGTTAGTGCCCCCCATCTAGGATCTCCTTGAATACAGATTACTGCTGCCTAGGTGACCTTAGGTCAAAGACCTGACCAAGCCATCTGAGGTAATCGATGTTCTTGAATCTCAAGAAGATGAGGCAACCAGGTTTCATTTTCCCTGGTTGGTGTATGCTGGCTTAGGTGGAGGAGGGACAAATGGTTGTCGGTCTGGGGACCTTCATTCCTCCTGTAGGCACCGGGTGGTACGCGGTTCATTTCCAGATGCCTAGATGGAGGGATCCTCTTGATAGGATCACTCGATCGCATGTAAGTTGTACCTATATCATGGTATTTCTAGATAATGGTGGGTATAATGCCCATAAGTGTCACAGAGGGTGCATGCTTGATTGGTATGTAGAAGTTTTCCTGTAATCTTGCTGGCAAGTTCCTTTTTATGGGAATGTTGTTTTGAGGTGCCTGCCTCGCAGCTGAGGAGTGGTTTTAACTCATCCAAATCTGGGCATATGTGAGTAGGGTGTCCTGTGACATCACATATAGCACAGACTGATGACTCCCTCTATATGGTGGGGGTAATCACTTTCTTTCCTTTCTTGGAAATTTTCTTTATCGTGGTTGCTGGTTTTGCAGTGGGGATTTCCCTTGTGGGTACGGGTTCGACGACTACTTGGATAGGTTGGGGCTCCTCGGGACTAGGAGGCTGTAACCAAAACACAGTAACGTTGGTAGCTGGCGTTCCTGGAGGGGGAACGAGATACCACACTGGGAATGCCAACGATATGTTGGGTAGTACCAGTGTTGCCAAGACTTGCTAGGAGGTAAAGCCAGGAGATGGGTATAGGAAAGGAGTTTGGGAGGCGGCATAGACTATGGAGGCTGCATTAGCTGATGCCTCAGTTTCGTTACTGCTTGAGTCTGTGTCCTGACTAACCTCGGTGCTTGATGTGGAAATCATGCACACCGGGGCCCCTATGGCATCAGGCGATACCTCAGGGATAATAGGAGGATCTCCTAGGAATAAGCCTAGGATGGACGACGGTTTGAACTAGCCAGGGCCATATTCTTGATACTGTACAAGACCATTAGTGGATGTGTCTACATAGGGTAGAACCATATCTGTGTTGGTCAAAGGACTCTTTTCAGTATGCGTCAGCTGGTCTACTGTAATGATTCGATCCTTATGGAGGAACATCATGATGCAAAAAAAGGAGGATGCTATGGCAGACATGGCATACATGTAACTCCACCCAAGGAGTATATTGTAATCCAAGTGAGCATCCAAGAATTTTATGTCTATGTGGACCGTTTTCCCGGCTAAGCAGACCGGTACATTTTGGAAGAGACCAACGGGGGTTGAGGGACGACCATCGTATGCTCTGAGTGTGATGACGAAAGGTTTGAGTTCTGGGGCTCCTAACTTCTGCGATACATTTTTTGACATGATGCACGTGGATTCACCCTCGTTAATGACACAATAGTGAATAGTGATATTCTGTATCGATACTGGTATCTGGAAGGTGACCATGGAGGGAAGCCTAGGGGTGGCTTTGTCTAAATCAAAAGCCATCATGCACGTGTCGGCAGGGTCGACGGCGCCTAAGGCAGAAAGTAGGGATTTTCGCTGCTTCGGGCACAACTGCAGTACCTCTAAAGCGGACATAGCAGTAGGTGATTGGGCTAAATCGTCTACGATGTTGTAATTGTGGGATGCTTTAGAGTAGTTACCTGCTTGCCTATTAGGCCCTTTAACCATTTTTGGCAATGGTTCCAAGGGAATCTTTGGAATGGTCAAAGGTGCAGTCGGCGCGCTTGTACTAGCCCCTAACGTACTAGTGTTTGGTTGGGTGTCGTAGCTACGATTCTGGGTTTGGAAAAACATTTCTTCACTAGCCATGTAAATATCATGGTTGTTTTTCTCGGAATCATTGGGGTTTTGCTGCTGAGTGCTGACCGTTCCTTGATGGGGGAAGGGTTCTTGCATAACTGCAGTTGTTTGGGAAGATCCTCCTTGTCCTCGGTTACTCTAAATATTTTTAAGTTCAGGGAGTTCGGGACAGTGGTGAGTATAGTGCCTGTACTCACCACATATCGAACAAGAATGGTTTGTTCGTAGAGGTGGCCGCTTGCCTTGCTTTTGGGCATTGCTTGGCTCCTGGTTCTAGTTCTGGTTGGAGTTATTTCCCGGCCGGGGCCGTGGTGGGTGCTGTTGGTTGCTGCCCCCCTGTCCAGGGTTTCCTTTGAGTTTGTTTTTTACCTTTATTTTGACCATGTTAGGAGTGTAATTCTCCTGATCATACTGGTGTGGTTGATTTTGGGACAGCTGCACAAAGTTCACCTGTGCATTTTTTTGCATTGGTGGGTTATGTGCTTGGGACTGAGCATACTGTTGTCCTATGTTTGCACCTGGCCGTTGGGGGGGAGTTCTTCCGTCAATTTTTCTTCCTGCGTACTGGGTCCCCCCGGCCGGAGGGTAAGGTCCCCCTTGGTAATACACTGGCGCCCTATTAGTCAAATTTTGCTGCTGCATATGATGACTTTGAAATCTGGGTTGAGACATGTTCTGGGTAGACCCATGTGTGTAGCCGGGATTCTGGCTGCTGCTGCCTAGGTACCCTTGGGTCATTGACCTAATAAGTCCGTCTATAGAGTTCGACGCGCCTAGCAATTCTTGATAAGATTTCAGGTGCGGGGCATTAGGCAGAATATTGTATATGTATCCTGATTGCATATAGATCAGTTCAAGCTGTTGGTTTTACTGATTGCGTCCTCTTCGGATGTGGAGTTATGTTGCGCCACATCCTTTGAAATCTCCGTTGTCAGAGTTTTCAAGAATAAATCTAAAAGGACTCGGTCGTTGAGTTTAGCTTTGCATAAGCTACGACGCCGTCTCCACTCATGGAGGTGTTCAGAAATGTGGGTAGAGGGGGATTGTCTGAAATGAGTGAGTAACTCCATTCCCAAATCGTGGTGAATGGGTAGCTGAAATTATGTGAGGAACACAGTAGCAAGGGAACTAAAGGTTCCATGTGAAGCAAGGGGTTGCTCGACGTACCATTTCGCGGCCACTCCCGTGAGAGTGCATTGAAACAACCTCAATAGAATAGTATCGTCAATGATGCTATTCGATGAGCACCATAGGTGAAAGGTCATTATATGATTCCTTGGGTCTTCCTCTTGCTTGCCTTCAAACTTTGGTATGTCTGAAGGGAGCTTCGTGGGCATGGGAGGCCAATTGGGGTCGTGTGCGATGGGGTCATTGGTGAGCTTGGTTAAATTTGGTAGATTTAACGCTGCTAAGAAGGGTGACTTAGAGGTTGACACCATGGAAACGTGTGAAGACATGAAGTTATGGTTAGAATGAGGGTTAGTTTGTGACGTACCTGATTATGAATTCAGCTGGCTTCCCATATGGGATGCACTCTTCTGCCCCTAGGGGACGAGGGGGAGTGATGTGCGGTGTGGTGTTGGGAGACCGACTAGGGTTCCCAACTAAGGTTGCTAAGAAAGGAGGAACCAACCACTGTGGCAATGTTCCGTCTTTGACGCCTAAACGGAGAAATACCTAGAACCCCTCCTGTTAATGGGGGGAGGTTCAAAAGATGCCTGGACCGACAAGGTTTCGTTGGAACCGTTTGAGGGTCGTCCAAGTTGGGTTTTGGAATTTTTTTTTGAGGAGATTGAGTCTGTGATCACGACAATTTTATGGCCACATACATAAGACAAAGCGAAAAATGAAATGAATTTTCCTTTAACTTAATCTATGTGAGCAATCAAGCAAAAAATGGTTTTTTTGTTTGTGCGTGATACTCAAAAAATACTAGAAGACCTAATAACGTCCTCACACACTCAAAATTAACTGGGCCTTGAGAGGATTTCTTGCGAATGTTGGCACAACGTCCCGTAAGAGCTGGCGACACCCCCAGTCAGCTGAAGTGAATCAACCAAGTTAAGGGTAGAGGGTCTGGCGCTTGCCTGCACCGTCACCTATAGGGTAAAGGATGCCCTAGTTTTGGCCACTAAGAACCACTGTCCCACGTGAGCGTTTGAGTCTTGGGCTTCTTGGTAGTCAGCTAACAGTACCGAGTATCGGCCGGGTCAGGTAGTCCCAACTGATACCGCACGCACTGCACCTAAGCCTAACCCCCTCTAAATTGGGTCTCTGCCGCGCTCAAGTTTTCTTTTCCGTGGTCTGATAGGTGGATTTTAAAGCTCCCTAAAAATGCAACTTCTATGTTTCAAATGTGAAGCGTGATCAAGGCGCTTATTGGATGCCTACCCCCTTGATCCTAACTTAAACTATAATTTCTCTTTTGGCCCATGTGGGGAGAGTTTAGTGAGTTGGTTTAAGTTATTTTTAGGTGGCTTTCTTTTCTTAGTGGGTGAATGTGTGTGAGCCTATGGTGAACAATCTCATAATTTGAACATATGGATATCGGTGATCCTTTACAAATGTCCCCTAGTTAAACTATGTGACGTTGTTCCTTGCTCAAATAAAAATCATTTGCGGATAATGGGCCGCTTCCAAAACCTCCTAATTAGTCTATGTGAGTGACTAAAGGGAGATGGCGAATCACAAATGTAGAGTGTTCATATTCTTTTCTAGGGTCACCCAATGGCGCAAAGACAACAGGGATTACTTGCTCTAACTTGCGATTCAATCCTAGTCCCGCAATTTCCTAAATGCAAAAATTGAAATTTAAACTAAACAATTTCTACACTAGCTTATGCATGTGTGGTCATGAGCCACTTACTTGGACTAGTTAAACTAAGTGTGCATACTAGAATTTGAAAAAAACATAAATTGTTCGGAAAGCAATGGTTAATTTTCCCCCTACTTAAACTATGTGAACACTTTTTGCAAAAAACCAACTTAAATGAAAACTAACTAAATGCCTACAAAAAATGGAAAAAATAAGTTCTCAGAAGCTATGGGGTATCAACATAGGTGTTGGCAGATACATTAGGGGCTGCCCAACACACTTACAAGCAGAAAAAATGCAGAATATGGGGAGAAAGAATCTCTCTGCAAATTGCGCGCAAAAACCTCTGATAGGTGTGCTTTCCTATGCGCAGGTCACTGCTGAAGGCATGCCCCACACGTCTGTGTGAAAAAAATGTGCACAAAATTCCTGTAAGTAAAAAAAATTAGGAGTTTCCTTCTTCAGTCTGCCACCTCAGTGAGTCTAGGGACTGCAAGATGGGTCAGAGGACTATCAGCTCCACTCCAGCATAGACCAAGGGTCTCCTACAAAAGAAGGCACAACCACATAAACATGAAACACATCAGTGGAGTCGCCAATCCTGTTGTGGTGGATTCGACATGCAGGTGTACGAAATCGCACGAGTTTAGAGAGTGTGGTCTACCCTCTAAACTATAGGTAACATGCAGTATCTGTGGGGAGCTTAGAAGTATAAAACTTAAATGAAGTAATACACTAAAGTATGCTCTATTAAAAAACTAAAACTAAAAACACAAAATAAGCTATATAGAGAGTTCCAAATAGTAACAAGGTAAACAATGGCTCGATGGCCTTCTTCTTATTGAATGCTTGGAATGAAAAAAAATCTTACCCACTTGCCAAAGGGCAGCTAGGCAGTGGCTCTAGGTCCCGATGCAAGGATGTTTGTCCTTCAAGTTCTGCCTTCTGACGCAGTCTAACTCTCTCTCTCTGCTGTAGTGGACTAGGATGTTGGGTGGCCAACCATCGAGTCCTCTTCTTCAGCTCCTTGGGTCACACAAGATGCTGATGTTTCTTGGGAAACTTTGGCCAGCATAACTTTGTGATCACCATTTGTTCATCTCTTGGTGGATTTAAATAGGTGAGCTTCAAATCCTCCTTCCCTCCCTTGGTACATGATGGATGGTGACCCAAGGGAGGGGTATGATTCCATTGTGTCCTCAAATATGCTTTTGTGTGCTCACACAATGCCTAAGGAGGCACTGGTGCTGTCCTTAGGCAGCTTTCACATAAGGAGAAACTGTCCTTTGCTTGCTTATGGTCCCAGAAAGTGAATTTTTTCCACTTCCAGGAATGCACGCTTATCGGGCTCCAGTGCACGCAGAAGGCACTCTTTTTGAAGGAAAAAGCACACATTTGAGCATTGATGAATAGTTCAAATTTGATGTTCTCAAAAACTTAGAGATTTTAAATAATTTTTGATTCTGTAATGTATCCCTGTCCTGTAAATATTTAGGCTCGACATTAACCAATGTCATTTTTACGTTGTATGATTTTCCAGTGTTAACACTATCATTGATGAGTTACATGGAGAAATTTAATTCATCAAGTTGGATCTCCCTTCAGGATATCATCAAACTAGAATGAAGACTGAATACATTCTGAAAACAACATTTAGAACTTATGAGGGTCATTATGAGTTTTTGGTCATGCCTTTTGGCTTTACCAATGCACCTTCTACATTTCAACGGTTGATGAATTCCATTTTCAAACCCTTCCTTAGAAAATTTGTGCTAGTATTTTTTGATGATATACTAATCTACAGCAGGTCTTGGAAGGATCATGTTAAACATGTTGACAGGGTGCTCAAACTATTGCAGGAGAAACAATTATATGCAAAAAAGTCCAAATGTTTCTTTGGAGTACAAGAGGTGGAATATCTGGGTCATATTGTATCTCACGAGGGTGTTAAAGTGGACCCTAACAAAATTAAAGCCATTAAGGAATGGAAAATTCCCACAACCATAAAGCAGTTGCGAGGATTTCTCGGGTTAACAGGGTATTATCGCAAGTTTGTTAAGAATTATGGGAGAATAGCAGCACCTCTAACAACATTTTTGAAGAAAGATGCATTTTCATGGACTCCTGAAGCAACTAAGGCCTTTGAACATCTTAAAGAGGCAATGTGCCTAGCACCGGTCTTAGCTATGCCATACTTCACAAAAACCTTTATTGTGGAATGTGATGCCTCAGGAAATGGAATTGGTGTTGTTTTAATGCAGGAAGGAAGACCCATTGCTTTTGAAAGTCGTCCAATCAAAGGAAAGTATTTACAGAAACCTATTTATGAGAAGGAAATGTTAGCAATAATACATGCACTAAAGAAATGGCGAACTTACCTAATGGGAAGACACTTCAAGGTAAAAACTGATCATGATAGTCTTAAACACTTTTTGGAACAAAGACTATCGTCAGAAGAGCACCAAAAATGGGTCACAAAGATGTTGGGTTATGACTTTGAAATAATCTACAAAAAAGGAAAGCTTAATGTTGTTGCAGATGCACTCTCAAGAAAGAATGAAGAGGTGGAAGCATTGCTCTGTGCCATTTCTATTATCCAACCAGATTGGATAACTGAAGCAAGAGATGAATGGAAGAAGGACAAAGATGTATGGACACTCATTCAAAAGTTGCAGCAAGATCCTAGTACATCTGATACATTTAGTTGGAAAAATGATTCCTTATGGTACAAATATCCCTTATATCTTTGTAAGAATTCCCAACTAAAACAAAAGATTCTTCTGGAATTGCACACTTCTCCTTTAGGAGGACACTCAGGATTTTTAAAAACTTACCACAGGGTGAAGAAAGAATTTTTTTGGTATGGCCTTAAATCTGATATTCAAAAGTTTGTGGCGGAATGTTTGGTTTGCCAGCAGAATAAAGTGGAAACAATTAAGACCCCAGGACTTCTACAACCTTTATCCATTCCAAGTCAACGTTGCGAGGAGATTTCAATGGATTTTATCACAGGTTTACCTAAGTCTGAAGGAAAGAGTGTCATCATGGTGGTAGTTGATAGACTTACCAAGTATGCACACTTTTGTGCATTATCTCATCCATTTAAAGCAAGTACAGTTGCTACTACATTTATGGATAGAATTCAAAAGCTAAATGGAAGCCCAAGGGTTATTGTGAGCGACAAAGATCCCATTTTTACTGGAAATTTTTGGACGGAGTTATTTTCTTGTTTGGGTACTCAATTAGCTCATAGCTTATCTTATCATCCTCAATCTGATGGTCAAACTGAGATAGTAAATAAATGTTTGGAAGGATATCTTCGTTGTTTTGTATCTGATAAATAAACACAATGGGTCAAGTGGTTACCTCTCACTGAATGGTGGTATAACACTTCCTTCCATACTGCAGCAAAAATGACCCCATTTATGGCACTTTATGGATATCATCCACCATCCATGACATCATCTTTAAGCGAAAATTATAAGGTTCAAGCAGTGGAATATCACATCGAGCATCAGCAAGAAGTTCTCCAACTCTTAAAGGATAACCTGAATTTGGCACAAAATCGAATGAAACAATAGGCAGATCAACATCACAACGAGAGAAGTTTTGATGTAGGAGATTGGGTATTTTTACGGCTACAACCATACAAAAAAATGTCCCTCAAGCAAGCTAAGAAGGATAATAAATTATCGCCAAAGTACTATGGTCCTTACAAGGTGTTGCAAAATATTGGTATTATGGCATACAAATTGGAGCTTCCTGCTTCTTCACGAGTGCATCCAGTTTTCCATGTTTCATGCTTAAAGAAGGTTATAGGTGAAAATCTTCCAGTTCAAACAATATTGCCAGAACTTGATGAGGAAGGAAAAATCATATTGAAACCTGAAGCGGTCACGGAAACAAGAACTCGACAGCTACGGAATCGATCAATTTCGGAGTATCTCATCAAGTGGAAGAACTTACCCACTGAAGATTCTACATGGGAGGATGAGAATTTTATACAGAAGCACCCAGAGCTACTCAAGCGTTGAGGACAACACTTTTTTGAAGGAGAGGGGCATGTTAGGTCCCTATATTACTAGTATAGTCCCTTATTTTTATTGTTAGTGTAACCCCGTTATTGTTATTGTTGTGCCCATGTAGTCCCAATATTTTTATTATTATTCACCATAGAATCCCACTATTGTTATTGTTGTGACCTTAAATTATTAATATTTTGTAGGCTCTGATTATAATGTGGCCCCTTGGACTCTTATATATATAAAGGAGGTTTTTTCATTTGAATCATCCAATAATTGTTCATTTATGTAATGTAAAGGTGGTTGCCCCCTCAAAGAGGTTTATTTGTAAGTAATTGATCTATATTTTCTTCTATTTTTTGAATTGGTTGCATAACAAAAGCTCACTATATAAATAACAAGGAGTCATGAGACTATATTATGAGAAAATAATCAATATTATGTCCACCCCACCACCAATGAAGAGAAATTCATGGCTGTCAATGGAAGGGGGGTATGTGACCATGTATGAGATACTTGTAAAAGGATAAAATACATCTAGAGATGAGGAAGAAGTATTAATGGATTAGTTTGACCAAAAAGAATCAAGGGAGTACACTTGACAAAGATTTTCTTTAAACAATGCAATGTTGAAAAATTATTGTAAACCAACAATCAATATTCAAAATATTGAAAGGGACAAATGTTATAAGAGATGAGAGGAGATGTGTAACATGAGAATGTCATGTTAGTTAATTCAACTAAAAATCCTTGAGTGGTAGGTTTTTGGCGCAAGGTACTCCTCTGAGGATGTCGGAAAACACCAATAATGGAGAGGCATAGTGCCAGTGGCTCTAGAAAGGGGTAAAATTATCCATACAAGTTTGAGCCCAAGAAGGAAATTCAACCATATGAAATTTGATGACTCTAAAACTGGAATACAATAGTCCCATATATTAAATAAATAAAGTGCTAGAATATGATAATTTCTTAATCAAAGGTTTCATATTGACTTAGAACCTCCTCGATCTTGTACAAAAAGGACAAGCCAATAATAATGGGCAATCAATTACTCATATAGATACTGATAATTAATTACACTTGGATCACTAATTATTAAGTTGATGATTGTAACACCCTCCGCCCATGCTTACCCAACTTAACCGGTACACTGAGGTAAATATGTGATGAAGATTTACTATGATATGATTCAAGTCTCCATGTATAGTTAAGGAAGTAGAATCAACAAACCAAAACCAAATTGGCTTTCCTTAGGACCTAAAGGATCCCTAGGGGCTAGCCCTCCATTATAGGTGCCCAACCCTTGAGTTAAATTTCTTTTTAACTAAACTGCACCCCCAATCACTCCCATGGCAAGCCATCCATGCAACCAAAACCCTATAGTCTCTCCCACATGGCTTCTTCCTAGCGTCTGTAGTATTTTCAAAACATTTCTATTCTAGTGACCATGATATCTAAGTCACTTTTTTAGGGTTAGGATCCATACCTCTTCCCAGAACTTCATGAAACAATCATAAATGATAAATATAATGATGAATTTTTTTTAACTCAAACTTGATCAAGGACTCACCCCAGCCCATCCTAACCATGAAAATAATTTCGTCAAATACATCATGAACATGTAATCTATATGTCATAATTGCACATCTCAACATAGGGGTCTTATACTTAACTGAGAATCATCAGTAAAGTATGATTCCCTCTCACAATAGTTGCATGATCATCTATTAGGTCATTCATTCATTAAGATTTCATCTACTAACCAAAAAATGATGACAGCCATAAGTCAAGACTATCATAAAACCATGCTTGTAACCGACATATAATCAGATAAAAAACAATTAAAGAAAAACCATCATAGCCACATTCTAAAAAATACATTTACACACAAACCAGAAGAAGAAACGAGAAATTATTAACATATGAAAATCCAAACAAGTCAGTGACTTTCGCATACCATCTGACCATAGATTGTGATGAACCAAATATTTATTTTAGTCAATCACCTTTGTGCCATATTCCAAATAATGATTGTTGGATACCATGGAATAAACCAAGAAAACCAAACTGAGGCTTTTGGAATCCAAACCACCTCAACCCTCAACCATTGATTCCATCTAACGGTTAGACATCACTAAGTATCACTAGATCAGTTTCTATCCAAGCTATCTAGGGCTCCATACTATTTGTTACAACCTGAATTCTAAGACTAGTGACCCAAATTTGTCATTGGGATCCAGAGATTTTGTCCAACCAAGGCTTCCAAGAGTAGTAACTTAACCCACCAAGGGCTCCAAAGTATTTTCCCAACCAAAGCTTCTAGGAATATAAAATTAACACAAGTTGTTACACGGCTTCCATAGAATTTTTTTTCTAACCAAGGCTCCAAGAAATAATAACTCAACCCATATCCATAAGGAACATGAGAACTCAAAATAAATAAAAGGTAACACCCACAACACCACGGCTATCGAGGAAATGGAAAGGATAGGAAAAACCACTATCAATCTAGACAATCCTCCATGCCAATAACATATCATAACCAAATAATCACATGCATATGACATGCATGTCAAAAACAATAAGGAAAAAATACATGTGACTCGGTACTTGCAAGAAACACCGATTGTACTTGTTGATACCAATGTTCCCTTGAACTTTCCTTCTCTTCCTTTGCCTCCTTTCTACAAATCCAAAGTATGCCACAATACTCCAAGTGCGCTAAAAGAAAACTCTAAGTGTGTAAGAGTATGAGAGAGAATGAAACCAAGCTAAGGCGGAAGGAAAGTTGTGGTAAGTCCTCATAATCCTTTTTATCATTGAGGCCTCTATTTTCTTCATTTTTCCTTCAATTTACTCCTCACATGTAACCTGTGACCTTTCACATTCATTTGATCTTATTTTCCATTATTTTCATAAATAAAATTCCCATTAATGCCTCTTTTCCTTTTCAATGCCTTTTTCAATTTCCTTTATCCATAATAAACCAAATGAACACCCCCACTACGATGTTTTTCCCAAAATTTAGCTTGGAATACGTGTCCCATGACCTTTGTCTCATTTTTCTTTTATTAACTTTATTACATGTATTTTTAACCCAGGGTTGTTACAAATCCCTCCCCCTTAGGGGAAAACCGTCATCAGTGTTCAATGACACCTATAACTAGAAGGGACACTAAAAAAAAAACATACTACCCATGGAGATTTATAACATAACTCATTGCAGTATTTACAATGAAAACCCCACTAAAAAGAAAACCAACATGGAAAACATAACAACGTGATAACCATACCGCTTGTTGGAGCTTTATAACACAACTTGTTGTGGTATTTACAATGAGAACCATATATGAATATATACATATACCAAAACTAATATTCCTCTACTCGCAAAGAATGAAGGATACATAACCCACATATGATCATGCATTTCCCTTGTAGCTTTATTGAGCCCAAAGTGCTTCCACTGCAATTTAACTTGCTCGATTTATTGATTCTAGCACATGAGAATATTTATTTGAAAATGAACTGAGGTTCTAGTTGGAATTCTCCTTTTGGATCGACATAAAATACAAACCATTCAATCACATGATCAACATATTTAAAACACTTCTTAAGTAATGACATATGGAAAACATCATTGAGATTCATTGTCGAAGGCAGTGAAAGTCTATAGGTGACTGGTGTAATCCTCTCAAGGATCTCGAAAGTCCCACAATACTAAGGTGCTAGCTTTGCACATGATGCAATCCTCAAGGAGCTCTTCTTAGGCTTGATGTGGAAAAACACATGTTCCCCAAACTAAAACTCCTTAAATTCCCCATGTTGATCTATATAACTTTTCTTCATGTCCTGTGGTGCCTTTAGATTCTTCTTGATAACTTTCATTTCTTATTCCATATTTTCCAACATGTCCATTCCTTTCAATATCCTATTCATTGGATCACTCCAACTGATAGGAGTATTACAACTGTGCCCATAAAGTGCTTCAAACAGACTCATCCTTAGTGAGTCATGATCACCATTTTTGTAATAAAACTCAATGAGTGGAAGATACTCTTCGCACTTTCATTTTTGATGTATAATATACATTCTCAACATGTCCTCCAGAATCCCGTTGACCCTCTATGTCTATCCATTTGTGTGTGAATGATAATTTGTACTGAAGTCCAACTTTGTACCCGAACCTCCAAATAATTCCTTCCAAAATATGGAGGTGAACTTGGTATCCCTATTTGACAAATCTTTTTCATAACACCATGCAACCTCACTATCTCCCTATTGAATACACATGATACATAATTAGCTGAATAAGTATACTTCACTAGAATGAAGTGTTATAAATTAGTAAACTTGTCGACAACAACCATAATAGAACCATGTTGTCTAGAGGTCCTCACAAAACCTGTAATCAAATACATTGAAATGACCTCCCATTTCCAGTTTGGAATTAGAATCGATTGTATTAATCCACTTAGATGCTTACACTCTACTTTTACCTATTGAAAAAATCCAAGAATCTGGCCACAAACTTTGCCACTTCGTCTTAAAATTTTTCCAATATTATAACTTCTTCATCGATCTCAATGATTTTTGATATCTTGCATGTCTTGAATACAAATTATCATAAAATTCCATTAAGATAAGCTTCTTGAGCTCAATGTTGTCAGACACATAGATCCTATCCCTAAATCAGACCAAATCATCTGTTGTGAGATGATAATCCGCATCATGCACACCTATACCCTGCTGTCTTGCCTACAATATCCGATCATGTAAGTTTTTCTCTTATGAACTCATATTTGCAATGTGATTTACCTATACTCTTCTGCTAAGAGCATCTGCAACCCTATTCTCTTTCCCTTTAATGTACCAGATCAACTAGGAAGACTTACTTATCATGGCCAACCATATAGATTTCCTATCATTCAGATTCAGCTGGACAAACGTGTATCTAAATAAAATTTGATCACTCATCAATACAAACCTCCTACCAAGAATATAGTTCCTCCACATATTCAACGCATAAATGATTGCTTCCAACTCAAGATCACGTGTCACATAATTATGCTCATGCTCATTCAGTTTCCTTGATTAATAGCACACTATTTGTCCCTCCTGCATCAGGACTCCACCAAGTCCTATCTTGAAATCATATGTACACACCACAAACTCTTTATCTGGATCTGCAATGTATATAAATGGAGCATTTGTGAGCAACTGATTCAACTTCTTGAAACTTGTTGCACATTCCTCTCTCTAGTCAAATTTCTTAACTTTCCTTTTCAATTATGTAATTATAGAATAAGAAGTCTATGATAAATTCTTAATAAACATCCTATAATAAATTTCTAACCACAAGAATGATCTACCCTCATCCACATTCCTAGGAGCTTCCCATTCCATGATATATTTTATATTTTTTGGGTCTACTACTATGCCTTCCTTGGAAACAACGTGTCCCAAG
This sequence comes from Pinus albicaulis, assembly GCA_034641835.2. NCBI lineage: Eukaryota > Viridiplantae > Streptophyta > Pinopsida > Pinales > Pinaceae > Pinus > Pinus albicaulis. Next base: position 1,506,014,621 of record CM076581.1, on the reverse strand, counting down.
TGTTATAACTCTATATGAAAGAAACTAAATTTAATCGTATTAAAATACAACTAATTCTCTATTATAAATATTAATATTTGCACTAAATGTTCTAAATTATCTTCCTCATTGTTAGAATATATCAATATATTGTCAATAAATACAATCACAAACTTGTCCAGATAAGGTTGCAATACGCTATTCATCAAGCACATAAAGTTGATGGAGAATTATTCAAACTTAAAGGAACTAAAAAAAGTTCATAATTCCCATACCTGGTTCAGAAAGTAGTCTTGTAAATAAACTCTTACTTGATGCGTACCTGATGGTATCCTGATTTCAGATCAATCTTTGAGAACACCACTGCTACCTTAAACTGGTCAAACAAGTCTTCAATCCATGGTAATGTATACCTTTTATTTATGGTTACCTTTTTCATATACCTATAATAAATGTACAATCTAAGAGTACCATCCCTCTTATTACAAATCCACATTGGTAGACCCCAAGGTGTCAAGGCTCCCTTTTATCTAATTTTACATCACCTTTTACTCTGAAGTTCCTCATCATTTCTATGGTTACTTATAATGTGAATATTTACTATCTGACACATATCCCTTGTTTCAAAAATATTTAAATCTAATATTAATATTAATTATGGATTTGGATGTCTTCAGGTTTAAAATGTGGTTAAAATGTGACTCATGGTGGGCGGCCTTTATCCTACACTCACACCCTTACATCATGTATAAAATTGTTGCACTATGTAGGATTCATGCACCAGTTTATCATGATTTTTAGGCTACCTGCACTGGTCAATATTTTCGTTATTGGATGTTTAAAACTTGGTCAAATATATACATGAATTAATGATTTATTTCCAAAGTGCATCAATTTATATCATGCTCCTACACCAGCAGCAGTTCCTGCACCAATTTGGGATTTGACATATCGACACACTTTAAAGAAAACTGAGGATGGTTATTTTCAAAAATCATGTTCTAACACCTCCACATCAGTGAAAATGAACCCAGGTCACATGTGTGAGTTTCTAGAGGAAAATTGAGAAATCAGCCCCAAAATTCACACAATTTCAAACTACCAACTTTTGCCTTGATTTTTGTGCCTATGAAAGTGAATAATGAGATTATGGAACACAATTTTTGTCAGTAAATTGACTAAGCCTCAATTTTTTTTCCAAAATTCATCACGTTTCGGTAGACCCAAAGGGGTATTTGAGGCATATTTTTATAAAATCATGTTAAACCCATAATTGTAAAAGTATATAAATGGTCATCTTGGGGCATGATTTTCAAGGAAATGGAGTTGAAACATAAAATTCCAAGAGAGATATTTGTTTAAAACATGTCAAATTAGGCTTCCCTTGAACATTTTTCTAAAATTTTCCAAAGGAAGATACACAGGGTTCTTTGAGTCCATTTTGTTAAAAATGAAGAATTTTCCAGAATTGGGAAATTAGCCTATTAGAGCCTAAATTTTTAATGTAAATTGTATAAGAAGATCATCCATGTCTATGTGTGGAAAAATTGACACTATTTCGACGATGCTGCTTGTTTAGATTTGGAGGAAACTCCATTTTTGGGTGTTGGATCCTGATTTTTCATTTGGTTTACAGTGTAAAAGGTTGTGCAATAATTCAATACAAAATCTTATGCTAGGTTATGCATTCTATTGATGAATATTTTATTCAATTTTTAATTTATTTTTAACAGGAGGCACATGTTGGTTGGAAGGGGCTCTGACTTAGCTCATTACCCTCCTTTTTTCTCATTTAGTAGTATAGGTTTTAGATATGAGTTTCATTATTTAATTTGCAAAATCTAGTGTGATAATGAATATCATTTCCTTCATATTTGAATGATTTTTTTGTTCATGAAAGTTTCACATTTATACTCTATTTCTATTGGATGATTGAGTTGTGTGTATTCATATGGAGAATGAAAGGATTGAAACTATAAACTCCTCAAATTTTGGGTTGTGATGTTAAGCTTCGAATCAATAATTCTTTGTAATAGAACATGAAGTTTGACTAGTGGAAGATCTGAAGTTGTGAGTGATTTCTAGACAAAATAGGGTTTTGCTTTACAGGTTTCTAGAGTCTTTCTTTGGAATTTATAGTGCTTCAAATTTATTTCCATGGACCCTAGATTGACATTAAGAATTGGTCCATTGATATACCATATACTGCACTCAACATTTTGGAATCGTTGTTGGGGAGGAGCTTAGGGGATTAACCTTGATGACATATTGCATTTGGTTTTCTGTTTCACCTATTTTTTATTGCAAGTTTTTTGTTTCTTTCTTGCAAATTTTCCAATATTTTTTAATTTCTCAGGTGATGTAAGAACGCTGCCCCCTCCCCCTTATCTCTTCATCTGTGTGATGAAAAAATATACCAATTAGCTCATTGAGCACAAAAAATTGGTATTTTGAGGTACCATTCAATGAGGAGATTTGATGTTGCTACAAAGAGATACAAATCATCAAATGATGAAATCATAAGTGAAAAAATTAGTATTTTTCTTGAACATAAAATTAATATTATGATATATTTTATTTCAAAATTGGATGACTTGCAGGAAGAACAAAAGAAGGATGAAGAACCATTGCTGATCTTTTTTTCCAATTGCAGAAAGAAACACTTCCTTGGAAAGTGTCCACTTAGAAGCCTAAAACTTTGCAAAATTTGGGAGGAAGGTCACTCAAAATAACATTGCCCATAATTTCCAAGATTACTAAAGGTACTCAAGAAATCAAGTAAGGAATCAAATCGATTGCTAGGTATAACTCAAAACCCATCATCATTTAATAATTAGAAAAATGCTAGTTATCGTGAGTAGGTTTCTCAATAGATATATAATCCTACAGTTCCATGGAGGATATTTAGTCCTCCTCCAATTTAATACCCTATTTCATGGTTTTAGTGGCCCTCTCGTTAGACCTCATCCTTGAGTCATATATCCCCATGGCCTCAAGAATTGTTTCGATCCTTCTCTCTAGGGAAGTCTCCCATGAAAATTCAATTACATGAGCATCAACAACAATAATTGTGATTCTCATCCAAAATACCACCAATACATCATACTCCATGGTCTAAACTACCTATGAAACCTTACCCTAACCAATATCCTAGACCTTATCGTAGCCCTTACCTAAGTCATATCCTATCCCTTATCCTAGTCGTTACCCTAATGCATATCCTATCCCTTATCCTAACCCTTGCCCTAATCCATATCCTAGCACTTACCCTAACCGAAATACTAATTCAAATATAAACCCTAGAAAAAACCCCAATCCAAACCATAGTTAAAAAACTAGCACAAACCATAGCCTAGAACTTAACCCAAATAAGGAGGTTGCACAACAATCTAAAACACTGGTTCTTCCTGCTGATTCTTCTTCTGAACGAAATGTTATATCTTCAAGGTTGGTGGAAGGGGAAAGTTTGGAAACATCTCTTATCACTACATAACATTCACCTCAGGAAGATATAATTCAAATACCATTAAAATAAAAATATATAAATGGAACCTATTCTGAAACTGTTGTTGAAGCTCAAAATACTAGAATTTACCTTAACCATTCTTGAAAATCTAAAAAGAAAAACTTTAAACCTGAACTTGAGGGATTTTTCTTTTTTCTTTCACTAGATCCCTTATGCCTCCAAGAGATTGATTATGAAGCTATGGAATATTTGTATGAGTTGGAGAATCATAAATATGTGGATCCCATTGAATCCTTGTTTCAAGCAGTCATTAGCACACCTTATTCCCTCGCCATTCAAAAAAATCTTGGTACCATATCAATTGAGGAAATTGGTTTGTCATACTCCGGTATATCTCAAACTTTATTATTTAAAATGGAGTGTGAGTATATTTAGCATTATTTTATGCACATGTCCACATTGGAAGTACTCCTACACTTGAAGAAAATATTCCTCTCTCTAAATTAGGGTAGGGTAGTATAAGAGCAATGAATAAAAATTCCATCTCAAATAAAATTTTATAGCACCAATCTTGAAAATAAAATTCCTAAGGCACAAATATTGAAATTTATGTGATTATGCACTCTTTCTGTAAGAATTGTCAGAAGCAATTCACTCTTAATGCCTCATATTTAATAAATTGACTTTGATCAGTAGCTGATATTATTCATTGGGTGAGTTAGGGGTATTTTTATAGTTATGTTTAATACTTTCCATTCATAAGCTTAAAACACTACTCCTGGCATATTTATTCTAAAAAATGTTCATCCAAGAAACATTTTCAAGTTTCTTTGTGAAGGTACTGATGAAAATCCTCCTATGGTGAACCATTCCTCTAAAAGCCTAAGGAGGTCTAATGAGAACCATAAAATTATTAACTCGAGGAATTGTTTGGTCATGATATGAGATGTCTTCTTCAAAATGAGCCTTTATGGTAGAAGGACCAAGTAGTAAATATTAATTATTAAAAACTTTTCATGCCATCCCATGATCTTAAGGAGGAAATTTTCCTCCCCACCTATTAAGTAACTTATTTAATGTTGATCATAATCAAATTTTATTTTCACATAAAATGATTAATTGAGGGATAGGAGGTCTCATTACGAGCCGACCTACCATGATCATGGGCCATAAAGAGAATGGAATTATCGCTACTAGTCACCAAGCTAGGGTAATGGCTTTTAGTTGAAAAGATGGAAGACAAGAGGTCTCATCACAAGTCAACTTGTTCATTCTTGTTAGTTCTTGTGAATGGAAGTGTCATTAGCTCGTTAATATGCTAGGACAATAACATTCAGTTAATTTATAAACCTAAGTAAATACTTTTAAATGACTCTAAATCTATATCTAATATCTGGGACATAATCATTTCATTGGGCTAAAAATCATCCCTATAGAGGCTATAGACGCTTTCTAGCAACGAGGCTATGCATTTGGTATTAAAGATAATTTTACACTATGATTTACTCGGTCATTTTTTTATTTCCCTGAACTCATTATCATATCTCTCTGAGAATGTATTTAAGATATTTTTGGTGTTATTATTTAGAGTTCAATTTTTTTGAATAATTTGGTTTTTATGGATGTGGGACCCTTAGTGCAGGTAATCCATTTTTCTTGAACAAGAGGAGCTTCAAATATAAGCTTGGGTAATGGTAAGATGATCACTTTGGGAAGCTATTATTACATGACATTTCCATCCATATTTCCTTGCATGGCTTTCACATATGGTTGTCACTTCTATTTGTAATGAGGTTATTAAGCTGAAAAATTTATGACTAAAGCTACAACCTGAGATGCTTTGTGGAAATTTTTATGTTTGGTTATCTCATGATAACACTATCCTTATAGTTTTTCAATTTTATGGTAATCCTTAAATTATAAATTGTTGAAATGAGTATTAATTAATAAACGGTCCATTTCAAAAATGAAACAACATTTATTTCACATTCTGAACAACCATATCTAACCAGAGGTATTTGTGAGTACACGGAGTTGCAGGAACATTATCACAAGTGAAAAGATCGTCCATAAATGTTTTAATATTGTCTTTTTGCAAGGGATAGATAATACAATAGTTGATTCACTTGCATGAGGATATGCAAGATGATCAACATGGGGGATGTCATGCCTTTGTTTGACTAATTTTACATCATCTTTTACTCTAAAGTTCATCATGCTTTCTATTTCTACTATAATGTTTTGTGCATTTTTGTTCATTATAAAGAAAATATTTACAATTTGACACATCTCCCTTGTTTCAACAATATTTAACTCTAATATTACTATTACTGATGGATTTATGTATCTTCAATTTTAAAATGTGGTTAAATTGCTAACTCATGGTGGGCGCCCGTTATCATGCACTCACACTCTTACATCATGTATTAAATGTCTTCACTTTGTAGGAATCCTGCACTAGTTTATCACGATTTGTAGGCTACCTTCACTTTTCAAGATCATTTTTATTGGAGGTATAAAACTTGGTAAAATATACACATGAATTAATGATTGATTTCCAAAGTGCATCAATTTGTGTCATGTTATCGCACCAACAACAGATCTTGCATTGATTCGGGATTCGACATCTCGACATACTTCAAAGAAAATTGAGGATGATTATTGTCCAAAAGGATGTTCTAACAGCTCCACATCACTCAAAATGAAACCAGGTCACATGTGTGAGTTTCTGAAACCAAATTAGCAAATCAGCCCCAAAATTCACATAGTTTCAAACTTCCCACTTTCGCCTCAATTTACATGCATATGAAAGAAAATATTGAAATTATGGAACATAGGTTTTGTTTGGGATACATTCAATTAAGTAACCCTCAAACATTTTTCCAAAAAAATTCATGGTTGGGGAGATCTCAAGGGGTCTTTAAGGCATATTTATATAAAATCATGTTAAACCAAGAATTGCAAAAGTATCTAAATGATCAACTTGGGGCACGATTTTTGAGGATATGGAGCTGAATTAGAAAATTACAAGAGACATGTTTTTTTAAAACATGGAAAATTAGGCTTCCCTTTAATAATTTTCTAAAATTCGCCACGATTAGGAAGATACAAATGGTTCCTTGAGGCCAATTTGTTAAAAATGTAGAATTTTCCAGAATTGAGAAATTGGCATGTTAGAGCCTAAATTCATAATGTAACATTTATCCATGGCCTTGTGTGGTAAAAGTGACACTATTTGGGTGATGTTGCTACTTTAGATTTTGGGTGATGTATCATGAGTTTTCATTTGGTTCACAATGTAAAAGGCTATGCAATAATTCAATACAAGATCTTATGCTAGGTTATGTGTTGTATTTCTTGAGTATTTTATTCTCTTTATAATTTAGTTCTAATAAGAGGGAAATGATGGTTGGAAGGGCTCCCAACCTAACTCGCTTCCCTCCTTTGTGCTCATTTGGTAGTATAGTTTTTAGTTCTACTTCTCATTATTTAATTTGAAAAATATAGTGTGCTAATTATGAATATCATTGTATTGAGATATGACTGATTTTATGTTCATGAAATATTCACATTTATACTCTATTTATATTGTATGCTTGAGTTGTATTGATTCATATAGAGAATATAAGGATCAAAATTGTAATTTCCTCAAATATTTGGCTGTGATATTAAGCTCTGAATCAATATTTCTTTGGAATAAAACATGAAGTTTGACTAGTGTAGGATTCGAAGGTATGAGCGATTTCTAGAAAAAACTAGGGTCTTGTTTTGCACGTTACTAAAGTCTTTCTCTAGAATTTCCAGTGTTCTTTCTAGAAGTCTGCTGATCCTAGATTGGAATTAAATTTTGGTCAATTAATATACCTTACATTGCACTCAACACAAGGTAACACACTTGGAATAATGTATCCCTTATCAAGAATTTCCTTCAAATTCAGCTTCAATTCCACTAACTCTGGTGTGCTCATAGTGCAAGGTGCCTTTGATGTTGGTGTTTCCCCTAGTATCAACTCAATAGAAAATTCCACTTCCCTATGATGTGGTGACTCTAGAATCGCTTCGGGAAATACATCCTAAAAATCTTGTAGAAATGGGTACTTTTTCAAGACTTCTGCATCCTCAACATCCTTACCTTTATCGCTAGAAATATGTACTACATATAACACACACTCTTTCTTATGATTGTGATTTTCCTGCGTAGTTGTAACCATTATGACTAATGTTTCCTTATTCTTACCCTACAAGACTCTTTTTTTTCCATCATCATCTAAGGATTCAATATTATTTTCATAACAATCCTCCTTGGTCATGTGAATATACAACCAATTCATACCCATAAGAATATTGCATGATCCCAAAGGAAGCACATTCAAATGTGCTGACACAGGCATACCATTGAACTCAAATGCACAAGCTCTTTCCCATTGATGAACTCTTTTCTTAATGCCTGTAGACAATGGCACTAACCATGAATATGCATGCAATTATTTATAAAAATTACACTTAGCCATGAGGTCAAGGTTAACATAACTATAATTAGACCTAGGGTCAATCAAGATAGAAACAAATTAATCACAAAGCTTATTTCCGATCTCGATAATGGATCCCTGTTGATCCACCTGCCTATTATCCAACCCTATATAGATTTGAGAAATACTCCTCCCAACATGACCCACTGTGTATGCCTCCTGAGCACTTTAGATCTACGGTTTAGCATCCTAATGATATGGAAAATCCCACCTACGATAATCCTTGCCACAAGTCCAACATTGTAAAGCCTCCCTACTATCACCCTTGTTCTTCTCCTTAGATTGAAATCCATGTCCTATATTAAATGCATTGAACTTCTTATGTGGCACTACATTCTCTTTTTTATCTATGTCTTATAGTATTCCTTGATTCTTATCCCATTTTCCGTTATTCTTATCATTACCTTTCCATTCATGTTTAGATTCATACCCATATGTCAATTGATCATAACAATTCTTTATCTCTCAAACGGATTCCTCCAATGATCTACGAACATCAAACTCAATCGTGTCATTGAATGTTACTAACAACCCACTGATGAATCTCTAAATCTTCACTTTATCCTCCTTAAGATAAGGCACATACCTCAACAAATCCATGATTCTACTAGTATACTCCTAATATGTCATCGATCTTATCTTCATCTCATAAGTTTTTATTGCCCTACGATAATAATATCTCTCTGATAGATACTTCTTCCTGAAAAGTATCTCGAACTTACTCCAAGTCAACTACTCTTCCCAAATACCACTCAAATTATTTACATCTTACCACCAAATTTTCTCTTTACCTTTAATACTGAAACTAGCTATTTTAGCCTTCATGTTCTCTGAGTAATCATGCAATCCAAAGAACTTATTCATCCCAAGCAACCACACTTCCACATCTTGTGACTTCTATGTTTCTCCATCAAATAGAGGTTTCTTTACTTCCTTTAACTCATCTGAAAAATATCCCCTATCACTTCTCCTATAAGGATGATGACAATTATGATCATGATGCATGTGAAAACTAGGACTAAAATAAAGGCCATGTCCACTACCTTGTCTATCAGGTGTATCTAGTAATCTGCCATCTCTAACCATGTCATCTCTATCCAACTTGTTCCCACTATGATATCTTCTACCACAGGCTCCATTAGTCTTGTCCTCTTCTCTATGACTGATCCTAAGTGGTCCCTTCCTCTCCAATTCTGAAAAAATATGATGAATAAATTAATTAACTTCTACTTGTTTCTCTTGTGCCCTAGCAAGTCTTTCTTGTGACTGAATTATTAGATTATTATATACTTCGAAAATCCTTATTTATGCCTTCAAAATTCTCAAATAATATTCTATGTCAAGAGACTAATCATCACCATGGTGCTCATATGGTCTTGTTGTACTATACAACAACCCTCCCTTTTTTTCAAAAAATTTTAGAATAAAATTCATTTAGAAATAGGGTCCCTTTTTTCTTCTTTTAATATAGGAATAAAACACTTAGAAATAAAAATTCATTGTTTTGAAAGACTCATTGCATATTCTTGTTAGCAAGTGTGTACAAACAAATACAACATTCAAAAAATTCTGATCCGATCAAATATAAAATACTTTATTATAGAAAATAAATCAATTACAAAAGTCCCAAGAACAGTAATCAGAAATCAGAAATCAGGAAAATATTTGAGACAAGTTTTACATACATGTTCAAAATCTCCGATGCGATTAGTCCAATCTCAAATCTCCAATCACAAAGGATTTAAGTTATTTCATTTACATATTTTCGATGCGATGCGATCAATCGCAATTGCATAATCGGAACACTTTTAATAAAATCTTTGTGATCAATCGAAAATTCCCCGATGCGATGCGCTTTATTATAAGATACATTTCAAAAGGAAATAAATATTTGTTTCACTTAAATAAGAAGAATCCTTATATGATGGACCTCACCATATCGCAATCGGAAATCGGAGAAAGTTACTGATAATTCTTTTCGATAGAAGCTCCCTGATGCGATATACCACCATCGTAATCGGAAATCAGAGAAGTTCGTAATTGCAAATCGAAAATCGGAGAGGTTTTGTTAACATAATCAGAAATCAGAGAAATCTTTATTGTGATATTTATACACCATTTGAATACTTCTGATGTGATTGTTATTCATATACTATATACTTGTCACATCGGAAGAGTTCATAATAGGTAACTTAATATTATTTTCACAAACGCTAAAACTCCAATAGTACGATCAACATTGAATAGCAAATCAAAATATATTGGATTACGATTCTGTTTTGAATACGTGAGTGTGACCCAAACAAAATATTTAAGAGTTACACGGATTCAATAAATAATGAATCATGAACCCATAATTTTTATAATCATTATTTTCAATTGGTTGTTTATCACGACTGAGAGCTTATTGCCTTGCAGAATCAAAGAACACCAAATCATTTCATTCGCAGATAGAGGGAAAAAATATCAGACACAGAAATGTCGAAGAGAACGAGGAGAACCAAGACTGCTGTTGCTGCTAAGTTTGTTGAGATTCCTATAGTCTCAAAGGAAAAGCCAGCAAAGCTGAGACTAGTTACAGATACATCATGTCAAGGGCTCGGCAGAATGACATCGGAAGGAGTTTATAATCTATTGGAGAGTGAAAACCCTAAAGTCACAATAGCAAAGGTATCAGTTCCACATGAATATGCCTCAGATTCTGTCTCTGAGGTTACTGACAGAACACTTGCAAATTCATTTCTACATCGAATTGCAGCCAGAGAAAACATCATTCCTTATTATGATGTGATTCGATGGGTCATCGATAGTGTGGAAATAAAGGACATAATGTTTATTTCAGCTTTTGGAGCATCTTTTGGATCATTTAAAGCAGAATACATTAAGGCAATGTATCATCTTCCTGATCTGCAGAAGGTTTATAAAAAAGAATTTGTCAGAGAGTTTGTTGATAACAATAAGGTTCAATCTGAACCTATCAAAGAATGGAGGAAAAATCTTGAAAAGCACAAAAATGAATCATTCGGTATGTATTCAGTAGATTCTCTTTTACCCCGATACTGCTATGTCACTTCCATGATGTTTAGATTATTTGGAAATAACAATTTTGCTAGGTTTTCTATACAAATGGTTCCTTTAATCCTAGCTACTGTCAATTCCGAAATTATGGACTAGGCTATTATTCTTTCTGATAGGATAGCTAATAGGATACTCGAATACAGAAAAGATAAAATCGCTGGAAATACCACTCCCTTTTTCTTTTGTGCTTATATTCTAGACGCCCTTTGTTTCAATTCTGAGTTTCCCTTGTTAGGATGGAAATGGACTTCTAAAGATCCTACCCCGATTCATATATACCATAAACTCCTTTGGAAAGTTCATTTCAAAGATCATGTGTATAGAATATGTCATGGTTTCCTTATTCCAGTCTTTCAAACCATTTTCAATCGCTTTCCCCCTAGATTCTCCGACCAAGATAAAGCTGACTTATCCTCAATAGGAGATTGGTTTGGAGAAGAAAAATTCACATATGTCAGGATTTTCAGGAGTATTGTGGAACCCCACGTTCTCCCTCTTATTGTCCCAGATAAGCTTTTAGCTCAGGAAATAACCTATCAATTGACAGTTGAAGGAATGTCCAGATCTCTGAGCAATAGTAAGAAAATAATGTGGCCTTCATTTCCATTCAATTGCGGACATTTTACTTTGAATGACTTCAAGCATGAAGAAAAGGAAGTTTCCAAAATAAAGGGTTTTAAATTCGCAACAATCCCAAGGAGACAGTATGATCCGCAAAAGATAGCTTTTAATGTTACTTCTTCAGTTTTGATTGCTCGATTTGAGCATGAGCCGGATGAATTTGATGATTTTTTTGTTCCATTAAATTACTTTCCTCAAGTCTATAATTTGGCCAAGTCGAAATTTCAGAAAGAAGAAATGAATAAATTTATGTTATTCAGAAAGCAAAGATTGTTGAAAGTTCCGCTAGATCAACTAAGAGTTCCTATGCAAGACGCAGAAATAGAAGATAAATCTGGAAAAACAACAAAAGAAACATCTTTCAGTAAGGCCATTACACAGTCATCTACTGGCCAGCCCATTATACAGACACAAAAATAAGCAACAGGAAATGATCCGATTGTACATATTCAGAAAGAAATCACTGATGGTAAACCCGATGAAAATACTGATCAGCAATCCACAGTTCAAAAAGAGAAAGAATGCACTAGTACTAATACTAATGTGCATATTCAAAAGGAAGGTTCAGACAACAAAATTGATAAACAAGAAAGAAATATAGAGAAATCAGATACACAACTTGGAGGAAATGAAACTACTGATAAAATTATAGACTCTGTTGATCTTAATGTTTCATCTCAATTATTGAAGTAGTATAATTAGTTTTCTCATCAATTAGGACTGCAGGATAATCCTGAAGAGAAAATCCCAGAAGATCAGGATGTTGAAATCATTCCTGAGCATCCTACAGGACAAATTGTGTTGAAAATTGAGGAAATCCCTCCTTTGGATGTATTCTATAGCCCTAAACATAAGGCTGTTGTTAAAAAATAGAGAAAAAGAAAGAAAATGGATCAAGACACAATTTTTGCTTCACAGGAGGAATTCATGAGTATTGTTTATAAGAATGATGAAGTGAATCCATCTGAGGATCTCACTAAGTTATCCCAATATGCAGGAGCATACAGTGCTACGACAATAGATAAAGCTGCAGAGGTTTCTCAGTTGATGACTCAGAAAGATCTACATCTAGCTTTACTTGAAGAACAAGCTAATGAAAATCAGCAGAAGATTGCTCAATTTGAACAGCAATTTCAAAAAATGAGCTTGGAATTAAAGAGCTAAAAGAGCAGCTGGCCACAGAAAAGAAGAAATTTGATGAACAAGCTCTAAACAAACAACAACAGATGAATCAAGAAATTTCAAAGTTACAAAATTTGTTGCAAGATGAGCAAAATACAAAGATTGTACAAGAAAAAGAATTTCAAGCAACTTTAGACAAATTCAAAGATTTTCCCAAGTTAAATGAATTCAAAGCAGAAGCTCTTGAAGAAAATAAACTGTTGTCTCAGTAGTTAGATAATTTTTGTACAAAATTAACTCAAACAGAGCCATTTATTGATATCACATCATCTTTGATACAGGACATAGTTACTCTCAGGCAAGAGATTGATGATGCCGATGAAAAGATTTCTGAATTTCTTATTTGGCAAGATACAGAAAAGGGAAAAGAAGCTAATCTACCTCGGATAGAAGAAAGACATAAGGAAATCATATTTACAGAGTGGGAACATCAGTTGATGAAAGCCGAGAGAGCTATATCAAGAGCTAGAAGCATGATGGGTAATATAACAAAATTTATCAATGATAGCTTGTATTCATGTAATCTCATTTCAGACTGTGTTCCAAGCGGTTTACTTAAAGTCAAAGAAACTGATCGCAAATGGAAAGAAGAAATAATGAATAAAAATAAACAGATCAATAAGCTTCAAACAATATCTTGGGATAATATGTGGACCTATCTGATTAAGCCACTCAATCAACAATCAGCTATTAAATGCCTATCAAATGCTGTTGATTGTTTGATTCCAGAATTCTCCGATGCCACATACACTAGACAGTTACATTCCAAGATGAGTCATCCGTCAGAGGTTCAGGAAATGTTGAAAATTTTCCACCTGGCTACATCGAGCGAGAAGGAAAAGCAATGAATCAGTTCCATTTTAAGATAGTATTTCTGTTTTTAAATTGATAGATTGTAGCAGTAGTAGTAGGATTCTGTTTTAATGTAATTTCATATTTAAACCCCTCTCATGCATTGGAGAAGGGGTCCTGAGTTGTAATATTTTTGACTTGGAGATTACATTTCTGTACTCCACTGGCTCTTATATTTTATAAAGGATCACATGTAGTGATTTTATTTGGAATTATCTTTAAAGAGTTGCATTTCTATACCTTGAATTTGATTTTGCATTGGAATTACTGGATCAGAGTATCAGATTTCATTTGAAACTTTCAAGATGGATAAGGTATTTTTATCTATTCACTATTAATTTCTTTTGTTATATGATATTCTCTTTTAAATTTGCTATCATTTATATATATTTTGTTTTCATAATATTTCTCTATATATATCATTTTTGAGTATATTAGAAATATTCACTTTTCATAAATGTATGTAAGATGATATACAATGATGAATACAATATGCTAATATAACTCTGTTTAAATTCTTAAACAGAGTTTTCTTTATTTGTTACTACACAATTTCAATTAAACTTTAATACATTTTTATGGTTATTGTTAAATTGGAATAATTTGAAGTTGTAGTCACATATGATACCCAGGTTAACTTTAGAATTTCTTTATCAGTATTTAGATTAAATTAAATAGTTTTATTTAGTCATTTAGTCCCATTTTCACTCATCCAAATCAACTCATCACCAACCCATTAGTTATAAGGAAACTGGTCCTTTCAATCCAGTTGGAGCCACCATACCAAACGGATAAGGAGCTGTCCTAAGGTCCCGACCGGGTGGTTTTCTCCAATGTTTGAAGCAGAGATTTTCTAGCCTTCAACATTTTTGGCGCTAGAAGGAGGGGTTGAGCTATGAATGGCAAGTAAATATTTACCCACAGGCCATTCTGAGAGCAAAACACCCTCATTAACTTCTTCAATTTCTTCTGAATTACAAAATCCTATAGAAGGAATTGAGAAGAATATTCAGACACCCACTACCAAAATCTCAAAACAACCAAACAATCAAAATCCCGAGTCTCCTGAAGTACAAGATTTAATTCATAAATTGAAAGGATTCTCATTGTCTCTAGAAGGGTCTGAAATATCTGAAGGTAGTGTAAGCTCAAAATTTGTTCCTTCAAAACCTCTTACTAGGCTTCAAAGTGAAAAACTTGGTATTTCTCCGAAAGAATTCCCTTTACCTAGTAGAGTCAAGACAAGAAGAACTCAATCAGAATTAGAAAGTGGTATAAGTTCTTCATCTCATATTCAATCACCTGTTTCTGAAACCCCAACTCAACAAAGTGCAGTTGTTTCCACATCATCTGCTCAATCATCATCTGCTTAATCATCATCAATCTCAAAATCATCTATTCCAACAACTTCTGTTCCGACACCACCAGTCTCTATTACTTCTTCAACAGTTGTTACAATAATGGCACAAAGACCATGGGCTAGTCCAGGGGCTACCAACATGCCTGCACCTTTACATGATTTACCTGACAATCCTGGAAAATGGCTTCCAAAGTTCAGTCCAGACCTTAACATTCAAGCTGAAGAACACATCAATAAATTTATGTTGGCTATAAATTTGAATGGAGTCGTAGAAGAAGATGTTGTAGTCAGACTATTCCCTTATACTCTTCAAGGGGTAGCAGGATCCTGGTACTTTTCATTACCTTCAGGATCCATAACAAGTTGGCCCATTTTTGCAGATCATTTTTTAACCAAATTTGGAGATGACAGATCAATAGCTACTTTAATCAACGATCTCTCAAATTTGAAGACAGAACCCAAGGAGCCCATTAAAGATTTCAACGCTAGATTAAAAAAACTCTTGAACAAAATCCACACAGATTCAAGGCCTAGTGAACAAGTCAAAAGTGAATGGTACATAACTACTTTGCCCTCAAACATAGCAATTTTTCTAGATAGAGCTGCAAAACCTACGTTAGCCGAGAATATGAAAGAGGCTATTGCAGTAGAAAAACAAATTATTTCTCTAGAAAAGAAAAATGCTATTGAGGAAAGGAAATCCAAGAAGGTCAGCTTCAAAGATGATTCGAGGAAAAAGGCCAAAGACCCATACGACATGGAAGGTTTACAGAAAGTTCTTAAAACCATGTCGAATGAAATGGTTGAAATAAAAAAACAAGTAGCTGAAACTTCTACCAAAAAACCATTCTGAAATTTCAAAAGAAATGAAATTGAAACTAAACCTCCCAATTCAATCTCTAATGTAGAATCATATGAGGAAGAAGAAGAAGATACATCTCTAGTATCAGATGAAGAAGAAGAGAATGAAGAAATAGCTGAATTGCATGGAATGTGGGATTTTATTCTCCCTAATTCTGATAATGAGGTAGATCAAGAAGCCATGCCTGTAAGTACTAGGAGTAAATCTACATCAGAGCCTATACAAACAGTTCCTAAAAAGAAAACTACAACTCCAAGTACCAAAGAAAAATCCCCTGCAAAGAAAAATTCTCCATTTCCTACTCAAAATCAGCCATCTTCTTCTAATCCTCCTACATCAACATCAAAGACTTTAGTGGTATCAGATCCTATGGAGTATAACATTCTTGAAGACATGAAAACGATTAAAGCCAACATTTCCTTACATGAACTTAAAAAACTTAAACATCAGCAGAAGTTTCTATTAAAAGAGTTAAACGCTACACCAATTGCTCCTTTACCAAGTGGTGTAGTTGCAAAAGCATCTAAAGGGACTGGTAAGCCACCAGACAAAGTAGATGCTACTGATACTTTGCTCATTGGAGAAAGATCGAATTCTCAGACTACTCCTTTTATTTTGACTTATGAAATGTACAATAAGAATCTGCATAATTGTTTAATCGATTATGGATCATCCTCTAATATAATGCCTACTTCTGTTTGTGCCAAATTAAATATTGAACCACAAAAATCAGTAGTTCATATTGTTCAATTGGATCGCTCTAAAGTTCAAGTTGTAGGAGAAATCAATTCAGTTACTATCAGACTAGCTTTCAATCCTAGGATTGTCCAAAGAATTGATATTTTGATTACAGATATTCCTGAATTCTATGGATTAGTCTTAAGCAAGGACTAGTCTGCGAAACTTAATGGTTATATCACAACTGATTATTCACATATGTGGCTTCCTTACAAAGGGAAACCAAATCAAATCAAAGTTGAACGAGAAAAACATATGATGCACACTGTCACTGAATTTGAACAATCTAATAAACCTGTGGCTTTCAACAACAATATTCTTGGAGGTTATTCTGCTGAGTCATTCCTTTGAAACTTCAAAGCACCACAATCACCCTTTTCTATAAATACTTTTGTTTCTCAAATAGAAAATTTTTCACAATCTGATTCTTCCAGAATTGTAAATATTTCTAATATAATTGTAGATAAGCCAATAGATAAATCTTTATTTTGGTCATTATATTTTGATGGATCAAAATCTAGTGATGGAGCTGGAGCAGGATGCATCTTAATTGATCCAGGTGGAGAGAAAACCATGCTATCATGTAGGTTAGAATTTGAGTGTACAAAAAATACTGTAGAATATGAAGCCTTGATTCAAGGAATTTATAAAGCTATAGGGTTAGATGTTAAATACTTGAAAGTCTTTGGTGATTCCGAAATTGTCATAAAACAAGTTAGGAATACTATACATTGCCTTTCAAGACATCTTAAACACTATCAAACCCTAGTGCAAGATCTTACCACTCATTTTTTAGCATTCAATATTTCTTCTATTCCTAGGAATCAAAATACATCAGCTGATTTGTTAGCTAATGTTGCATCCAAACTCCTTCCTACTGAAGATTGCAGTCTTGATAGATTTTCAGTAGAATTGATTTTTCGCCCATCTGTTCCAGATAATATCACAAATTGGAGAGTATTTTACCATGATCAAGATATTTTAAATTTCATGACTTCAGAGAAATCATATGATGAACAAATTATTGATGAGGATGATCATGATTTACAAATTTCCTCAAAAGGTAATGAAAATCCCATTCCGAAATCTGTTGTTAAATTGGAGGACTTATATGATATAAAAGACAGATTCAAGAAGGTTACCAATGCTAAACTTCAAAGTTCCACTTTGAAGTTTGAATTAGTAAATCTTGGTTCTGACTCTAATCCTCAAAATGTTAATTTAGGACTCAATTTAACTCCAGAGGAAAGGAATGCTTTCATTAAAGTTTTGAAAAAATATAAAAATGTTTTTTCTTGGAATTATGATGATTTAAAAATGTATGATACTTCTGTTATTCAACACACAATTCCAATGCTTCCTGATATTAAACCTGTTCAACAGAAGTTAAGAAAGATTCATCCAAATCTTGAAAGTCAGATCAAATCAGAACTTAATAAACTTTTAAAAGCCAAAATCATTTTTCCTGTAAAGCATTCCAATTGGGTATCCAATATGGTACCTGTAAGGAAGAATAATGGTGATATAAGAATCTGTATTGATTTTAGAAATTTAAACAAGGCTTGTTTAAAAGACAATTTCCCATTGCCAACCATGGAACAGATACTTCAAAAGGTAGCTGGTTCTGAACTCATGTCCTTTCTTGATGGATTTTCAGGCTATAATCAAGTTTTAGTTCATCCAGATGACAGATTGAAAACAACCTTCAGAACCAAATGGGGAACCTATGCTTATCAGAAAATGCCTTTTGTTCTAATAAATGTAGGAGCAACTTTCCAAAGAGCCATGGACATAGCATTTAAAGGTCTAATCAATAGATTAGTTGTTATTTATCTTGATGACATAACAGTATTTTCAAAAAAGAGAGCCAATCATCTACATGATTTAAAGAAAATATTTGAAAGATGTAGAAGGTTTGGTATTTCCTTAAATCCAAAGAAATATTTCTTTGCTCTCATTGAAGGAAAACTCTTAGGATTTGTTGTGTCAAAAGATGGTATATATATTGATCCAGATAGAGAAAAAGAAATTTCTAATATTTCTTTACCTCATAACAAAAAATCCATGCAATCATTTCTTTGGCAAATCAATTTTGTAAAAAGATTCATTCCCGATTTCTCTCAAATTGTTTTACCTATGCAAAATATGATAAAGAAATTTTAGTATTCAAATGGGGGCATAAAGAGAAAGAAGCCTTTGAGGCAATCAAACAAGCAATCATTAATTCACCAGCATTGAATACCCATGATTTTTCTAAATATTTTACTTTGTATACTTTGGCCACCGAAACATCCTATGCTGTTGTTTTAACACAGCTCAATGATCAAAAAATTGAGGCACCAATTTCTTTCTTTAGCTCAAATCTGCAAGGAGCTGAGCTTAATTATTCCAATGTTGAAAAACAAGCCTTTGCCGTGTTTAAATGAATCAAACATTTTAGAACTTTTCTCTTGAAAACACACACAAAAATCATTGTCCCATTCTCTGCAGTGAGACAATTATTAATTCAAAAAGAAGTAGGAGAAAAGAGAGCTAACTGGGTAACAGCTTTGCAAGAATATGATATTGATATTAAACCAGCTAAGATTGTTAGAGGATAAGGTTTTTGCAGATTATTGGCAGGAGCTCATAACATATCAGAAAATCAAGATCCAAACAATGATATTCAAGTTAGTCAGATAAGTATTACAGATTCTGTATCTCAGTATGTTGATCTCATCTATTACTTGAAAAATGAGTATGCTCCTTCTAATCTCAGCTATAAGAACAAACATGCTTTAATATTGAAGGCTATTAAATATGAGATCATTGATAATGTGTTATTCAGAAAGAATTATGATTCAATCCTATTAAGATGTCTTGAAAAGACTGAAGCTGAAAAGGTGTTGCAGGAATTGCATGATGGACCAGCAGGAGGTCATTTTGGAGGTGATACCATAGCTCACAAAATAATTCATGCTGGTTATTATTGGCCCACCCTTTTTAAAGATACGCATGATTATGTGAGGAAGTGCAAAATTTGTCAAACTGCTAGTGGAAGACAAAAAAAACCAGCTTTCCCTTTGCAACCAATAAATATTGAGAAACCATTTGAGCAATGGGGGCTTGACATTATTGGTGAGATAGTACCTCATTCTTCCAAACAGCACAAATACATCCTTACAACAACATATTACTTTACAAAATGGGTAGAAGCAATCCCTTTGAAGGTAGCCAATTTTGATACAATTATTGATTTCATAGATCAATTCATCATAACCAGGTTTGGTGTACCTAACGCTCTTGTCTTTGATAATGCATCTTATTTTTCTGGAAACAATATAATTGAGTTTGTAGTTAAAAGAGGTTTTAAATTGAAATATTCAGCAAATTATTATCCACAAGGTAATGGTTTGGCTGAATCCACTAACAAAAATCTTATCAAAATCATTAAAAGGACCATTTATCAAAATCAAAATAATTGGCACAAGTCTTTAATCTTTGCACTATGGGCTGATCGTATTACTGAAAAAGCTTCAATAGGAACTTCACCTTTCAATTTAGTTTATGGAAAAGAAGTTGTGATACCATCAAATTTAGCTCTTTCATCATTAGCCCTAGTGCAATTTATTGAAGAAAATCCTTCTTCATCCATTCAATTGAGATATGATCAAATCCTTAAACTAGAAGAAGATAGAGATAAAGTAGAAATTATTCATGAAAAACATCAATAGCTTGTAAAATATTCTTTTGATGCAAGTTCTACCGGCTCAAATATTTGGTCAATTGGTGATCTTGTTCTGAAATGGGATAAAGCACATGAAAAAAAAGGTAAGCATACCAAGTTTCAAAAAATGTGGCTTGGATCATTTCAGATTGCTGAAAAGATAGGCTCAAATACATTCATACTCCAAGATTTAACAGGAAGGAGAGAATCTCTTCCTGTAAATGGGCTTGTCTTGAAGAAATTCTTTTCATAAGGAGGTAACCCCTTCTTTCTTGTACATATTCCTTTCTACAAAATTTTTAATTGTTTTGCAAATAAAGTTTGTTAATAAGTCTCTAATTAACTGTTTACTATTAATAAAATTTCTTAGGAAGAATATTATAAATATTTATTTTGTGTAAATAAGAATTTTTAAAGAGATGATCATAGTTTTTAAATAGTTTAAAATAAGATGTTAAACTTTGAAAGATTATTCCAATTATTTGCATGATCTTTTGAAAACTTGAGGAGAATGTAAATCATTATAAGTTTATTGAGCAGAGAAAGGTTATCTATAAAAGTAGAGATTTTTCGAAGTCTTGGTACTCAAAAAACTCTGAAAATTGTCATCCATTGATTCTTAAGGATAAAACTATTTCACCCCATCCATTTAAGTTGTGATTTTTTAGAATGTAATTCTAAGAAATTATATGAAAATTTTAAGAGATAAGAGGTCTCATCACGAGCCTGCTTACCATGTTCATAAGAAGTAATAAAACTGACATTACCAATACTGCATACCAAAACAGGGTAATGACTTATAAATATAAGACAAGGGGTCTCATCACGAGCCATCTTGTTCAGTTTAAATTACAACTAGTGAATGGAATTGTTATTAACTGGCTACCAAACCCGAAAAATGGCTCTTAAAAATAAAAAATAAGTAAAAGACAAAAACATGAGATAAAATTTCTTCTGAATTTATCTTTTAAAAACTCATAATTTTAGTTGGATGGGACAATGAATAAGTTAATGGTTAAAAGGTAACCCTGTCGAGACTATGAACGTTTGCAGGCAGCAGAGGCAATGCCTATGACAATAGAGTATATTATAAAAACTAGACTTGGAGAAATCCACTTACTTCATTATTAACACCAATTAAAGCTTGAGATAACCCAAAAATGTTTTTATTCTCAAGAATTAGAAAGAAATTGTAGGTAATTTTTATTCTTTTTCATAGTTAGATTTTATTTTTGATTATCCTAAGATATTTTTTTCATTATCTATAAAAATCTTTACTTAATAGAAATATAATATTCATTTTATTTTTTCAGAGATAACTGTTTCTTTCAGTGAATCACCAATTGTTGTACTGTACAACAACCCTCCCTTTTTTTCAAAAAATTTTAGAATAAAATTCATTTAGAAATAGGGTCCCTTTTTTCTTCTTTTAATATAGAAATAAAAGACTTAGAAATAAAAATTCATTGTTTTGAAAGACTCATTGCATATATTTGTTACCAAGTGTGTACAAACAAATACAACATTCAAAAAATTCTGATCCGATCAAATATAAAAGACTTTATTATAGAAAATAAATCAATTACAAAAGTCCCATGAACAGTAATCGGAAATCAGAAATCGGGAAAATCTTTGAGAGAAGTTTTACATACATGTTCAAAATCTCTGATGCGATTAGTCCAATCGCAAATCTCCAATCGCAAAGGATTTAAGTTATTTCATTTACATATTTTCGATGCGATGCGATCAATCACAATCACATAATCGGAACACTTTTAATAAACTCTTTGTGATCAATTGAAAATTCCCTGATGCGATGCGCTTTATTATAAGATACATTTCAAAAGGAAATAAATATTTGTTTTAATTAAGTAAGAAGAATCCTTATATGATGGACCTCACCATATCGCAATCGGAAATCGGAGAAAGTTATTGATAATTCTTTTCGATTGAAGCTCCCTGATGCGATATACCACCATCGTAATCGGAAATCGAAGAAGTTCATAATTGCAAATCGAAAATCGGAGAGGTTTTGTTAACATAATCGGAAATCGGAGAAATCTTTATTGTGATATTTATACACCATTTGAATACTTCTGATGCAATTGTTATTCATATACTATATACTTGTCACATCGGAAGAGTTCATAATAGGTAATTTAATATTATTTTAACAAACGCTAAAACTCCAATAGTACGATCAACATTGAATAGAAAATCAAACGATATTGGATTACGATTCTGTTTTGAATACGTGAGTGTGACCCAAACAAAATATTTAAGTGTCTCACGGATTCAATAAATAATGAGTCATGAACCCATAATTTTTATAATCGTTCTTTCCAATTGCTTGTTTATCACAACTGAGAGCTTATTGCCTTGCAGAATCAAAGAACACCAAATCATTTCATTCGCAGACAGAGGGAAACAATATCAGACACAGAAATGTCGAAGAGAACGAGGAGAACCAAGACTACTATTGCTGCTAAGTTTGTTGAGATTCCTATAGTCTCAAAGGAAAAGCCAACAAAGCTGAGACTAGTTATGGATACATCATGTCAAGGGCTCGGCAGAATGACATGGGAAGGAGTTTATAATCTATTGGAGAGTGAAAACCCTAAAGTCACAATAGCAAAGGTATCAGTTTCAGATGAAGATACCTTAGATTCTGACTCTGAGGTTACTGACAGAACACTTGCAAATTCACTTCTACATCGAATTGCGGCCAGAGCAAAGATCACTCCTTATTATGATGTGATTCGATGGGTCATCGATAGTGTGGAAATAAAGGATAGAATCTTTATTTTAGCTTCTGGATCATCTTTTGGATCATTTAAAGCAGAAGACATTAAGGAAATGTATCATCTTCCTGATCTGCAGAAGGTTTATAACAAAGAATTGATCAAAGAGTTTGCTGATAACAATAAGGTTCAATCTAAACCTATCAAAGAATGGAGGAAAAATCCTGAAAAGCGCAAAAATGAATCATCCAGTATGTATTCAGTAGATTCTCTTTTACCCCCATACTGCTACGCTGCTGCCATGATGTGTAGATTATTTGGCAATAATGATTCTGCTAGGTTTTCTATACAAATGGTTCCTTTAATCCTAGCTGCTGTCAATTCCGAAATTATGGACTGGGCTATTATTCTTTCTGATAGGACAGCTAATAGGATACTCAAATACAGACAAGATAAAATCGCTGGAAATACCTCTCCCTTTTTCTTTTGTGCTTATATTCTAGACGCCCTTTGTTTCAATTATGAGTTTTCCTTGTTAGGATGGAAATGGACTTCTAAAGATCCTACTTTGATTGATATATACCATAAACTCCTTTGGAAATTTCATTTCAAAGATCATGTGTATAGAATATGTCATGGTTTCCTTATTCCAGTCTTTCAAACCATTTTCAATCGCTTTCCCCCTAGAATCTCCGACCAAGCTAAAGCTGACTTATCCTCAATAGGAGATTGGTTTGGAGAAGAAAAATTCACATATGTCAGGATTTTTGGGAGTATTGTGGAACCCCACGTTCTCCCTCTTATTGTCCCAAATAATCTTTTAGCTCGGGAAATATCCTATCAATTGACAGTTGAAGGAATGTCCAGATCTCTGAGCAATAGTAAGAAAATAATGTGGCCTTCGTTTCCGTTCAATTGTGGACATTTTACTTTGAATGACTTTAAGCATGCAGAAAAGGAAGTTGCCAAAATAAAGGGTTTTAAATTCACAACAATCCCGGGGAGACAATATGATCCGCAAAAGATAGCTTTTAATGTTACTTCTTCAGTTTCGATTGCTCGATTCGAGCATGAACCGGATGAATTTGATGATTTGTTTGTTTCATTAAATGACTTTCCTCAAGTCTATAATTTGGCAAAGTCCAAATTTTAGAAAGAAGAAATGAACAAATTTATGTGGTCCCGACCAGGTGGTTTTCCCCAATGTTTGAAGCAGATATTTTCTAGGCTTCAACAGGTCTATAGGGAGATTCTCATGAACTGTAGTCTACCATTTTGCTAGTAATATTTGATCTACTTGCAATGATATCATGTCAGATAAACCCAACATAAACACACCAACATACCTCAGTGTAGTTCAAAGGATGATATCTTTTCTAAAATATGAGCATGATCAACATGATAAACTAACATAATCTAAGTTATTATCCCAGTACAATGCATGCTATCACAACTAGAACACCTACTAGGTACAATGTATGCATGACAAACATGTAGATAACACACATGCATACAAAATACATATACAACTGATATGTAATAATGAAAACACACCTCAACAAAAACATCATCAACTTCCATATGAAAACACAACTGCAACAATGACCAATACCATGGATACATAACAAACACATAAACTACAAGCATAATGAACACATATGCAACTGACATGTATGGACTACAAGAAAATTCCACCCATCCAGTCCAAGGGTTGAACCATGCTCTGATATGACTCTGCGGTATCAGATATTACCTAAATAGAATGAAAAACACTATGATACTACTCTCTAACACCCTCCTCCCACACTTACCCAAGCTAACCAGTCCACTGAGGTAAATATGTGAAGAAGAGTTACTATGATATGATTCAACTCCCTAAGTACAGATAAGGAAGTAGAATCAACAAACCAAAACCAAAATAACATTCCTTAGGAGCTACAGGACCACCACGGGCTAAGAAACCACTCAAGGTGCCCAAACCCTAAGTTAGCTTGATTTTAATTGAACAAAATCCCTAGTCGCTCCTATGAGAAGCCCTGCATTCAACTTGAACCATCGAGTTAGTCACACATGCCTGACTTACAGTGACTGTAGTATTTTTCAGATAGTTTTTTGCTAATGACGACGAGACCTAATCCAATTTTTTAGGGATCTGATCCAGAAATTTTCCTAGAAATTTATGAGACACTCAAAAAAGATAAATATCATAATGAAAAATATTTTAACTCAAAATTGATCAAGGAACCACCCTATCCCATCCTCATAATTAAATTCATTTCATAAAACACATCATGAACATGTAATGTACAAGTCATAATTACACATCTGAACATAGGGGTCTCATACCTATTTGAGAATAACCAATAAATTCTGATACCCTCTCACAATATATGCATGATCATCTATTAGGAAATTCATTAGTGAAGATTTCATGTACTAACCAAAATAGGATGAGAGACATAACTCAATATTGTGATAAACCCATGGTTTTAAGCAACATATAATTAGATAAACAATAATAATAGAAAAACCATCATATCCACATGATAAAAAAAATACATTTACACATAGAAAAAGGAAAAAATATATTTTTAACTTATTGAAAATCCAGCCAAGTCAGGGACTTCCACATACCACCGATCCATTGATTGGGCTAAACAAAATATTTCTTTCAACCAATCATCCCCGTGCCATATTACAAGCATGAATGTGGGATACCTGGAATGAACCAAGAAAAAAAATAGGTCTTCCTGAGGCTAAATCACCACAACCCTCAACCAATGATTCCACCTCATGGTTGGATATCACTACCATCACCAGATTAGTCTCTATTCAAGCTATCCAGGGCTCGAGACTATTTTTACTAAATTTATTTATGGGACTAGTAACTCAACCCACAGTTGTCATTGGGCTTTCAATTTTTTCTCTAACCAAGGTTTCCAGGACTAGTAACTCAACCCACCAACAACTCTAGATCATTTGTACAATCAAGGCTTCCAAGATTAGTAACTCAACCCAAGCTGTTATAGGGATTTCAGAGAGTTTTTCCAACTAAGGCTCCAAGAAATAATAACTCAACCCTCAACCATAAGGAGCATGAGCATGAACCAAAAAATAAAAGGTAAAACCCACAAAACTTTCAATCTAGTCAATCCTCCATTCCAATAATATATCATAACCAAATAGCTACATTTATATTACATGCATGTCAAAACTAGAAAGGAAATTATATATACAACTTGGTACTTGTAAGAACAAGTCATTGTAGTTGAAGATCCTAATGTTCCCTTATACTTTCCTACTCTTCCTTTGCTTCCTTTATCAAAATCAAAAGTATCCATAATAATCAAAGGGTGCTCCATGAAAACTCTAATTGTGAAAGAGTATGAGAGAGAGTAAACATAAGAGATTTCCAAGCTAAAAATGACACACGGTTGTGAAATGATCCATCATTGAAGCCTCTATTTTCTTCAAGTTTTCATTATTTTCCATCAATTTCTTCCTCAGATGAAACCTGTGATCTTTCACCTTCCTTTTATCCTATTTTCCATTATTTTCATAAATAAAATTCCAATAAATGCCTCATGCCTTTTCAAAGTCTTTTCCATTGCATCTACCAATTTCCATAGCCATTAATTAATCACAAGTGATCCCTGTCACTATTGTTTTTCCCAAATTTCAGCTTGGAATAC
This sequence comes from Pinus albicaulis, assembly GCA_034641835.2. Classification (NCBI taxonomy): domain Eukaryota; kingdom Viridiplantae; phylum Streptophyta; class Pinopsida; order Pinales; family Pinaceae; genus Pinus; species Pinus albicaulis. The sequence goes on along the minus strand of CM076581.1, from coordinate 1,505,987,815 downwards.
GTGTGCCATTACTTTCATCTTATTTTTCCTTTGTTAACTTTATTACATGAATTTTTTACCTAGGGCTATTACAAACCCCTCTCCCTTAGGGGAACACCATCGTTGGTGTTCAATGACACCTGCAACTAGAAATGCCACTGAAAATAGAAGGTAATGACCATGAAGATTTATAACTTAGCTCATTACAGTATTTACAATGAACCTAATAAAAAGAAAACCAACATGGAAAGCATAGAAAGATGGAAACCATACCGCTTATTAGAGCTTTATAACATAGCTCGTTGCAATATTTACAATGAAAACCATATATAAATATCGACATATACCAGAAGTCATTTTACTCCACCAACAAACAATGAAAGATACATAGCCCACATCTGATCAACCATCTCCCATGTAGCTTCATTGGGTTCAAAGTGCTTCCACTGCACTTTAAATTTCTTGATTTATTGTTTCCATCTATAACTCTCCTTCTGGTTCCACTTGCAATACATATGATTCAATCACGTGATCAACATATTTAACGTACTTCTGAAGTAATGACACATAGAAAACATTATGGACTTTCACTGTCTATGGGCCACTAGTCTAACACTCTCAAGGATCTTGAAAGGACCACAATACTAAGTTTCTAAATTCACACATGACTCAATCCTCAAGGATATCTTCCTTTGATTGATGTGCAAATAACCATGTTCCCCAACCTAAAACTTCTTAAAATCCTATGTTTATCTACATAAATTTTTTACCTATCTTGTGCTACCTTTATATTCTTCTTTATAACCTACATTTATTTTTACATCACTCTCAACATGTCACATCCTATCAATACCACATTCACTAGACTAGTCCAACTCATAGGAATATTACAACTATGCTAACATAGTGCATGAAACAAACTCATCCTCAGTGACTCTTGATAACCATTGTTGTAAGAAAACTCAACTAGTGGAAGATACTCTTCCCACGTTCGTTGTTGATTCCTACCATACATTCTCAACATGTCCTAAAAAATCTTATTTATCCTCTATATTTCCATCCATATGTGGATGTTAAGTTGTACTAAAGGCCAATTATGTACCCAAACACACAAATAATTTCTTCCAAAATATGGATGTGAACTTGGCATCCCTATGTGACATAATCTTATTCGGAACACCATACAAACTCACTATATCCTTGATGAAGAATTGTGCTACATCATTAGCTGAATAAGTAGACTTTATTGGAATGAGGTGTGCTACATTAGTAAACCTATCAACCAAAAACATAATAGAATCGTGTTTTCTAGAGGTCCTCGACAAAACTATAATGAAATCCATGGAAATTACCTCCCATTTCCACATTGGAATCAGAAATGGCTGTAGTAATCCATCTGGATTCTTACACTCTGCTTTTTCCTGTTGAAAATCCAAGCATCTAGCCACAGACTGTGGCACTTCCTATTGAAACTATTTCAATAATGGAACTTCACTACTCTCAATGTCTTTTGATATCCTGGGTGGCTTCAATATGACTTAACATGAAATCCTCTCAAGATAAGCTTCATGAGGACATTGTTGTCCATCATGTTAGTGTCTAAATGTTCAGTGATCAAATATACTCTTTCAGGTTTACTTGATAGTGGTCCTAGGCCAAAATTTCATGCTTTCCAACCAATTCTCAAATCAAATTTTGTTCATTTTATGTTGTCTAGGTTTGAAATGCTAATCCATTCACTCCATTCATGTTCATCATCATTTAAGAGTTATGTCATCAATCAATCATCTAGGGTGATAGATCAATCAACATACCTCCATCTAGGTCAGGGTCTAGGTCTCTTTCGTTTCACCACCATAAGTGCCAATTATGTCATGAAACAAGGCGAAAAAGATCTCATTTTCACCATACAAGTCATTTAAATTGGGAGTTAGGAAAGTTAGGAAAATAAAATAAAGGAATTTTTTCTTTCGTTAAATTAAGTATGCTACATGATCAAGTTGTTCAAAAAATAAAAATTTTTCTCATAACATGTATGATTTCACTAGAAGACAAAAAAGGCACATTTTGTGATGTTATAAAAGTAAAATGAATTTTATTGAACTCATTTTATCCCTTGATGTTCGATAGAGCTCCTCTCTTATCATCATCACACTCCATGGTTGCAAAAGGTCGAAGACAAACAAGAAAAAATGTTCCAAAAATGTTGTCCTACGCTTCTGGAAGGTTGTGCTACGCTTCTGGAGGGTTGCACTACATTTAAGGAAAAGGTGCTACGCTTTTGGTTTTAAGATCAAAAAAACCATCCAAGGTTCAAATCAGCTTTCACAAAGGTTCATACACCTTCTAAAAATTATGTGGATACTTCCTTATATCTCTCTCAAGTCAAAATCATCAACAAAAGGGTGGATTCCCTCCTTAGATTTTCTCCACTACATTTTTGGTGTCTTTCATCTTTGTCTTGTTTCAGTTGATAAAACCATAATTTAACCATATAAAACCTTCATACATATTCCATAGACCTTATCCTAACACTCCCTATCACTAACATACCTCCTTGCCACCAATTTCTTTGAAGCCCTAGTTTTCACTACATTTTTGCAAGAATACTAGGAAAACCCTGTGTTTTTACCTTTTGGGCACCTTTCTCATGCCCATTTCCAAAAATTCCACTTGCAGCTTATAGCCAACTCATTAGCCTACCTACCCAATGTTTTAGGGATTTTTCCTATGTCTTAACCTTCGCTACCCACTACATCTAGCTATGGTTTTATCTTATTCAAAAAAACCATGGAGGGTGAAAAGAAGATCCATAAGGTAGGCCACCATTCCAAGTTTGAGCCATCCAGATTTCAGGAGATCAACGCTTCTCCTTATGCTAAGAGATGCTTTGAAAACAATGAAAATTTAATGTTTTGTGAGAGAATCTAGGGGGTAGGCTGTCATTCTCAATTGACAAGCCTTTTTTCTACTAGCTTCAGGAGAGACAAGAGCATCATAGTAGGAATTGACTTCACCATATCATCAGATGTTATTGCTTCAACAACAAGTATCCTGAAACATGGATAAATCTAGTTTAAAGGCATGGAATTGGACCTTGATAACTACAAAATGTTCCTAAAACCTCATTGCAAAGATGCTATTGAGAACATATTCTGTTTCAGGAATTTACTTTATAAGTATGCCCCTTTGATGAAGCTACTTGTGGAATATTTTACATGTGAAGAGAGATTCTCAAGACTATACCAGTACCATATCAGGTTATTGACGCACTTCACTACTGCTAAACCGCTCAATTTTCCTAATTATTTTTTCAGGAGTTTGGTTAATATGACTGAAAAGGTACAAAGAAAAGGTAAAGATCATCACCCTGGGTTGTTCCACCATGGTTTGTTCAAGCTTATTATTTTTCATCAGCTCTCAACAATAAATATGACTTGTGAAACTTTGATGGAGACAATTGCATCAACTCCTACTACTACTCCACCCATCATTCATAGCATATAATTAGCATCAATACAACCAAAGGAGGTTGGCTCTTCAGGTAGGCAAGCAAAGGTTACAAAGGCACCTAGGGTTCAGATCAGTCAAACCTATGAGAAAGGTAAGAGGATGGTTTTTTCTCCTAATACCATCAAAGGTGTGCTTGCACTAAAATTACAGCTGAAAAAAGACAAGCAATGGAGCAACCACCTATTCATGACAGTGAGCCACTTATGCATGAGGATGAGTAACCATTGCAACAACATGAGGAAAAAGCACCCATGGAGGTTGACATGGTAGAGCATGTGAAAGACAAGAAAATTGAGGAGATAATAAGGGGAAAGTATGTAGATACAACAGAGTTAAAGGATGGCCTCTCAAGGGAGAACTTAATTATTACCTTCTTACAACAAGAAAACATGTAGTTCAAAGTGAAACAACTCCTCCAAATAAAACCAAAGGTAAACCTTGAGGAAAACATAGGTAAAGTAAAATAAGTGGTATATTTTGAGTAGCTGGAGGACATAGAGGTTGAAAAAAAAACAAGGAGGCCATGAAAAAGAGGGTTAACTAAGAAAAAATATTAAGAAAGAGAGCCATCCCCTCCATTATGTTAGATCACCTTTGATGAGATGATCGTTGATGAAATTGAGAAATATAGAGAGTTGTGGCTTGATAGGGTAAATATTAATCTTGATAAGCTTTTTAAGAAGGAATAAAGAGATAACAACCTCCAGAGGCATATGGCGAGACATTATTTCACCAGGAGCCAAATCGCCAAGGTGAGGGTGAAGAATTTGAGGAAAAAGCTTATGGACACCATAATTAAGCTTAAGGAGAAAGATAAATTATATATGCTAGCTAAGGCCTCCATATATGTTTATTTTATCATCCAAGGATGTTATATACCAAATTTCAGAAGCTTTTGCGCATTTTTGGTGATTTTTTGAAAAATATGGAAAATTGGTTTTTGCAGAAACGTCGCGCAGTGGCGTGACGCTTTTCCTTAGAGCATCCAAATGAGGAAAAATTTATATGGTTAGATTGATTTTGAATCCTAAATCACAAATATGGTATCATATTGGCATATCACCCTCCAGTTTTGAAGAAAAATCTAAAAAATAACCCTTTTTTCATGCCTCTGCCACTCATTTTCCCTCTGCGCAGTGCTTCTGGAGTGATGTTGGGAGAATGAGTTTTTGAAGGCCTTAAAAGGGATATTTTCTCAGTTTTAAGGAGGGAATTAAAATAGGACACATATCGATACCTACCCTAATTTTCATATTTTGAAATGGATTACTAAAATTTAATCAAATTCACCTCCAAAGTGGCATGACGCTTCTGCCAACTGACGCGATGCTTTTGTGTTGGATTCTTTTTGGATATTTTTCAAGCTAGAAAACTCCAAATTTCTAGGTAAAAGTGTCCCATGAGGTTTATTTTTGATAGGAGAGTTTTTTTTTGCCTCTCATTTTGGAGGAATCACGTACACTCCTATTTATTATCTAAATTTGACAGGATTGCTTCTAACTTCCCTAGATTCTAGGCAATGACTCATAGAGTGCATTTATGATGTATGTTGGATCATATTTTGACCCAATGAGGTGTAATGACCTATATTTTCTAATATTTATTCCAAATCAAGTCATTTTACATGTTGGATAGTTGTTATTTTTAGTGTGGAGCTATTGTACAAACTTTTTTCAGTGAAATCAAATACATGTTGCAACTGTAATCTTGGGACTCTAGTGGTATGCTTATTAGAATTTTTTTTTCTCTATAACCTCATCAAGTTAAATATTACGTTATATTTCCATCACATGTATACTTATTTATGTTGATCTTATGAGTTTATGAACATAAATCTTGCTTTCAATGCTCTGTTTTATAAGATTTTCATGAATGTGTTTCTACTCTTCTAATGAATGAATTCATTTAACATGCTCATTATGACTCTCTCTCTCCTTTTAAACCCTATACACAATGAAAATTAAAGTATGTTCCACTATTTTAGGATTAACATAACTATAATTAAATCTAGGTTCAATCACATGAAAAATAGGTTCATGCGGAGTCTAGTTCAACCTAGATCTACATATAATTATAGTTATACCCTAATACATGAAAAATGAGAAACACATGAAAAGAACATGATTGCAATCAAATTTTTCATGTATTTATTAATTTTCATTTAGCAACATCCATTGAAAGTATGCAAAATGAGTACTCCTTAGATGAAGAATAATATTATGCATCCAACGAGTGTTTCTGCTTGAAATTTTAGTAAACACATAGGGAGATAAGTTGAAAATACAAGTTGAAAACATAGGTTTCTCTTTTTTCCCTCTAAAATTTTATGATGTAATCTAATTTTATTTTATTGTTTCCACTATTATTTTATAATTTTCTTAGGAGGACCATTTTATACCTCGAAACTCCCCTAATGACAACTCCAATAATGTGCTAGTATACTCTACATTTGTCATCGATCACATCGTCAACTCATAGAATTATATTTACCCATCATCATAGTATCTCTTAGACATATGCTTCTTCTTGAAAAGTCTCTCGAACTCACTCCAGGTCAACTCATCTTCCCAAATACATCTGACATTGTTTACATATTTCCACCAAATGTTTGATTTACCTTTAAGATTGAATATAGTTATTATGGCCTTCATGTTCTCTGAGTAATGATGCAATATAAAGAACTTATTCATCCCAAGAAACCAATCTTCTTCATCTTGTGACTTCTTCATTTCTCCATCAAATGTAAGTGACTTTTCTTTCTTGAACTCATCCAACAAATATCCCCTGTCGCTCCTCTTGTAAGGATGATAGCAATGATTACCATGATACCTTTTTTATTAGAACTAGAATAAATCCCATGTCCACTACCTCATCTATTCAATACTTTTCCATCTTTGATCATGTCATCTCTATCCAATTTGTGCCCACCATTATATCTGCTACCATAGTCTCCATTAGTGCTTTCCTCCTACCCATGACTGATCCTAAGTGGTCCCTATCTTTAAAAATATGAAAAGATATTAAGAATAATTTCATTAGCCTATAATTATTTCTCCTATGCCCTATAAATTATTTCCTATGACTAAATTATTCGGTCATTATCTACTTTACAACTTCTTATTTCTACCTTCAAAATTATCAAAGTGTATGTTATGTCAACAGAGTACCCATCACCATGATATTCATTTCATCTATAGGGAGAGACTCATGAACTTTAGTCTACCATTTTTTTATTCATATTTGATCATCTAATTTCAATGATATCATGTCAGATAAACCAAACATAAACATACCAACATACCCTAGTGTATTTTAGGAGAGGATATCTCTTTTGCAAGACAAAACTGATTAGCATGAAATGTATATGTGTGTGTGTATATATATATATATATATATATATATATATATATATATATATATATATATATATATATATTGACATTGTCTCAATCATTATCCAAGTTGCCATGCATGATGTCACAACTATAACACCGAATAGGTGCAATGGATGGATGAGAAACACATATACAACACATATCCATAAACAATTCATATAAAACCCACATGTATTCATGACAACACACCTCAACAACATCATCATCAACTTCTATATGAAAACACAACTACAAAAGTTACCAATACCATGAATACATAACAAACACATAGACCACAAGCATAATGAACACATATGCAATCGACATGTATGCATGATAAACACATTTCACCAATCCATTCTAAGGGTTGAACCATGCTCTGATACCACTATGTGGTATCAGATATTACCCAAAGAGAAATAAAATCGCTCTAATACCACTCTGTTACACCCTCCTCCCACACTTACCCACGCTCACTAGTCCACCGGGGTAAATATGTGACAAAGATTTACTATGATATGATTAAAATCCCCAAGTATATTTAAGGAAGTGGAATCGAAAAAAAAAACCAAACTGAAATTCCTCAGAAGTTACAGGACACCCAGGAGCTAACCAACCACTCTGGGTGCCCAACACTTAAGTTCATTTTTATTTTTAACTGAACTAAACCGCTCGTCACTCCCATGAAAATCCCTCAATGTGAATGAAACATTCTAGTTTCTCCCACGAGACTGCTTCCCTATGACTACGTCCTTTTCCAAACATTTCTTTGTTAGAGACCGCAAGATATAATTATTTTTTTAGGGCTAGGATCTATACCTCTGACCAAAACTTCATGAAACACACAAAAAATATATATTTCATAATTGAAAATATTTTAACTCGAAAAGGAATAGATCAAATGATTGAACAAACTAATAAATATATTACAAGGATGCAAATAATAACAATGACCATTCAAAAGTATTTGTTAGTTTAACCAAGAAAAGTTGTATGAAAATTATGATACCCAAGTCAACCTAGAAATCAATGGCTACATGGTAAACTAGGTCATGGATGACTTTGAATAATATATAAACATTATTCCTACACTTGGATAAATCTAGGAAAAACAACACTCTAAATAACTATAAATTATCTCAATTTGGTAGATTGATGCTTCCTCATCCAAGTTGGTACATTATAGAATATCCAAACTGTCATAATGGGTATCCCAACTCTTTTTATATTTTGAATTCATTGAATTAGTTTATGGGATACCATTGTATCCATCTATGGTCGAATGACCATAGCATAGAAAAATGAAAGTAACCATGTATCTAGAGAGGGACAAGATAAAATTGAAAGAAAATAATAGAAATTTTCTCATCCCGTTGGACACATGAGATGGAAAATCCTATATTGAAGCATGGGATGAAATCTAAATGAAACAAATTTAACAAGTCACCCATGAAGATAAATAAAATGTAAAGTTGAATTCTAATGGTGAAATTATAACTGGTTCACTATTATCTATTGGTTAAAACTCTAAGCCTGAAATATATGAGTGGAAACTAGAAAATTATGAATAAAATTCCAAATAAATATAAATCAACCATGTTTTCAGTTAGCGAGAACCTATGGAAAAAAATAGAGTCTATGGTTTCCAAATTCTCTAGATATTTCCTCTATGCTACTATTTTCAACCTAGTTTATATCCCTCCCTCGGTGGATGCATTGTGGAGTAGTTTCTCACATCCCATTTTCCTCCCACATGCGAACATCAACATCCTCATAACTTTCCATCCAGAGTTTTTACTAATATTATGCTATGATGGTCATTTCAAAACTAATGGTGCAAGAAGATAGGGGACGTATGCTTCTTCCATACCCCCTCCCCCTTTCTTTGACTTCTACTTTGGAAAATGCATGCATAACTAGTCGAAGGCGTACATTGTGATGGATGAGCTCACCAGGTTTTATACTGGGCTACAATGATGATTTGTACATCATCGACCATTTTGGTTTTTCCTCTGGTAGCTTTCTAGCCTCTAGGCGAGGGGAGTGGGATATCCCATGAACTATTATCATTGGTAGTGGAGGCCTTTGAAATATTTTATAGCTATTAGCAGGGGTTAAATGGTCTTATAGCCAAAGGGATTTTTGGGCCTTTGAAATATTTATCTAAAAGGCTCACTCTAAATTGAATCTTGGACATTAAATCAACCAAATGATAAGCATAATCATTATCATTAAAGGATCCATATACTTAGCGCAGGTGAAAAAAGAACCCCTAAGGTAAAATTTCATACTCTTACTCTACCTTCACATGTTTTCCTCCGCACATTATTTTTCATGAAGAAACCCTTCTCTTTCAAACCCTATGATATTGTGTCCTAGACTGAAGTCATGGCCATTTTTCTTCTATGTTCCATCCTCTGGTGGTGTAGCCCAATTTTTTCATACAAAGTTGGCATATAATGATAAATTTTAGGTTTTTATTAAATAATTAGGTGGAAACTCTTCCTTCTTCTAGATCAATAATAATATTTGGTCTCTTCTATAAAGTAGTCCATTTATATGGAATGGGAAATACCAACATCATCTCAATTCCTGCAATATAGTGGGATGATACTACAAGACTATGTTCAGCTAAAAGACTACAAAATTACAAAAAAAATCATCCATCATTATAAACTCGATGTTATGTGGGGGTGTTCCTAGTTCCAGATCATCAAATTGGAATCCAATATCATTTAAGGAAGCATTAAAATGAAATACCTCAGCTGAAACATATTTGAGTCAAAACATTCCAATCCCTTATATAGTGGGAAAAATGGAACAAGCAACCTGAATGGAGATCAATATCTCTAAGATATCTTCTATTTTCTCTACCCTTCATTCGAATGCCATTATCTGCAGATTTAATGGCTTCTAGACTAAACTTGAAGCATTATTCCATTGGGTGTCCACTACTTTGATAGAATTTGTGACATTTATATTTTTTCTTAAGGATTATTCATAATCCAATTTGAAACTTAGAAGGATATGGATTTTTTTCAAAATCAAATACCATGGTTTTGGGGTAGAGAAATTTTATCTATCACTCCATGGTTACCAGGTTTCGATGCCACATCTATGGTGGTCACAAGCATGCTAGTATGGGTAAGGTTTCTAAACCTTCCTCTTCCTTTCTAGCATCACAAATTTCTTGAAGACATTGGAAACACACTCAATAAATTTAGAAAAAGGATCAAGAGAAAACATAGAATGGCCTCTTCATCTTTGCCAAAATTTGTGTGGAAATAGACCTTAGTAAGGAACTACCAGATTGCATAATATTGAAACATAAATATTTTCAATGGAACCGATTTCTAGATTATGAGAACACGTCATCTTGTTGTCAAGTATGTTTTCGAACAAGTCTCCTTTAGAATAAATTTCCACAAGCTAAGAAGGCTCCAAATAAGAAAAAAGGGCAGTCAAATTTCCCAAATGGATTGAAATTTTTGGAATCTCCCCCTTTAGTTGATGAAGAGTAAAAAAAAGGAGTCTCAACAAGTTCAATCAAATGAAAAAAATGGATGGGGACATCGAGCACATATAGAGATCATTACCTTTCTTCAAAAGGATTCCATACTAGGCTTCCCTCATGTTTCTTTAGATCATCAGATAAACAGACATACAAATAGGATGGCACAGTAGGCACAAAATATGTCCACTTATCGAAAATCTAATTTTTTGATAAAGAGCATCTATCAGAGGCATTTGTGGGAGACTTGGGTCTAGTTCAAGTGGATATCAATGTTGGGTAATGGAAATATGTGTCTATAAAGAAATGGAAGAAGGGGAAGACAAGTTGTTCCTATATTACTTGATATTCCCCCTTTTATTTGTATTTTCACTTATTTTTATACATTTTTGGTTTTTTTCTCTTCATGGATTTTGGTCTCTCTTTTATAAATTCCTTCAAGTCTATGTGATGAATTTTTTTTCCACACAAGGCTTTTGGAAGATCCTTGATGAATGCATAATTTTCTAGTAAGTATATATATAATTTATTTTATTTTCAATATATGAATGAAAATACAATTTTCTTTCCTTAGGAAAATTAACATGTTTTAATTCAAATTAGTAGCTATATTGTATGAAATTAAACTTAAAAAAACTCTAACTTTGATCCCTTTAGACCTTAAATTCAAGTCGAGTATGAATTTATCATATAGAAAATGGAATATTCCATTCAATTATATTTCTAAAGTACCTAGAAGTTAGTCGAGGACAGTTGGGTGATTCAATCATGAGTTAAATCCCTGTCATTTAATTGTCAGCCCATGGTTTCATAAAATGAAAAGGTATACTTGTAATATTTGTACTAGGTGGTTATCTTTCAAAGTAGATTAATCTAATTCAATTAAAAATAATTACAAAAGAGATTAAATCAATCTAATTCAAACCAGATCAAACTAAATATAAATAAATTGAAATCACACTTGAATAAAGGAAATCACACTTGCATGAAATTGAAATCACACCACAATTGAATAAATAAAGTCACACCACACTTGCATAAATAAAATCACAACACACTTGCATAATTAAAATCACACCACACTTGCATAATTGAAATCACACTACGCTTAAAGGAAAATCACACTTTATTAGGCCCCTATATTATTGGTATAGTCCCTTATTTTTGTTACTGTAACCCCCTTATTGTTATTATTGTACCGCTATAACCCCCATATTGTTATTATTGTGCCCTTAAACTATTATTGTTAGGTTGGCTAGGATTACATTGTGGCCCCACTAAGATTACATTATGGCCCCATGGACTCCTATATATAGAAAGGAGGTTTTGTAATTTGTATCATCCAAGAATTGTTCATTCATGTAATGTATTGGAGGTTTCCCCCTCGATGTGGCTTTTTTATAAGGTCTTGATATTTATTTTCTTCTATTTTTGGAGCTGTTTTCACAACATCTAGTATTAGAGCTTTGGATTCTAAGGTTTTCACTGCTCCAAACTGGTTATCGTGGAATGTTCGATATAAATTTTTTTCTACGAAGGTTCAGAAGCTTGGTGCATAATATTTTCGGAGATATGATCTGTGGAAGTTAGGGCTTTTTGCAGGCTCCTGAATTTAACCTAAACAATTCATCGCGGAATTGTCGCTGTAATTGTTTTTCTACATAGATTCAAAAGCTGAGATTTTAGAGAGTGAAGCCAAAATCCTGAGGTACATCGTCGCAATATTTCAGAGCTTGGTTCACAATATTTTCAAATATATGATATGTGGAAGTTAGGTCTTTTTCAGGCTCCTGAATTTCATCTCAAAGAGGTTATCGTGGGAAAATATTCATAACTCTCTCTCTGAGCATCAGAGTGAAATGATGTAAAAAGTGGCCGCAAGTACATGGACTGTACTTTCCTTTTTATAAATTTCAAAGCCAAAGGAGGAAACATTAACATGTGGCAAGTCATACAAGTTCGCTCTACTGAACCAGTCCATAATTGGGTCATTGTGGGAGATTGGACATAAATTTTCCTTGAAGAATCCAAATTAGGTCAGCCCTCAGACATTTGAAAGAAGCTTCAGAGTGCTACTACAAGGACGAATTTCAGATATTGAAGATCCACAATTATAGAGATAATTCGATTTCAATATAGAGCTCCTCAAAAGCAAGTAAATGGTGTTTATTTTGTTTCCCGAATTGCATAAGTCTTGTTTGAAGAATCAAGTTGAACTGATTCCAAGGGAATATTGTAGAATAGATATTAGTATTGGATTCTCAAATTTCCCCTAAAAAGAATTCAACACCCACTAAGCCTTTAGAAGGTTCTACTATAACTAATGAAGAAGAAGAATGGAAACATGACATATCAAAATTACAAGAGCAAGTGCAACAAATTTTGCTCTCGCAAAGAGCAACAAAAAATGACATGGAAGTTTTGAAGAAAGGCTTGGAAACTAAGATGGATGGTTTGAAGAAAGGCATGGAATCTAAGATGGATGGTTTGAAGAATGGCGTGGAATCTAAGATAGACGGCATGGAAGATGGCATGGAATCTAAGATGGATGACATGGAAGCTAAGATCGATGAGAAAATGGAAAACATGAAGAATGATCTAAAAGCATACATGGAAGGTTTGAAAAATTTGATACAAGAAATGTTTCCTAATGGTGAAAAGATAGTAGAGGAAACTCATGATGAGAACAAAATAAATGTTAATCATGATTTCATAAGCTCTAATGTTGGCAGGAAGAACCACCATATTCCAAAAATGGATATGGGGAAGTTTTATGGAAATGATCCTGTAACATGGATACTATAGATGGAGCAATATTTTGATCTCCATAATGTGAAAAATACATTAAAGGTACGCATTGCAACTTTTCATTTAGAACAAAATACATTTGTATGGTATCGATGGCTTTGCTCCCATAAAAAAAAAATTCACTTGGTCAATTTTTACGGAGGAAATGATAGTACATTATGAGGATAGAAAGAACAACACCTTCTTTAGCTAATTGATAAATCTCAAACAAAAGGGGTTAGTGGGGGAGCACATTGAGGAATTCCAAAAATTGAATATAAGGGTAACTGATATTCCAGAGGAACACAAGATTGATCTCTTCATAGGAAATTTAAACGATAACATCCAATATGAAGTTCGCGTTTTGGAACCTGATTCATTGGAGAAGGCATTCAGGTTGGCAAGAAAATTTGAATGTAAAATTATAGTGACAAGGAAGCCTACCACTCACTTCTATAAAGAAGGAAGTGTTGCTACACCTAGATTTCCACAACCTACAAGGTTGACACCACAAAAATTGGAAGAAAAAAGAGAAAAAGGGCTTTGCTACAGTTGTGATAGCAAATACACTAAAGGTCATAAGTGTGACGAGAAGAAATTATTTTACATAGATTGTGAAGAGGAAGAAGAAAATGAACAAGAAGATGATATACACCAGGAACTAACCCTAGAAGAGGAAGAAATGAGTCCGACCATATCATGTAATGCATTGGCAGGAATTACACTCCTCAAACTATCAAGATAGAAGGACAAATCAAGAAGAAAAAGGTAATAGTGTTGATTGATTCAGGTAGTACCCATAATTTTATTCATTGTAAGGTATCAAAGGAATTGAATTGTTTTCTATACCCAGCACCAGAATGTCAATTGATGATTGCAAATGGAGGAACTATAAGTTTCTCTGGAAAATGCCATAATATCAAGCTAACCATATGGTAATATGTATTTAATAGTCCAATTCTTTCCATTCCTATGGGAGGTGCTGATGTTGTACTAGGAGTAAAATGGTTACAATCTTTAGGGACGGTAGCTTTTAATTTTCAGGAAATTTTCTTGAATTTTTTTCAGAAGGAAAGGAAGTCGAATTATGGGGTATTTTAGGGAAGCCGGGAAAGATAATAAACTCTAATGTCATGAAAACGCTTCTAAAGAAATAACAACGAGGTGTAATTGCACAATTATGCTCACTAGAAGTTCCAACATCAAAATCATCTATTTCTACAGATCTCCAAAAAGTCTTGGACAATCATTCCAAGATTTTTGAAACTCCCAAAGGAATCCCACCTATTCTTGATCATGATCATCGTATTCATTTGATTCCAGGAAGTGTTCCTCCAAACATTAGGTCTTATAGATATCCTTATGTCCAAAAGAGTGAAATTGAACGTATGATTGCAGAAATGTTAGAGGCTGGTATAATTCAACCTAGTCAAATTTCTTTCTCTGCTCCTATAGTATTGGTACACAAGAAGGTTGGATCATGGCGCATGTTTCCAGATTATAGGGAGCTCAATAAGCTCACCATTAAAGATAAATTTCCCATTCCTGTGATTGATGAATTATTGGATGAATTACATGGAGCAATTTATTTTACCAAGTTGGATCTTCGTTCAGTATATCATCAAATTAGAATGAAGACTGAAGATATTCTGAAAACAACATTTCGAACTCATGAGGGTCATTATGAATTTTTGGTTATGCCTTTTGGCCTTACCAATGCACCTTCTACATTTCAAGGGTTGATAAATTCCATTTTCAAACCCTTCCTTAGAAAATTTGTGCTAGTAATTTTTTATGATATACTAATCTACAACAGGTCTTGGAAGGATCATATTCAACATGTTGACATGGTGCTCAAACTATTGCAGGAGAAACAATTATATGCAAAAACATCCAATGTTTCTTTGGAGTACAAGAGGTGGAATATCTGGGTGGTATTGTATCTCACGAGGGTGTTAAGGTAGACCCTAACAAAATTAAAGCCATTAAAGAATAGAAAGTCCCCACAACCATAAAGTGGTTGCAAGGATTTCTCGGGTTAACAGGGTATTATTGCAAGTTTGTTAAGAATTATGGGAGAATAGCAGCACCTCTAACAACATTATTGAAGGAAGATGCATTTTCAGGGACTCCTGAAGCAACTAAGGCCTTTGAACATCTTAAAGATTCAATGTGCCTAGCACCGGTCTTAGCTACACCAGACTTCACGAAAACCTTTATTGTGGAATGTGATGCCTTAGGAAATGGAATTAGTGTTGTTTTAATGCAAGAAGGAAGACCCATTGCTTTTGAAAGTCGTCCAATGAAAGGAAAGTATTTACAGAAAGCTATTTAGGAGAAGGAAATGTTAGCAATACTATATGCACTAAAGAAATGGCGAACTTACCTAATGGGAAGACACTTCAAGGTAAAAATTGATCATGACAGTATTAAACGCTTTTTGAAACAAAGACTATCTTCAGAAGAGCAAAAAAAATGGGTCACAAAGATGTTGGGTTATGACTTTGAAATAATCTACAAAAAGGGAGGCTAAATGTTGTTGCAGATTCACTCTCAAGAAAGAATGAAGAGGTGGAAGCATTGCTTTGTGCCATTTCTATTATCCAACCAGATTGGATAACCAAAGCAAGGGATGAATGGAAGAAGGACGAAGAAGTGTGGGCACTCATTCAAAAGTTGTAGCAAGATCCTAGTACATCTAGTACATTTAGTTGGAAAAATGATCCCTTATGGTACAAATATCACTTATATATTTGTAATAATTCCTAGATAAAACAAAAGATTCTTTTGGAATTGCACACTTCTCCTTTAGGAGGGCACTCAGGATTTTTAAAAACTTACCACAGGGTGAAGAAAGATTTTTTTTGGGATGGCCTTAAATTTGATATTCAAAATTTTATGGCAGAATGTTTGATTTTCCAGCAGAATAAAGTTGAGACAATTAATACCCCAGGTCTTCTACAACCTTTACCCATTCCAAGACAATGTTTGGAAGAGATTTCAATGGATTTTATCACAAGTTTACCTAAGTCCGAAGGAAAGAGTATCATCATGGTGGTAGTTGATATACTTACCAAGTATGCACACTTTTGTGCATTATATCATCCATTTAAAGCAAGTACAGTTGATACTACATTTATGGACACAACTCAAAAGATACATGAAAAACCAAGGATTATTGTGAGTGACAGAGATCCCATATTTACTGGAAATTTTTCGACAAAGTTATTTTCTTGTTTGGGTACTTAATTAACTCATAGCTCACCTTATCATCCTCAATCTGATAGTCAAACTGAGATAGTAAATAAATGTTTGGAAGGATATCTTAGTTTTTTTTTATCTGATAAACAAACGCAATGGGTCAAGTGGCTACCTGTCACTGAATGGTGGTATAACACTTCCTTCCATACTGCAGAAAAAATGACCCCATTTATGGCACTTTATGGATATCATCCACCGTCCATCACATCATCTTTAAGAGAAAATTATAAGGTTCAAGTAGTGGAAGATCACATCGAGCATCGAAAAGAAGTTCTCCAGTTCTTAAAGGATAACCTAAATTTGGCACAAAATTGAATGAAACAACAGGCAGATCAACATCACAGCGAGAGAATTTTTGATATAGAAGACTGGGTATTTTTACGGCTACAACCATACAAACAAATGTCCCTTAAGCAAGCTAAGAAGGATAATAAATTATCACCAAAGTAATATGGTAATTACAAGGTGTTGCAAAATATTGGTACTATGGCATACAAATTGGAGCTTCCTACTTCTTCACGAGGTCATCCGGTTTTCCATGTTTCATGCTTAAAGAAGTTTATAGGTGAAAATATTCCAGTTTAAACAATATTGCCAGAACTTGATGAGGAAGGAAAAATCATATTGGAACCTGAAGCGGCCACGGGAATAAGAACTCGACAACTATGAAATCGATCAATTTCAGAGTATCTAATCAAGTGGAAGAACTTACCCACTGAGGATTCTACATGGGAGGATGCAAATTTTATACAGAAGCACCCAGAGCTAATCAAGCATTGAGGACAACACTTTTTTGAAGGAGAGGGGCATGTTAGGTCCCTATATTACTAGTATAGTCTCTTATTGTTGTTAGTGTAACCCCCTTATTGTTATTATTGTACTCTTGTAACCCCCATATTGTTATTATTGTACCCTTAAATTATTATTGTTAGGTCGGATAGGATTACATTGTGGCCCCACTAAGATTACATTGTGGCCCCATAGAATCCTATATATAGAAAGGAGGTTTTGTAATTTGTATCATCCAAGAATTGTTCATTCATGTAATGTATTGGAGGTTGCCCCCTCGAAATGGCTTATTTCTAAGGCATTGATATCTCTTTTCCTCTATTTTTGGAGCTGGTTTCACAACACACTTGCATAATTGAAAAGACACAATGCTTGCATAATTGAAATCACACTGCTCAAAGGAAAAACATAATTGCATAAAATAAAAACACACTTGATGAAAAGAAATTAAATAAGAAAACTATACTATGTTACCAATATGTACAAATATGTGCAAACTGTGGTTTATGGGGCCGTCCATACCTCAACGAGCACACTGGACAACTATCACATCTTGGAGATCAAAGTTCCAATATATATATTTCATAAAATGAAGTTACAATATATTACAAGAATTATCTCTCCTCACTTTAAAAATCACATCCTGAATGTAACTTTGAAGCTTCAAATATCAACTAGCCACTAGCTACCTCTAACCTCTAACAACTTACTACACCACTACAATTTAGAACTATTTGTATGAAGGGTGCACTTCTATTTATAAAAAAAATAAGGATAACTATATAATAAAAAGAAATCCTAAAATCTCTGCTAAATCCACATTTATCTCTTTTGGGTACAACTAATATCTTAAAATTTTAAGATAAATATCCCCTCAAAGTTATCTTATACATGATTCTTCTCCTTTGAATGTGCTTAGCTTAATGATCCATATCTTCTTCAAATATTCAATAAATACTCATGAGTTGAATTTGAAATTCGAGTTTGTAGTTAGGATGCCATGTACGACCCTTCTAGAATCTCCAAGTAGGTCTACAATATCATAAAACTTATACCACTTCTATGTATATATGAAAACATGTTAATTTTATAATATCTAATCACAAATTCACTTAAAATACTTAAAATAAATTACTTCGTAAAATATAATGCTAAACCCATATAATAATGAGAATGGTTACTAATGTAGGGTTATGTAGCTGCAAAATTATGGAATGAGGGTAAAATGATGGAAATGAGGGTGAAATTCGATGACATTTTGGAGGCCGAATAGGGACTAAGGTACAATGCAATGTCTTGTTTATACAATTACTATACATGCAGTCTAATGGTGGTATACCCACACCGCGTAGCTACAAACTGTGACAACCTCAACAATGTACTTCATTGGGTGCTACAAAGGAAAAAAATTGAGAGTTGAAGCCAACATTCTAAAATTTAAGCTACGATATGATCTTATCAAACATATCAAATGTTACAAAAATGAATGGAAATAACTTCAATCAGAAGGATGAATGAGTTGGGTTCCATATGTTCCTAGCCAAACTAGATGACTTTCCTAACAAATGGTAAAATATTAAAGAATTCAAAGGGGAAACCTTCCAATGGAATGAATTTAAGGCAAAATTCATAAAATATTCTGAGTTAGAACCGAGGAGGAAAATTTTCAAAAGAAGTACAAAGTATATGTGACTTCTTCAGGAGCCCAAAACCTATCAATACCATAAAAATGAGAAAATAATGTTGGGTATGTGTTATATTCTTTGCATGAATAGCCCCATGTGTTGTAAAATAGGTGATGCATAGTAGGGGTTCATAGGGAGGGGAACATATCCCATTTTTTTAGGGGTTCTTAGGGGGGTGGATGTCCCCTTGAATGAGAGTTCACAGAAAATGCCCTTGAAAAAAAAAATAGTGTCAATTTTGATTTTTTTTAGCAATTTTCAACATAATTTTTGCTAAAAGTAGTTATGTGGAACATGGGAATTTTCCCCATCATTTTATAGTTTTGGTCAAGGAACTATGGTTTTATTTTAATGCAATATTAATGGACTGGAATTTCATCGATGCCATAGGATATAAATTGTATTTTAATACTGCACTAAAGAATATATATTGAAAAATCTTGTTGGATTTCTTGGTTTTTGGGTTTCTAGGTTAAAACATCTATGTTTATGTGTATTTTTTCCATTACATATTTTCTATTTTGTTAAGAATATATTTTTAATATTTAATTTTATGACTTCAAACCTTACATTAGGTATTAAAGTAATTTTGGTGTCAAGGGGATGCCTTTGTGGATAAGGGGTTTGTCTTGGGTGTATGGTAGACCCTATTACAGTGGGAGATCTACAAAAGTGATTCTTGTGGTGAAAAGGAAATAGAGAGCATTTCAAACATAGATATCAATATATTCAGTGGGAAGAGTTTTAAACAATGGAAGCTAAAAATGGAATATTTTTTGGTGGACATAAATCAATGGATCATTGTGGATCTAAGAATTGCACCAATACTGATGTAAACATAATATTGGACTAATTTGGATCCAAATGCAAGGAGCCCAATATAATTGAGTCTCTAAAATTCAATATTATTAAATTTTTTAGGGGAAGCTACAAAAAAATATTTGCGGGACAAGTTACGATATTTGTATCAGTATAAGTCCCTAGTGAACAAATTGTTCCTATGGAAGAAGTTGTATAACATGGCGATTAAGAATGGAGACTAAATGAAAAATCAAATAAAAAACTTAAATAGTATGGTAAGTTAGCAATTATATATTGATATTAATATTTGAGATGAATATAAGTGCATCAATTTGTTAGTATGTTTTGTACAAGAATTGTTGGTTAGTATGGTTGTTGCTATATGTAGTAATGAAACCTATTTAATATTCGATAAAATAGTCTCATCCTTGCTATGAGAGGAGACGAGATGGAAAAACATGGAAATCCATAGCAAAAATTCCTTGCCTATATCAGGATGCTCCCATAATAGAAATAGAATAGGTCATCGAGTGAGTGTTTTAAATTTGGAGGAAGATATACATATAAATGAAATTTTGTAAAGGTATTTTGGATATGTGGAAAATAACAAAATCATAAGAAATATCGTAGATCTAAAATGTTGAGAAAATCGTTATATGGAATTTCACTTCTACAGAAAAAAAAATGAATTATCTAGATATAGGGGCCTGATCTAGGGAAAATAGGACAAAAATAATCAATTTTTTCTTTAGAGATATTGAAATATGGAAAAGGAACCTACCTCGGTTCTATAGCAAGTCCTTCTCTCTGATTTTCTTGTAAGCTCCAATCCTAGCTCCACGTGTTATAAATGGAACCCGCAACAATGACTAAATAAAGAAAAGGAACTAAAATATCCACATAGCATAATCCAATATCTCTATTCAATGTGTCAACATCACATTGAAACACAGTAGCATAAGCATAAAAAATGTATAGGAAAATAGGATGCTTTTTGTATTAATGAATAACGAAGAGATTTACAACCATATATCGAAGATAAATTTTTAAATATGTCTCCCTACTTGACTTGTCCTTCCTTATCACAAAAAAATCCTTCACACTCAACAATAATGAAAATGGAAAATGACTCTGTAAGCTCAACGTAACAACATGATGACACTATCAATCTCCAAAAGCCAACCCAAACTCTATGGGAGGCAGTAATATATAGGGTAGACATGGTAGTTTAGGATTTACCAATCTAGGCTTGACATCCATATATGAGGGGAGGATGAGCTGAAGGGATAAGAGATAAGGTCTCCAATATAGGATTAGATAGAAATTTGAGATATGTATCCATGTTAAATAGTTAACACCACCTTAGAATCTTCTGGAAGAAGACACTTTGAAAACATTTTTTATTTTCTCAAATTTCTAGAGTCAACACACTTGCAGAAGGGAGCAACTGCTGCTGATTAGTGCTAGTGAAAAATGGAGTAACTTGTACCCAACACTAGTGGGAAATAGCATAAGGTGCATTGGGCCTAAAAATATGGTTATTCACCAGATAGGCCGAGAAAATCATACTTTTTTTAGAATTGATGCTTAGGGATTTCGAAAGGCATTATGACAAAGATTTCATGGATGTTGATTGATCTGTTTTTGAGGCCTTTTGGGACAATGAGAAAAAATGGCCTATAATAGATTTCCCCCTAAATTACAAATTCAGAAGCAATGGCTAAGGACTGAAGTTATTTACATTATTACAAGTCTGGATCAATAACAATTTGGTCGATATCATAATTTTTTACAATAAATATTATCATCATGATATCATTATTGATGAGGCATACCCATGCTCAACATATAAATCAATATTACAAGTATAATGATCAAGAATTTTTTTTCCATTGATGATAAAATTTGGACCCGTGCTTTGATGATGGTGTGAATGATCACAACCATCTTACTTTTCAATCTTGTATGAATCTTGAAATGCAACTTGAATGGATAAAACTAGATTTGGGGTCTTCTATCTCTTTCATTCAGTCACTTGATGTACGAGTATAACCATGTGAATAAATGAGTTGAATTTAAACATGGTAGACATCATTTGATTATCAGCCAATAATGTAAGTTGTTAATATATGAAATACAAACCACTGATGATGTTAATGGTTCTCAAGGTACAATAGTACAATCTATGTGGTGTGAATTGATGGAATGAAGTCGATCAACACACAACATATTCTAGTCAATGGCCAATGATGAAGAAATGTCAATGAAATAAAGGACACTTGTCATTGATGTATTAAAGTTCGAAGGTACCAAAGGCGGTTTCTATTCAACTTCCTGGATAATGAGATGATTTCGATAGGAAGTGACCAATTAGAGGAGGCCTTGATGTATCCCACATCAACAACATGAATTGGGTATGAATATTTGAGAGGGAATAATGATGATTTGAAATTGGTTCAATAATAGTAAACATGAATGAAGGCTTAAATGTATTTTAACATATATAAAATGAAGGAATTATCTTGAACATATTGATGACACTTAATGGAGTTTGTAGCATTGACTCAAAAGAAAATGCTGAGGATGTTTAACATGATATGATGAGTGAACGAGAAAAGTAGATTTCCAAACCCAAAAAACATGGTGATGAGGTGGAAGAGTGTCATGTTCAAGCATGAATCACTGCCATTAATAGGTTAAGTACCCTTTTTTCCCAATTTCCCAACAATTTTTGGTTGATACCTCTTTACTTTTGACAATATTGAGGAGTATAACATATGCTTGATCGATAAGTTCATCCTTCGAGTCAATCCTTCTGAGTATTTTTAACGAACCCTGAGAAGGAGTGGTTCAACCTTGACATGTTTGAAAAGTCCATCATTGTTTGATGATTTTAGGAATTCTACGAAGGTGTAACTCATCTTATTTTTCATGTTTAGAGAGATTGAAAACGAGGCGAAAAATAAAACTACAAAAGTTACTTCTCATAAATTTAGTCTCTTGAGTCCCAAAAGGCATAAAAAAATACTCAAGAGAACCTTTTAGTCATGTTTGACTAAAGTATTCATTTTTTGTAAATACTGAGTACACATAATTTCATTTACTTTAATGAGTTCAAAAAGGAAAGTTCTCAAAAATATTTTCATGTTTAGGGATTTTGAAAAGAGTTGAAATAGGACTCCAGGGGGGTTCCTTTTTTGTGAGTTTAAAAATCCAAGAAAAGAAATAAAAGTATGATGTTTTATAAAAATGACCTATTTTGAATTAAAATTGTCAAAAATATCCTCAAATACCTTTAAACCTACTCAAAGGACCATAAAAAGATTAAAAATACATGTAATATGGTAAAATTAGGTCAAAATAATACAAATATAATAAAATAATAATAAAACTAACTATACATAGACCAAAAGTAAATTCATTTTTACCATCTTGATTTTTACCTCTTGTGAGTGAGATCTGAGTACTTTCTACCCTCGATATTTAGCAATTTATTTCAGCCAAACCAGTGGAGCATTTCGAGTTCCGTTATTTCTAGGTAGAATTTGTATCCTTTCTCTTTCTTTTCATGGTTTCCATTTTTTACTTCATGCAAAATTTTGTGAGTTTGCAGTGATTTAGGGTCTTAGATTTGTGCCCTAGATCCAAGGCACCCCAACTGTGTCAAAAATTGAGCTGAGATTTCTCAGTTAATACTAGAAAAATCACCTCAGCACACTCTCCGAGAAAGGGGAGGTTCATTGAAGTGCACTGTCCTCTTAAAATCAAGTGCGTTGAGTGCAGTTCAAAAAATGAATATTTTATTTTCACTAAATTTCTCTCAAATTTTTTCATAAAATTATTTCTAAATGTATTTCTCATGATATTCTAGGTATCTACCAGAGAAAAAATGGTTCTAATTTGGAGTGTAAGATAATATGAGTTCCATGATTTAGAAGTTGTCAATGACCAAGCAAACATACAAGCCCTAATGCATTATGGACTAAAGTTTTTATGGCTCCCAAGGATGAGTGCTCAACCTGAGTTGTTGAAACATATGGTCAGGGCATGGGATATTCAAGGAAAATGCATCATATTTGGAGCACATACTCATAGGATATAGGTTTAGGATATTTATTTTCTGACAGGATTATCTCAGAGAGGAGCTCATGTCTCATTGTTTGTGATGAGAAGAGGCAGTGAAAATGTCAAGGAATATATAGCTACTCATTGTAGACCTTGCTCTTAGCCAACAAAGGAAGGGAAAATAGAGATTGAGGATGTCACTCATCTTCCTCTGAGGACAAACCTTTTTATAATTGTTGGGTTGGCTGGTAGTGCTACTTTACATTTGGTCAGGAAGTCCCACATGCAGTATTAATTGGAGTGCATAGAACCTAATATATTTAACTGGAGTAAGGGGGTATTGGAAAATATCAAGGAACAAATAGATAGGGAAAATGATGGTCGATTGAAGAACTTTCGATATGTCCCCATTCTGATATCATTCGATCTAGAGAGGATTCCAGTACTTTGACCTCAACATATTGAGCTTAGGATTCCATATCCTAGAATTCCACAACTATGGCAATGGGTATATCTCCTGTATCATCACGCAGGTCCATATTCAATAATTTTCACAATTATTTTCTTCCGATGGCTGCGGATGAATCTCGTTGTGATCAAGGATTAGCCCTATGAAAGAATTGACTTACGAGGATATGTGACGCTTGTTTTACCTGAAGGCGAGCGACAAGGTGATATAGGTAAAACAATCTTATCTTGAATATATATATATATATATATATATATATATATATATATATATATATATATATATATATATATATATATATATATATATATATATATATTGAAATTTTATAATTTTTTTATGTTTTTCATGTACCAAAGACTAACTATGGATTTCACATGCATATATTGGGCATTTTCAACCTATGGGCTCATCTTAGCTTCAGTAATGAGGAGAGTCGCAGTTTTCACAGATTGAGACACAAGTTTATACAGGAGCAGAGGAGGACATGCAGGATCTTAACATAGTTAAGACTCTTACAAATTTTTAGTGCCAAGTTGAGGTATTTACCCATAAAATACCTAAGAATAGTGTCAATGAAGTCCCCATGATAGTACAATAATGCACCATTGGAGTTCCAGAGCGCATCAGTGAGTTGTTGTGCAAATTTTCCCATGCAGTTGTCTGTTAATGTGATCACCATCAGGGACAGTCTATTAGGATGCCATAGATCCATATTTTTTATGCATGTATTTTGATATCATATGTCATTTATCCATGTGTCTTGGACACAGTTTTTGTAAAACCAAAATATTATATATTTAGAGTTATCTATCAATGTTTCCTATTTATTCTATTCTTGTTCAATGTGTGATATGACTTGAAATGTTTACATATTCTACAAATGTTTATATAAAATATTCTTCACCAATGCATCAGTTAATGTATTTAGAATTCTACGAATGTGTTGATATTGAATGTAATAAAAACGTCTTTCTAGAAGAAAAGCCCTTAAAAATATGCGAAGCATAGTTGGACTTGAGAATAAATAGAAATTGTTCAAATGTTGTACTAAAGTTTTTGAATCATTATGACGATCAAATGGTGAATTCCACATGAAATGGTTTCAGATGAATGTTCGATCATCGCATTATACTCAACGATGTTATTGGTAGATCAACTGACACAAATCCCTTGTAAACTCACTAACCCTCCATTCACAACATAAATAGCCCACATTGTAGAGGAAATATTCCAAGTACTATGGCTAGAGGCATCATAATAAGAAACATATGGTTGAAGGGATGACCACATATACAAATCAAATGTAATCCAAGATTAATAGAGACAGTAGGAAACTTCGAAGGAAACACAATAACACACCTGTACAATATGTACACAGTGACTATGCAAGGATGATTTAAGCATAGTCTTTTTTGAGGTAAAATGGATTTCTGGGTTGCTCCTAGGGGATTCCATCCAAATAAATGAGATCATAAGCCCCTTTCACAAGAACATATTTAACTATGTATGTGCCTAACCACATTTGTTTGAACTTCCCAACCCCTAACTTATTGGCTTCTTGATCGTACAGAAGGACTAGATCACCCTCCAAGAAGGAACACGGTTTAGCATTCTTGTCATATTGCAATTTGACGCATTTATTGTTGTCCTCATTGGTCATAGTGGAATAGTGTTGGCATTCATATAAACATGCTATATGTAAGAGACACTTTTATTTTACAGAAGTTGCAGGGAGAAGTTCGACAACAAGCTACAATGATGGAATATCAGATTTTAAAGTAAGGATTTATTATAGACCATACATCAATTGAAATGGTGTGAATCCAGTGGCAGTATGGAAAAATGTTTGATATTCCCAAAAAGCTTCATAAATGATGACGTACCAATCCGATTTTTTAATCCATATCATATGTTGTAGCATTGTTTTCTAAACATTGTTAATAGCTTCTACTTTCCCATTTTCCTGTAGGTAATAGGGATTTGAGTTGTCATGTTAAAGGGCCAACTTGGGAGTAATCTTAGACATCATGGGATTTCAAAAATGTCTCCCATGGTGTGTAACAATGGTTCATGGTACACCAAACCTAGCAATGACATGATTAAAAGAAATAAAGAAGTTGTTTCGCTAGTTTTATTATATGTAGGCATTGCTTCATCCCATTTGGTAAAATAATTTACT
Source organism: Pinus albicaulis (assembly GCA_034641835.2). Lineage (NCBI taxonomy): Eukaryota > Viridiplantae > Streptophyta > Pinopsida > Pinales > Pinaceae > Pinus > Pinus albicaulis. The sequence continues at coordinate 1,505,961,399 of CM076581.1, read as the reverse complement.
ACCACAATGAGGTATCCATTCCCCTTGGTCAAGTGAGGATTACATGCCATAAAGTCGATGCCCCATTTCAGAAAAGGTCTAACAGAGATAACATGATGTAGAGGAGCATGTGGAGCATGGATTTTATGATCATAGATCTCGTAAGCGTGACACTTTTGGACCGTAATGGTGAAATCTTGAAACATAGTAGCCAAAAGAAATGAGCATGAAAACTCTTTTGGGCAGTGTCATAGAAAGACATAAGCCTGCCAAATTATCCAACATGGCATTCGTTTAGAGCTTTCTTAGCCTCCTCATGGGTGAGGACACTTCTAAATATGGTAACGATACCATGATGATATCGAATACGTCATTTTTCAGAGCAAGAGGTATTAGGCTGGGATGTCTAAGCTTGGAGATAGATGATAATATCACCATACCGCGGATTAGATGATTAAATCAGAAAAAAATGACTCGTCAAAAATAGAATCATCATTTTTAGATTCATTTTAATATGAGTAAAGGTTGCATATTAGTGTTTAGTCAATTTAGTGACGTAAATTGATAGCATAAATTATCTACCAGAGCTAGTAAACTGACAAAGTATAATGCACTATATGTGCCTAAGTATCCAATTTTCTTACTTCATTTTTTTTAGTGTTTTATTGATGTTTTGGGGTTTTTATGTTTGATTCTTATTATGTTGCTCTATGCTAAAAATATGAAGTTAAATTTATGTCAAGAGGGAGAAAAGGAAATGTTAAGAAATGAGTTAAAATAGAGTTTATTTGCAAGTTCTGTGCCTAACTAGAAAATGATGAAAATAGAGAGTCCTAATCCATGGATATTATAGCTTTTAAATGAAAATTCATGAAATGAAAATTAACTCAAAACACTACAACTTAATCTGATTCATTTAGTTAGAGATTTGTTGGAAGAGCTTGAGAAAAAGATTAATTCTAATGCAATGAGGATCTTCTAAAACATAAAAGTAAATGTTGAAACAAAAAGTAACTTAGAACATTACAGTGAAATCTCGTTCATTTGATAGAGGTTTATTGGAAGAGCTTGAGAAAAATATTACTATAATGTAGTAAGGATCTCCTATGAAGTGCTGAAGCAACTTATAACATTACAACTAAATATCATTCATTAGCTAGAAGTTTGTTGGAAGAGATTTTTGAAAGAGATTAATTATAATGTGATAAGGATATTTTATTGAAACAAAACAATCAATAACTCACAATATTACAACTAAGTCTCATTCATGAATTAGAGGTTTATTGGAAAATCTTTTGAAAGAGACTAACTGTAGTATAATGAAGATCTTCTTTTTAACTAAATAATAGAAATTGAAATGCTAATAACTCAGAATATCACAATTGAATCCCATTCATTTAATAGATATACATTGGAAGAGCTTGAGAAAGATACTAACTGCAATATCATGAGGATATTTGATCTAAGAAAATGACATGAAACATAATGCTAAAAGCTATGATTTCAGAAAGTAGTCTAAGTAAGGAAATATGACAAAACAAAATTTGAAAAAAACTTATCTAGAAAACATGTAAAACCTCCTCGAATAGCAGGGGCCCTCTGCTATCAATTCGGAATTAATCCTTTAACTACTCAAGATTGTATTCAGAACAACATCAGGGCTAAAACTCCTTTTTATTAACAAAAAGCTTGAAAACATAGTATCACCGTAATGATAAAGTATGTATCAAATATGTTTCTCGATATTATAGAGCTTAATTTATATGCAAGTTCATAACTAACATTGAACAAAAATAGGTACAGGTGTAGATTTAAATTTAAAATAAAATTAAAACTCTTTTGGGACTCGTGATTTGCTGTAAAGCAAATTAGGAGTCCTAATCCTTGTAGAAAACAACTTCTTTGACCTTTTCTTTGACCATGTGCTTAGACACCTCGAGCTATTGATTCAGTCCTTGTGGATGGGAAAGAATGATGTAGGGAAGATTTTGAATCCACCCATATGTGCCTTTTATCCAGATGACACCTGTAACATACTTAAACACCAAAATAACTACAGAATGCTTGACTGGCTATAGAATGACTGCATTTTATAGCCACATTGTTCAAAAGTCATTAAGACAACAAAAATCACAAAAGTACAATAAGTTAATCATTGTATGCAACCTTTAAGCAATATTAATCATTCTGATTGATTTTTAGGTTTATTAAATGATAAAGGAAAGATGAAATGAAGTGAAGTTTGGAAAAAGAGAAGACAATTTCATGGCTCAACATACCCCCACTGCAAAACTCTTGCATGTCCTCATGCAATCAAAACTTTATTCCATGTGCATTAAAAATTCTCCAAGAACATCTAGCCTCCTTTTTATACTTCTCTTGGTGGTCAATACCATTCTGGGTTTCCTCATGAATAATTTAAACCTAAGATCAATGAGTGCCCTGTTCAGTTTCTTATTTGTCTTCTTTAGCTTCCTGGTTTCTTTATACAATGTTTTCATTTGCTGAGAGAGAGTATTGTTCATGCCATTCTTCAGTTTGACCTTCTCTCTTAAGATTTCATTTTCATCCTTGATATGTTTATTCAGTATCTCCAATTCATAATTTTCTCTTTTCAAAATCTATATTGGAGGTTCTTGTGGACTAAGAGATATTTCTCGGTTTTCTACGGCCCTTTTTTCTAGTGATTCCACATAGTCATAAATCTATTGTTGGGCTGGACCTATATCTGGGGTTCCTCTGTTAGTTTCTTCTTCATACAGGTGTAAAGGAGATCTATCAACTGGTGTTTCGATTGGAGTTTCTTCCTCTTCAATGTTTATTACTCTTGTTTTCTTAATCCCTGTATTTTTCATCATGCCTAAAGCTTCTCCTTAACTTAGTTGTATTTTCATTTTTCTCCTCAACACATTCACTTGTTAATTTATCTTTTCTTTTAACTCTGATTTTTCTCCTGATATTTGTCAAATTTTCAAAGATTACTTCTTCACTATCTTCTTGTGTTGATGTATCAGGTTTGATTTCAACAGATTTATCAATTTTTCCCCTCCTACTTCTTCTTACAGTTTCTTTTCTAGATAGTGTTTCCTCTGGTTGTTCAAAATGGTTTCTTAGAATAAATTCTTCTTAGCTATCTCCTATTTTCTTTAAATGGAACTCAATCAGTATTTTAATTAGGCCATGATGGTGCAGAGTAGTTTCTAGGAATTGGAGTCTTTTCTAAACATTAGAGGCCATCATTTTCAAACTATTAAGCAGGAAGAAAGGTAGAGTTATTTCATCATCAGTCTGATATGATAGACATACAAGGTGTCGAATCTACCCTCACAAGTTATGAATTTTTGTAAAATCAACAACATATTCCTTCATTTATTTTTCAGAGTTGTACTAGGAATACTCTTTATAAACACTGAAATTTCCATACCTCGGTTCTTTAGCATTTGTTTCCAAGTTTCATTATGGTAATCCTTGTTTTTAAACCAGCATTCTCCCTGTCTTGGAAATTCCATGGCTTCAGCTATGAATGATTCTGTGATGGTGAAATTAATATCCCCAATTTCTACCTCTGATGCATCGAATGTCCTAGCAAATGATTTCATGATTTCTTTGTGGAATCCACTGAAACTCTCTACAAAGTTCAGCCACCCAACCCGATATGATAGCCCCTTAACCTGAGGGTATCCTTCTAAATATTTTCTCCCAATTGGCTCTCTTCTCACAGTTAGCCCCATTTCTCCTTGGTACAAATTGCTTCCTTTCCTTGGCTTAGGTCTACTGCTTTGTCTTTTATCCTGTGCCTGAGGAAAGAGTAGCTGTGGAAGGTTGTTTTTCCCTTAAAATGACTTCTCTACAGATGAAACTAGCTACAGAATGTAATAGTAGTGAGTGGATACAGATGAATCAACAAGGTAATGGTAAATGATGAAAATGATCGGGTTAAGAGTTTGATATGGAATGCAATACCATGAAGAGATTTTATGATGATTTTAAAAAATCATTAATAAATGATACGATCTAAGGACGTGACCAAATAGGTCACATCTAAGTTTTAGACCATTTATTTAATTAATGAAGAACTGTTATGGAGCAGATGGTAAGGGTTATGGTTGAAGTGTTTTTATGATAGACAAGGATCAATTCAAATGATAGATTAACCTTAGGAAACATATGATTTAACCATATTATATCTTTCATGTTTTGCTATCAAAATAATTTCACATAGTTTACCTCAGCCCTTTTGATTTTGTTTCTTGTTGTATTTTTCCTTTACTTTGTAAAATGTTGATATTCTAAGTTCCATAATCTCCTTTGACTGTCATCCTTTGTGTATTGAAATAGGTTTGTAGGGTCAAATTCACTATAGAATAGGATTGGCTATAGAACAGACAGTTGCAGAATGTACCTATTAAAAATTATGAAATATGGATATGGAATGAAATGGATCATGAGTATGGAATGGAATGAGATGGATTGTGAGTGTGAAATGGGACGGAATATGAATGTAGTGAAACATGAGATGGAATGGAATATGAATGAAATGAAGTATGGAGTAAAAATGAATATGTAATTTGTAATTTTATGATATTTAGTTGTAGAAAAATATCAGTTTGAAAGTATAAAGTGTTAGAAGAATTCTGATTTTCACCCTATACTTTCTGTATAAACATGCCAATCAATGATTGGTTTTCATTTTTATAATTTATAATTTATAATTTTTATTTATATATATATTTTTTATTCATTTTTATTTTTCAATTATTGAAGAAAAATACAACTAAGTTACTGAAGAAGAAGATTTCTTCTTCACTAACTTCATATGAATGTTATCTTGGAATTTCTTGACAAATTCTTCTCTTGAAAGTGGCTTATGATACAATTTTAGTTTGTGTCCATTTACAAGAAATGCTACCTTTCCTTCATCTATTGTCCTAATTTTTATCGCTCCATTTTCAAAGATTTTCACAATTTCATATGACTCGAGCCAATGAGTTTGAAATTTACCTTTAAAATCCTTGAACTTTGAATCAAACAAGAGCGCCCAGACACCTTCTTTAAATTTATTTTCTTTGATATACTTATCATGCCATCTAGTCCTTTGCTGTTAGACTATGCTTGTTCTCTGGATGACATCTTGTCTGATCTCATCCAATTCATTAATATATTCCAGTTTGTGCTTCTTTGCTTCTTTCAAATCAAGTCCTAACTGGACTTCCATTTCGAAAGTTTGGATCTGAAACTCTATGGGAAACATGAATTTTTTTCCATAAACAGGTTCATAAGGGGTGTGTCCTATTGTGTTTCTCCATGTAGTTTTGTAGGCCCATAAGGCTTCAGGAAGCCTTTCTGCCCAATCTCTTCTATGTAAATGAACAGTCTTTGTCATGACCCCTTCAATCACCTTATCAGTAGATTCTACTTGGCCATTTGCTTGTGGATGGTAGGGAGTTGATTTCCTATGTCTGATTTTGTACTTCTCTACCATTTGCTCCACCATTTTTGATGTGAATTGTGCTCCTTGATCTGTAACAATTTCTCTTGGGACACCAAAACAAGTAAAAATATCCTCAAAAAAAAAACTAACTACATATGTTTCAGTAGCAAAAAGTAATGTCTTTGCCTCTACCCATTTGGTAACATAATGAGTGCAAACTAATATATATTTCTTTTGTTTTGATGGAGCACTAATAGGTCCTACAAAATCCAAAGCCCATTTCTCAAAAGGTTCAATATGTACCTGAGGTTGCAATGGCATCTCACCTGAAGGGGAAGGTTTCCTTACCCTTTGGCAACTGTCACACCTTTTGACATAATCTTTAGCATCTATAAAGAGGGATGGCCAATAATATCCTAGGTGAAGGATCTTATAAGTTGTCCTTTTATCAATGAAGTGTCCACCACAAGGTTCATCATGACATGCCTTGAGAATCTTAGGCATATCGTCTTCTTGAACACATCTTCCGATAATAAAGTCTGGACTTGTTTTGTATAACTCATTAGCAATCCATGAATATGTTTCACTATCAAAAATTATTTTTTTCTGTCTCTTGCATTCATAATTGAAGGAATTTTTTTTGAAACTAGATAATTGGCATTATCAGCAAACCAGGGAGTTTGAGTAGTAATTGCAAAGAGATATTAATCAGGGAATCTATCTTCAACTGGAGTATTGTCTTTAATGTTTTGGAGTCTAGATAGGAAATCAGCCACTCTATTTTTTTTCTAGGCCTATATAGAATAGTGATGTTAAATTCTTGTAAAATCAATAACCATCTTGTGAATATGCCATTAGTAATCGATTTATTCATTAAATACCTAATTGCAGAGTGATCTGTGTGAACAAAGGTTTCATAGCCTGTTATATAGTGTCTGACTTTATTTATGGCATGAACAAAAACTAAGAATTCTTTTTTAGTTACAGTATAATTGAACTCTGAAGGAGTCAAATTTTTACTTGTATAATAGATGGCATAAGGAATCGGGTCTTTTTGTCCCAACACAGCTCCTAAAGCTGTATCTGAGGCATCTGTTGAGATGTGAAAAGGTAATTTCCAGTCAGGTCCCCTTAAAATAGGCGCTTCAGAGATTTTTGTTTTCAGGGTTTCAAATGCTAACTGGCAGTCGGGATTCCAATTGAATTCACAGTACTTAGTGAGTAGTTTGAAAAGTGGAGATGCTATCTTGGTGAAGTTTTCTATAAATCTTCTATAATATCCTGTAAATCCTATAAAAATCCTAACATATTTATGATAACTTGGAGCTAATAATCTAGAGATGAATTCAAATTTTGACTTATCAACTCTAAGCCCATCTCCTGAAATATAATGTCCTAAGAAAATCCCTTAAGTAAACATCATGAAACATTTTTCATGAGTTAATGAAAGGTTTGCTTCTTTACATCTTTTTAGAAGTTTTTCCAAGTTTTCTAAGGCTTCTTCAAATGTGTCTCCATAGACTGTGAAGTCATCCATGTATACTTCTACACAGTCATGTATTAGATCTGAAAATATTCCCAATACTGCCCTTTGGAATGTTGTAGGTGCATTGCACAATCCAAAAGGCAATACTTGGTAGGCATAGGTACCCCAAGTACAGGTAAATGTGGTTTTATCTTGATCCTCAAGTGCAACTTGAATTCGATTGTAACCACTGAAACCATCCAAAAATGAAAATTACTTTTCGCCTGCTAATGTATCTAACACCCGATCAATGAAGGGTAAAGGAAAATTATCTTTAAGAGTAGCTTTGTTTAAGTCTCGGTAGTCAATGCATACCATTCTCGGTAGTAAATGCATCTACCATTTTTATTGGGTACAATCATCAAAGGAGAAAACCACTGACTGTCTGAAATGGGATAAATAAAGTTGACATTTAACAATTTATGCAACTCTTCTTTAACAATCTCCCTAAGGTTTGGATTCATCCTTCTCTGAGGTTGTCTGATTGGTTTACAATTTTCCTCTATATAGATATGATGAGTCCAATTCTTAGGGTTGATTCATTTCATATCAGTGTACTCCCATGCATATGCAGAAGAATGTCTCTATAATATTTTGACTAGCTCTTCTAGTTGAAATTTTTCTAAGTTTTTGTTTATGTTTAAGGTTTTTCTTGGAAATATCTCAATTGTGGAGCTGCCAAATTCTTCCATGGAGTAAAGAGACATTTTTCTTGATGAAAAAAACTCAATATTGGATTCTTCTTGGAAATTTTCATGTTTGTATTATGAAGAAGATTCATGACTTTCTAAGGCATTCTAAATCTGACTATCTTCACTAATTTCTGAAATAGTGAAGAGAGGTTGTATATCTTCTTCATCATCAATCCATTGAGTATCATCTAATTCTGTGATTTTTCTTGCTAGAGGATACAGAGTGATTTTATTGGTTGAACTACCATCAGAGATGTAAATATCACCAGATCTACAGCTAATGAAAGCATCATTTGTAGCTAACCAGGGTCTTCCTAATATAATAAGATGTCCTAGATCATTTTTAGGAGTTAGGATCATGAAATCCACAAGATAATCCCAAGAATATAAGGACATTGAAATGTCTTCTAATACCCCATCTGGTTTAATTACAGATATTTCTGCTAATTGTAGTAGTGTGGGTGTAAAAATAAGATTAGGAAGTTTTAGTTTTTCCATGATTTGCCTACTCATGATATTGATTGCTGCTCCTAAATAAATAAGTGTGTTTGGAATTTCAATTCCATTGATATGTATCTTAACAACTATATTTCCGAGATCTAGATGTTTTGGAATGGAAATATTTCCCATCACTATGTCTGCTATTTTTCCTACCAGTTGTATTTTCTTTATCTCTTTTATTCTTCTTCCTGTTTTTTTCATACTCAACTCTTTTATTGTCATTGCTAGAATTGGGATTTCCTTGATGGCCTGTAATAATGGAATTTTAATACAAACATTTCTTAACTCATCTAGGAAATCATAGTTAGGAATCATAATTTGTTTCTCTACACCTCTATCAATTTGTAACCTTTCAGGAAAAGGATGTGTAGTAGTATATGTTCATGGCTGCTCTAACATGGGAGTTGAAATTACTGATTCTTTTTGTTTTCCTTTTTCAATGTTTTTGTCTTGAAGAGATGTGTTTTCTTCAAAAAATTTATTTACCTGTAGAGAATATTCCTCAGAATTGTTTTGTTCTTGTATAACTATAGAAGTGTTATTTCTTTCAAGTATTATTCTAGACCTAAGTTGAACATCATTAAGGTCTAAAGGAGTAATCGAATAGGTTGGAAATGGTTGACCTTCTATCATATATGTATTCTGAGGGTTTTTATTACTACGGTTTGGTATTGGCTGGACAAGTAATTGATTTTCTTTTTGAGAAAATGGTAATGGAAGTGGTGGATTTTTATTTTGATTTTGATTTCAATTTTGATGTTGTGGATTCTGCTGAGGATTTTGTTGAGGAGGAAAGTTTGGATATGATGGATATCATGGATAAGATGGTGGATATTGATAATACTGGGAGAACCTTCCATAAGGATTTTGTGTTCCTTGAGCCCAAGGTTGAAATTGATTTTGAAATTGGGGCCAAGGTTGCTACCAAGAGTTCCAATTAGGTGAGGATTGATTATACATTTGATTACTAAACCCTTGTGTTTGAGGTCCCTGCCAAGGTCTTCTAGAGACAAAATTAAGAGATTCTGTGGAATTTGTGGTTGTTTCTTCTTGAAAGATAGCTTTAAGGCCAGGGATTGAAAGAAAATTCTTGGTCTCATGCTTTTCTAAAAAAATTTCACAAGTCTTTATTACTTTTGCATCCAAAGGGCACTCTCTTAAGGCATGCTTCTTCCTACATTTGCAACAAAAGATTTCTAAGGCATTAGTTTCAGTTTTTTTCTTGTTTTGTAACTTAAGGGTTGTTAGCCTATTTCATAAAGGAAATTATAAATCCAAAAATACATAAATTGAATAATATAAAGTTAGGATAAATATATTTATTAAATTAGAATATTTAATAAATATTAGAGATATTTAGAAATAGAAATTTGTTAATAAAAATTAGGACTCTAGAAAAGAGTCGTTCCCTAGGCTCTAAGTTAGGAGTGAAGTTAGTAGAGTGGTTAGAAGCTCATTTATTTTAAATGGACACTTTTTTATTTTCCAAGTGATCCATAACTAGATTAAGTTAGAACATAGAGCTTATAAATAGGATTTTTTTCCTAATTTCAATGTGTAATGTGAGTGTAATGAGAGAATGTGAGAGTGTGAGTTTACGTGTGTAAACTCCTGTAATTTGCTATGTAATCTTTTTGCTTGATCAATAAAGTTGTGTGTCTGAGGACACTTTTGCAGTTTCATGTGGTATCAGAGCCATGGTAATGATGTGAGGAAGAGATTCCAGCTCTACCAGGTCGTGGAAAACTCAATTGCGTTGAATCGATCAACAAAATATTGGTATGAAGTTTGTTAGGTTTTTTGAACAGAAATTTGATTATTTGATTTTAGATCTATAAATTCTAAAATCATTTTTTTTTAAAGAGAAAATGCAAATCTGCCTGACTTTTTCTATTTCAAATTGTTTGAGTGAACAAAAAAAAGAGAGCGTTGTTTAATTCTATTTCAAACTATTTAAGTGAAGTAAAAAAGGGGGAAAGTGTTGTCATGGAATAATTTCTTGAATCATTTACTAATACTTGTGTGTAAGCGATGTCATGGAAAGCGCTGTATAATTTAATTTCTAAAGTGTTGTATAATTTATTTTTTAGAAGCGCTGTATAATGAACATCGATTTTGCATTTTGAGTGAAGTAAAAAAAGGGAAAGCGCTGTTGAACATCGATTCTGCATTTACATTTTAAAAGAATTTACATGAACATCGATTCTGCAACCACTTGAACATCGCTTCTGGAGATCAAACATTAAAATTGTAGCTGTGTTGAAAAGCCATCCGACATTCTGCATTCTCCTGAAGGTTTCTGTAGAGGTTTGTCCAAAGAATGTTTAGCTGCCTTGTTCTGCATTTAACTGCGTTAAAAAGCCAGCTTCATAAATCGATTTGAATACATGTGGCATCGATTCAACTTCCAACATTCAAACAGCCTTTAAAACAACGTTTTAAATTATTAGAACCATTGTTTACATATAAATCGATTCTGAATCGATTCTGGAATCGATTCTGGAATCGATTCTGCATTTATTAAGAACCAGCAAAGCGTATTGAACTAGCAGCATTCTGAACCACCGTATATGAACCTTGCAGCGATGAACCAGCATTTGTAACCAGCAAAAAAAAACAACGTTTCAATTGTAGCTATGTATTCGATTTGATGCAGGAAAGAGTGTTGCAATCAGTTTATAAACAAATTGAAGCCAAAGTTAATTTGAAGCAGTGTTCGATTGAATCAATTGAACAAAGGACTGCATTCTGGAATTTCCAGATCTGCGTTCAATTGGAAGCAGCGTATGATTAAATCAATTGATACAACATTCAAAATTCGCGTGGTTAGACAAAACATTTTTCAATTGTAATGTTTGCAACTTGTCCAATTCTGGATATGAAGACTGCGAGGAAAACTTTAGAATTACCCAAGTTTTCACCATTGAACAATTCAAAAGGGACTAGCTTCCACAACTGTTCTTTCTGCAACATCGTTTGATCCTTTGATCTACATTGGGTGAGAATGGACAGAGTTTGCTAGATCATGTCCGTCGCGTTCACTGTTTGGGCTGAACGGTCTTCTAGGGCTAGTTTTTGAATGTTTTTTGAAAGGAGCATTGACTGGCTAGAATATTTATGCATGATTGTATTTTCGTATGCAGTGACCATTCACTGTATAAGTGTTTTGATCCTGTGTTGAAAGAGTTTGTGAATTAGGGTCTTCTACTGTCACATATTTTCTTCAACAACTTGTTCTTTCACGAGTCCCTATATCAAGGCGACAAAATACACTAGTAGCTGTTGTCACTTTGGCTTGCAATTATATTGGTCAATTTAGAATTGCAAGAAACTCTTTCAAGTGGATCAATCTTGATTTTATTATCTGATTTTAGAGACTAGATATTTGGTATTAAAAAAAACAAATATTGTTTGTGTGTAGTCTACCACACTTTTGTGGACTCTAAATTGGGTTTGGAAGATTGAAAAAGTAGATGTTCTGACATTGGAGAACCATAGATGGTACAAACAGTTGCTTGGAGTGAGAAGGTAAATTTATTTTGTACATTTGTGGTAAAGATTGTGATTTTTTTTTTGGAGTGATAAGTTGTCTTTTGTAATTTGGTGAAATAAGGTGTGAGCGATCAATTTAAAGACAAATTTCTTTCAAGGGTTCTGAGCTTGGCATTATCATTGCTTCAGATGATGTACTCCAGTGATTAATAAAGATATCATTTTTTTTGGTGTTGATGTGTCCTAGATCCGCTTGAAATTGAATAAGGGGATGTTAGGTACACCATGTGTGTTTGATGGTGCATGTTTTTTTATGGCTTCATGTTGTTGTTTTTTGATTTGTGTCTAGTTGTGACACATCAATGATTTCATTTAATATCACATAAATTAACAAGCACAACACATAGCTACAAGATCAACACTACAACATATAATTGAAGATTGTCTACATCAACGTTCTACATCAAACAACAAATTCACATAGTCAAGTTAATGCTTTTCACAACAAATTATTCATCAACGTTCTTGAAAATCCATTTAAAGAACTTGTAATCAAATTCATTGATTTAAGTGAATCATTAACAATTCATTGTTAATGAATTTTTAAGAGAACAAGTGAATTCATTATTTTAAAGTGAATCATTGTAAGCTTTCTTGGGTGCATTGTCGACAGTGTTTGACACCATTCCTTTACACAAAATAAATTGAGTGCATGATTTTTTTCAAACAAGCAACAAGTTTACATCTCCAAGTGAGCATGATTTCAAGCAATTTGCGTCAAGAAAGTACAAAGATCAAACCATCAAGCAAGCCAAAGTGAAGTTTATTGCAGCGACCATCAAAAGCAACCAAACAAGTTCAACTCTGACATCAAGCGAGCGTGGTTATTCATTCAAGTGAGCGTGAAGTCATCAAGTAAGTCAAGTGTGTGCTTAAGCAAATGCCATCGTCATCAAGCGAGCGTGAATTTCATATTTTAAGCAAGAAAATTCTACAACTCTAGCAAGTGAAATCACCAACAAATCAAGCAAGCATGCCATTCAAGCCACATTCAAGTGAGCCTGTCATTCAAGTGAAACAGTTCAAAGTATGACATCTAAAACAAGAGAGCCTGATTTCAAGTGCACAAGTTCAGATGACACAACATATTCAGTTGTTAAACATTCTTCATAGTTTTATAATCTCTAGTGATGAAGACATAGTGCACGTCAGCAAAGACACTCTTGCTGATCTTTCATGGAATCTACAACAAACACATGAAACTATTGAGTTTCTTCAGCTCGAGTCACAACTTCAAAGGATTTAATTACAAGAAAAGAGCGATACTTTCAAGTCTTTGAACCATCCAGATGATAAGTGATTCATTCAGACAACTTCAAGTGTTGAAGTTGTGCCAGATCCAATTTCTTCCAAGCCCATCATCAAGCCTTGGGAAGAAATTCAGAATAACAAGAATCGACGAGGCTTAGTATATGTCCAAGATGATGCCAACTTGCATATTCCTGATTATTCCAAGCCCATTCAATTCATCAGTGTGGGATTTCTTGAACAGATCCCCTCAGCACATTCAGATACAGTTGTAGACAAACAGCAATGCCCACAACCCAAAGTTGCAGAAAAATAGAATTCCACACAACCTGAAGTTGAAGTCAAACCAAAATGTTCTCATTGTCAGAGAACTGGTCATATGGAAGATCAGTGTCTTGATCTCCATCCCTGTCGCCATTGTAGAAAGTGCAATCATTCCTCAGAAAATGTCGCAATCAACACAAATCAGCCAGATTAAAGATACATTATGAATCAATCGACCCTTGAGAATGGTCATCCATAGTTAAAATATTGCTTCAGTTCTACAACCGCATACGATCACACATTTTGCTTCCAACAGTGAAAAGATGATGGTAATCTCATGCAGTTGAATGGAGGAGTACAACAGTGTAAAACTCCTACACCTGGAGGGGGGGAGTTCAGGAATATTTTCTAGAGAAGTGTCTCTCCTTTCAGCTGACAAAGGGGGGAAAATGTCAATGAAATTAACAATGGTTGTCAGACTAAAAGTCTCAAAAAAACCAGCAAAAGCAGCCAGTGGGCATCTTCAACATCCAGTGGGCATCAACAAATTTTCTAGTGGGCAGTCGACAGCAAAAGCAACAGTGAGTTGTTTTTGACATCATCAGCCAATGGACTTTGATGCTAATTTCATGCAAAGGATAGATGGATCCTTTTGCAACTTCGCACTTGATGGTGTTGTCAAGCAACATTCAGAGATGAATCAGACATATAACTGATTCATGTTCTCTTGAGATTGAAGATTTTTTTCAGCATCAACTTGAGAACTTGGAAGATGGTTCCTCATTCTTCTTTTGGATTTATCCTTGAAAGGGGGAATGTTAGCCTATTTCATAAAGGCAATTATAAATCCAAAAATACATAAATTGAATAATGTAAATTTAGGATAAATATATTTATTAAATTAGAATATTTAATAAATATTAGAGATATTTAGAAATAGAAATTTGTTAATAAAAATTAGGACTCTAGAAAAGAGTCGTTCCATAGGCTCTAAGTTAGGAGTGAAGTTAGTAGAGTGGTTAGAAACTCATTTATTGTAAATGGACACTTTTTTATTTTCCAAGTGATCCATAACTAGATTAAGTTAGAACATAGAGCTTATAAATATGATTGTTTTCCTAATTTCATCGTGTAATGTGAGTGTAATGAGAGAATGTGAGAGTGTGAGTTTACATGTGTAAACTCTTGTAATTTGCTATGTAATATTTTTTCTTGATCAATAAATTTGTGTGTATGAGGACACTTCTGCAGTTTCAAGGGTGTCTATTTGCTCTCTAAGACTCCCTAGAATGTTAGTTTTGAATTCATCAAGCATATTCCCTATTTCTACCCTACTTACTGCTCCAGTTGTAGATTTGCTCGCCCTTGCAAGAGTAGCATCTCTTGGTCCTTTTAGAATTTTAGATTTTCCTCTTGAAAGATTAATACATAGTTCTGCTATATCAGGTAATGAAATTTGAGATATATCTCCTTTCCCCGTCATGTTTAGGATATCTATCCATTCATCCCTAATTTTTTTCAACGAAAGAGCTTTCAGGGTGTCTTGATCTAAATTTTGCATTTTTGGCCTTTTAATGTTATAATTAAATCTCTCAAGTAAATATTCCATATTTTAATCCTCTTTTTGCATCATCTTGAACAATTCTTCCTTATGGTTGACTGGTATACAGTAATCCAAATATATTTCTAGAAATGCTCTTCTCATATCATCCCATGTCCTAATAGATCTAGTGATTAAACTCATAAACCATTTTAATGCTATTACTTTCAATGTTGAAGGGAATAATTTAAATTTTTTAGCATCTTGTAGATAATCATAGGTTCTACATAGAACTTCAAATTCAAATAAGAAGGTATCAAGGTCTTCATTTTTTAGTCCATGAAATTTTGGAAGAAAAGAGGGTGAGATATTTTCATATTTGCATTGGTCTCTTCATCTATTATAGGGAATCCAAAAGAGCTTCTACTTTCCCTTCTACCTCTACCTCCTTCTGCATTTCATCTACCTTCTCCTCCTTCTGTACCTCTACCTCTTCCTCTTTCTCCTCCTCTACCTCTACCTCCTCCAGAGATTGTGTTTTCTCCATTAAAGACTTCTCCTTCCCCTTCTTCTGTACCTCTTCCTGCCATGATAGATTATAGGGTTCAGTTTGGAGAAGTAGTTGTTCTACTGGTTCTTCTATCAAGGGTATATTGAAGAAATAGTCCTCTTCTTCCTCTTCACTAGGGATTTGTAATTCTTCTGCTGGAATATATTGTCCTGTGGAAGTGAAAAAGGTTATCCTTTCTGTGGGATACCTTGTATCTTCCTCTTCTAGAATTACTTCAATATATGAAATGGGAGATATTCCTAAATAGATATCTGATCTTGAAACTTCTGGAATCCTATGATCAGTATAGTATGGAATATGGGTTTGAGTGGGGGTGTGCTACTTCTTGGTCTTGGTGGAGTGAGTGGAGTTGTGGGAATTAAGCTTCTACCTCTTATAAATATACCCTAGAATCTCTTTCTCTATGCATATCATTGTTTTTGGGAAATAGGAAATAAGGCTACCTAGTTACACTTTCCTGGCAATGACGCCAAAATGTTTAGTGAATTTAGTGTCCTAGATTGATAAATTATCGACCAGGGCTAGTAAATTCATGAAGTATAATGCACTATATGTGCCCAAGTATACCTTTTTCTTACTTCATTGTTTTTTAGTTTTTTATTGATGTTTTGGGGTTTTCATGTTTGATTCTTAGTATTTTTCTCTATGCTAAAAATATGAAGTTAAATTTATGTCAAGAGGGAGAAAATGAAATGTTAAGATATGAGTTAAAACAGAGTTTATTTGCAAGTTCTGTGCCTAACTAGAAAATGATGAAAACATATAGTCCTAGTCCATGGATATTACAGCTTCTAAATGAAAATTCATGAAATGAAAAGTAAATCAAAACACTACAAATTAATCCAATTCATTTGGTTAGATATTTTTTGGAAGAGCTTGGGAAAAGGATTAATTATAATGCAATGAGGATCTTCTAAAACATAAAAGGAAATGTTGAAACAAACAGTAACTTAGAACATTACAGTGAAATCTCATTCATTTGATAGAGGTTTATTGGAAGAGCTTAAGAAAAAGATTACTATAATGTAGTAAGGATCTCATATGAAGTGCTGAAGCAACTTATAACATTACAACTAGATCTCATTCATTAGTTAGAAGTTTGTTGGAAGAGATTTTTGAAAGAGATTAATCATAATGTGATAAGTATCTTCTATTGAAACAAAAAAATCGATAACTCACAATATTAAAACTAAGTATCATTCGTGAATTAGAGGTTTATTGGGAAATATTTTGAAAGAGACTAATTGTAGTATAATGAGGATCTTCTTTTTAACTAAATCACAGAAAATGAAATACTAATCACTCAAAATATCACAATTGAATCCCATTCATTTAATAGAGATGTTGGTAGAGCTTGAGAAAGAGACTAACTGCAATATCATGAGGATCTTTTATCTAAGAAAATGACATGAAACATAATGCTAAAAGCTACGATTTTATAAAGAAGTCTAAGTAAGGAAATATGACAAAACGGAATTTGAAAATAAATTATCTAGAAAACATGTAAAACCTCCTCGAATAGAAGGGGCCCTCTGCTATCAATTCGGCATTAATCCTTTAACTCCTCACGATTGTATTCAGAACAACATCAGGGCTAAAACTGCTTTTTATTAACCCAAAGCTTGAAAATAGAGTATCACTGTAATGATAAAGTATGTAT
This sequence comes from Pinus albicaulis, assembly GCA_034641835.2. Lineage (NCBI taxonomy): Eukaryota > Viridiplantae > Streptophyta > Pinopsida > Pinales > Pinaceae > Pinus > Pinus albicaulis. The sequence continues at coordinate 1,505,944,436 of CM076581.1, read as the reverse complement.
CAACTATGTTTCTTAGTATTAAAAAGCTTAATTTATATGAAATTTCATAACCAACGTTGAAAAAAAATACGTACAGGTGTAGATTTTAAATTAAAATAAAATTAAAACTCTTTTGGGACTCGTGATTTGCTGTAAAGAAAATCAGGAGTCCTAATCGTTGTAGAAAAAAACTTATTTTACCTTTGCTTTGACCATCTGCTTAGACACCTCCAGCTATCGATTCAATCCTTGTGGATGGGAAGGAATGATGTAGGGAAGATTTGGATTCCAACCATGTGTGCCTTTTCTCCATATGACACCTGTAACATACTTAAACACCAAAAAAACTACAGAATTCTTGACTGGCTACAGAATGATTGATTTCTATAGCTACACTGTTAAAAAATCATTATGATAGAAAAATTAACAAAAGTACAATAAGTTAATCATTGTATGCAACCTTTAATTAATATTAATCATTCTCATTGATTTTTAGGTTTATGAAATGATAAAGGAATGATGAAATTAAGTGAAGTTTGGAAAATGAGAAGAAAATTTCAGGGCTCAATAAATAGTTCAAAAAATACTAAGGAATTATTATATTTGGATTTGATGAATTCCAAATCTAGATCCTAGAGAATAACAATCCATTTAAATTACTTGTTTCCCAGAAATTGTCCTGACAAAATATATGTCAATGGGTTGCAATAAAAAACTACCAATCTTTCGATGTAAAATTTAGTGGTGAAACCTTTGGACAACTTGAATAGCTACATAAGCTAACTATTTAACATGAGTATATTTGATTTCAATTTGATTCAAATTCCAACTCAAAATAATAAATGGGATGTTCATTCCCGACATCATCTTCTTGAACCAATACCATAGAAATCGTAGTAATGGCAGTAGTGAGATACAGGAAATAATCTCGTTGATAATTGGGGGGATGCAACAATGATGCTTGAACCAGGAAATATTTCAAATAATAAAAATAATTTTTGTTGGTATTATCCCAATAGAAGGGAACCCATTTCTTCAACAATCGAGTAAATACTTTGGTTAATTCAACACAGTTGGGAACAAATCTCTGTAGAAATTTAGCCTTCCCTTGGAGGTGGTGTAACTGAAAAAGTTAGGAAGGCATAGGAAAATTGAGGATGACTTGCACTTTAAGTTGATCAATATTAATTCCTTGCTCCATCAAAACTAAGTCAATAAGTGTACTAGATCAGACGCAAAACACGCATTTGTGTAGATTTAACCTAGTATTATAATGTAGACAGTGTAAGAAAATGGCCTTGAGATGCATTGGATGATCCTCACGATGTTTTGAATGGGAAGGTAATTCTTCTAAATAGGGTTGTAAAATGTGCTTAATAACATGGAAGGCATAATTCATAGCCCATTGGAAATTTGCACCAATAATTTTCAAACCGAAAGGGAGCTTACAATAGGAGAACATAACCCATGGAAAAATAAAAGTAGTTTTATGTTGGTTCGATGGGAGAATGATAATTTGGTTTTAGCTGAAAAAACCATCCATAAACGAAAAAAATGTGCTTCCAATACAATTTTCAATAATCTAGTCGATAGATGGAGTCAGATAATTATCCTCAGGACAAGCATGGTTGATATCTTGATAATTGAAACAAACACGAATCATGCCCTATTTTTTCATGATAGAAACAATGTTTGATATTGAATTATTAAGAGGAACTGGGTAAATGAAACCAACCCACATAATTTTTTCAACCTCTGCTTTAATATCAACACCTTTCTTAGGATGAAACATACATAAGGATTTTCAGATTGGCTTAGCATTCAAATATATTTTTATTTCATGTACAAGCATATTTTGATTAATACTTGGCATCTCTTCATATGTCCAAGACAAAAAAATCATAATTCCTAAAAAAGGGGCTTTATATATCTTGACCTCATCAGGAGAACAAGATGCACCAATGTGTACAATTTCGAAAATTATGGGTTTAATCAAAATATCAAGAGGAATAGTCTATTCAATATTTCATAAATTATTCTTTGAATGTACATCGTGGATGTATATGGAATCTATAGATACCTCAATGATATTTGGTGAATATATATCTCCAAGGTTGTCCTCAGAGGTATCGGGAAGGAGGAATGATCATGATTATCAGCCCACAATGCATCATATGACATCATGATTCCATGATGATTTCATTAGTAGAGAATGTACGAGAGAAAGGATAAGAAAATGAACCATAATATTAGGAATGGTTGACCCAACTTATTTAGGAGGAGAAATTATAATGTGTCGAGCAGGTCAAATAGATAACTTCATATTCAAGCTCAACAAGACTGAGCAACATACAGTCAGCCAGTGTATCAACATTAGAGGCATATGTAACTATCCAAATATTGTATGGAATAGTAAAGGAAGAAATCATATTGATGAAGGAAACTAGATTTGGAATGTAAGAAGGAGGAAGCGAAAAATTTCCCATCAAAGAGGAATATTTAGGCAATCCTATCATTACATGTTGATAAGGGGGCGGGGACTTGCCCAAAATGGGGATGTTTCCAGTACTTTGAGAAATATTGGAAAAAAATTTAATATGATAAACGGCCATGATGCCCCCGTGACGAGGAAAAGATATCATTCTAAATTAGGTTGAAATAACATCGGCAATGGCATAGATCCATATGCATCCTAGTAAAAGGTTATGATCCAATGTCCAATCTATAACTTCAACTTCGATTCAAACTGTATTTCCAACTCATTATATTTGCAATATGTTCAAAATTTCATAAGGCTTGAAGCCTCTTCCATTAAAGGCTTTGAGAATAGTTGGTGACTTATTAAGAGAAGGAGAACTAATAGCCTTCCAATAGTAAAGTGACATGAAAAAGTTTGAAGCACCTTTTTCCACAATTGTTTGATGGATATTCTTACTTCGAACAAAAATATGGATCATAAAAAACAGTTGCAATGTAAGATAGGGTGTATGATTCTCATGATTAAATACCACAAGATTCAAATCCAAAGTATCTATGCCTCCAATTGCGGTCTGTAAAGATCTCTTCTAGGTGATACAAGTTTGGAAAACCATGACAGTTGACATAAGAGAAGGGTCTGTAGCTAGGTCTTCAACTATATCATAATTTTTTGTATCTCTCATACAAGGATTTAATTCCAATTTTTGAATAACTCCCTTGGGAGTTTTAATAGTTAATACAGTTGAAACTACATTTGGAGAAGGATATGAAGTATATGAGGTAGAACATCCAGGTTGATTAGTAACCTTACAAGCCAAGGGATTCATATTACCATAGTCTTTATTTCTCGTAGCCACCATGATTTCATTTTTAGGGTTGGGGAATATAGCATAATAACTGAGGAAGAGGAATCTAGATCCCATGCAACGATGTTCGTCTCCTAATTAGGGAAAACATATGTTAATAGAAAAGGCATGACAGATTATGACTTGAGGAATTGATTAACTTTCGTCTGATGTGGATAATCCTAGGTGAAATGTTCCTTATTATAGATTAAGAAAGGATAATGAGGTTTCCATTTTTCTTGAGGAGACTGGTTATTTTCTTATCCTGTGAAGAATTATATTTCTTATTCTTTCCTTTTCCTTTCATTTTACTTCCAAGTTGTTATGATTTTCCTTTTGTAGATTAGATGAAATAAATCTCGGAAGTAGTCACATGAGTAGCAAAGGATGGTATTTGAGTAACCAAAGAAGGAGATGAACTATATAGTCTACTCAATGTCTGTTGGCTTGCATAACCTTGCAAGCCATCATCAACATGTGATTCTTTAGTAGGAGGTGGTGAAACATTGTGATGAGTTCTCAAAGCATTAGGAATTTTGTCGTAGCTCATGTCATATTTCATATAAATGAGATCAAGATGTTGGGCACAAGAAATTACTTTCTCTTTAGTAATGACTATGCCTTTAGAAACATCTTAAGTTATGGGTGCTAACAAATATTTTGTGAACGACTCAACTAATAACTGAACGGGAACATAATTTTTAACCAATCGAAGATTATGTATCCACTCATGAATATGATCTAATATATGGGTGGAGTCGGATTGTTTAAAAGAGGTAAAAATTTTGGTTCCAATTTCATAATGAATAGGAAACTCAAATTGAGTTATAAATGTATCTTCTAAGGCACTAAAGTTGTTTAAATAAGATCATGGAAATTTGATATACCATTTACATTTCGTACCAGTGAGTGTTCTTTGGAAAAGTTGTAAATGGATAGAATCATAATTTAAAGAGTTATATGAACACCATAAATGATATGCAATAACATGAGTAGATGGGTCTTCTTCATGAATTCAATTGAATTTGGGAATATCACTCGACAGTTTCATAGGAATGAATGACCACCAAGGAGAGTGAAAAATGGGATAATTTATAAGTCGAGTTAAATATGTAAGCTAATGATTTGCATAAAATGACAATTGTATATTAAAGTTTGGTTGGGAAGGTTGACCTTGAGGATGAAGGTTAAATTATGGTGGAGTATACCCTAGGTATGATGGAATAGGTTGGGCCACAAGTATTTGTATTCTCGAGTAAGGAGGATTTTAATAACTAGGTTTTCCAATTCCGTAAAACCTTGATAGGAATGAAACTACTAAGTTCAAAGTTGTTGAAATTGATAAGGAATTGGGTGAATAGGATTTTGACCAATAGGGGCTTGCAGAATAGCTTGGTATGGTTTCCAAGAGGGATTTTATGACACCACTACATTAGTACGACTAGTCTGTGGTTGCGTTGTGCCATGTCCAGGCTTTTGTATGTGTCTTTGAAATGTACAATGAAGAAGTGGTAGGGTTTGTAAGGCACCTTGAATAGGTTGGGTAGGTGGGATTTGAGACATCCTAGATATTAGTGGAACAAGTTTCACGTGGGACGCAACTTGGATAGGTTTTCTTACTTGATATATAACTTGGCCATATTGCGGCATAGGTTTACAAGTATTAACCTAAGGTGTGGTTGGAACATGTTGAAAATTTGGTAATTGAGTTAAGGTAAAACCAGGTTGCACATGAAACGTACAGTGCCAATGATTAGAAACCATTCCCGCAAAGGGAGGACTAGTAGGAGGGGGACCCGAATAGGTAGGAGCACCAAGTTGTTTAATTTATTAGTAAAACAAAACATTCCATCAACATATTTCCCCCCTGGTGGGTAATAGGGAGTATATGGAGGTAGGTAACCCCCGGGAGGAGGGTAACTGGTATAGGGTGGAGGAGGTTGCTTTAAATTCCATATTCCAATAACATTTGGACCATACTAGTGCTCCAAATATGGTTGAGCTACAATGCACACAAGAAGATGTGAGGTGCTCATTACAGAGGTTCCAGATGTCATTCCAGATGAGTATGAAGAACGATAAGTCAACAGATTGGTCGTTGAACTAGAAAACGTTCCATATAAATACTAATAACCAAGTTTCATAAAATTACCACCATACAAATGTGTTCCTGGTGAACTAAAAAAAATGGAGGTAGTTCTAACTTCAGTTGAATCACTCATGATAATAGATACAAGTTGAGAAATCATCATTTACTGAGTCATGATTAAACCTCCCAAAGAAGTTGGCTAAGGGAAACTCAAAGGTGGGTGGAAACGAGGGTTAATAGGTGAAGGAGCTTGTATTGGAGTATGAGGAGTATGAAAAGGATGGTCCTGATAAAGATAATTCCCTCGTAAATGCATAGGTATGTAGGGTTGAGACTCTTCAGTAATTTCCTAAAAACCCAAAATATTAGGTGGAATTATTTCTCCATCTGGAGCAAGTTATATAAGTTGTTGTGGTTGGGTCGAAGGAAATGGAAGAGAAAGAGGATGCCATGAAGTAATAGGTTGATTTAACTAAGGCTAATCCAATTATATAACCTTATGTTGTAATTTTTATAAATTTGGAAATCAAAGTTCATTGACCTTAGGTAATTTAGTTTCAAGGTTTTCAGTTTCGACTACCTGAGACTCACCAGATGTTAAAGATGTAATATCAGGTTTATTACTTATAGGAAGAGAGGATTATGGTTGGTTTATTTCATATGTACTACTAATAGGGGATGATTCTGAAGTACTGGATTCAATAGTTTTCGTCTTTTTATTCTTACAACTTCCATGTGTTTCCTCGGGAGGTAAAGGAGGGAATATTCAAATCCTACATGAACTAAGAGGTTTTTGGGGTTGTTCTTCCATGATGGTTTAGTAAAATTTAGAAATTAAAAACAAAAAATAAATAAAATGTGGGTAACTAGGAAAAAGGATTACCAAGTCACTATGAATTGCAATATACTAGCCTGGTAAACCAAGGATTTATGTATGACATGCAATATCCATGAATGTTGTGTTCAGTGTATTAAAGTGTGCAAGGTGGTTGACTTGGTTACCTATGGTAGGATAACAACCTATAGGAGACTTACAAAATATACTCAAAGGTACATAGAAGCGCGGTCCATAGTAGTGCTATATAATGTGTCTTGTATGATAGGAAGCATTCCCATATACGTTTCATGTGTGGAGCACCATCCAATATACCCGAAGGTACATGTATAATGATCAATAAACATACTTACGTGGAATACTGATTACCTCCAGAATGTAACACATACAAAGAACGAAAACTCTTACATTTAAAGACGCCAGCACACGTCTCTATCCTAGACCTCTAAATGTTTGTGTTAATGTTGCAAATGCTCCTTAGGTTAATTGAGTAAATTTTAGAATTGATCTTGGATTATGTTTCACTTTCTAGGATCACCACATGTTCACCTAAATTCCCTACAATGATTTCTAGCATGATAATAAAGGTCGCCAAAGAGTAGTGCAAGAAACAAAACTTCCTAAGTAGATATTTATAATTCATCTTTTCCAATTAAATTCAAAACACTTTACGATGCAAATAATTAAAATTTTCTTTTCTTTCCTCTTAATTTAAAATGCAATGAAAACTAAAATGCATCTAGATTATTGATAAAATAAATCACACAGAATATGACTATAATATAAATTTATTCAATCCAATCAATGATCAAGAAAAAATTTCACCAAAGACCTAATTGATAAGAATAAATAAAAATATAAAGTTCTCATCAAAGGCTAGTAAAATCAAAAGAAAGCATAATGAGGGCTTTCTATAGATGAAGAAAAATTCAAAGACGAAAGGAAAAATTGTTGCACCAAAGTAGAACAAAGAGAAAGAAAAATAATTTTATTTTTTTCATCCTAGATGATTAATGCAGTCACAGAACAAGAACCAATGCACCGCAACATAGGTACAGAGAAATAATAGAAGAGTTGGGGCACTCTGTCTTAGAACAAGGAGCACATTAGGGCTATTTTGGTCAAAACATGACACAAGAAAACTAACCAAGCCCAATTTTTTTTTCCTAAGGTAAACAATTGTCATAATAAATCAATTAAGGTCACTTTGAGAGATGAAAAGGTGCCAAGGCTAAGAAAACCACTAAGGGAAAAATAGTTCCCTAGTGGATTCACCAATTTGCTGTATGAAATTTTACTTGTGTTGACAAAAATGAATTCCCTAGATCTAGTTGTCTGATCTAGAATGAAAAAGGATAAAAATAATCATTTTTTTCCTTAGAGATATTGAAATGTGGAAAAGGAAACTAGCTCGTCTGTATAGAAAATCATTCTCTCCACTTTTCTTGTAAGCTCCAATCCTACCTCCATGTGCTATTAATGGAACCTACAATGATGAAAAAAACAAGCAAAGGAACTACAATATACACATAACATAATCCAATATCTCTATTCAATGAGTCAACATGGCATTGAAATACAAGAGCATAATCATAATATAAGTATAGGAAAACATTATGCTTTTTGTATTAATAAATAACAGAGGCAACTAGAACCATATATAGAAGCTGAATTTGTAGATATGTCTCCCCACTTGACTTGTCCTTCCTTGTCATAAAGTAAACCTTCACACTCAACCCTAATGGAAATGGATGATGACTCATTAGGCTAAAGGAAATAGCATTAGGGAACTATAAATCTCCCAATGCCAATTGAGACTCCATGGGAGGCAATAAATATATAGGATAAACATGGTAGTTTATGATTTACCAATCTAGGCCTAAGATCCACATATAAGCGGAGGATGAGCTCAATGGATAAGAGATAAGGTATAAAATATATGGTTAGATTGGAATTCAAGATATCTATGAGTGGTAAATAGTTAAAGCCACCTTATAATCTTGCATAAGAAGAGGCTTATAAAATATTTTTAATTTTCCCAAATTTCTAGAATCAGTGCACCTGCAAAAGGGAGAAACTGGCGATAATCAACACTGGTGTAAAATGGAGAAAATTGCATGCAACGTTGGTGGGAAAGAACAAAAGGTGAATTGGGCATAAAAATATGGTTTTTCAGCATATAGACCTAAAAAATATTACTTTTTGGAGAATTGATGCTTATGGCTCTACAAAGGGAATATGAAAAAGTGTTCATCGATGTTGATTGATCTGGTTATTAGGCCTTTTGGTCCAATGTCAGAAAATTTCTTGTAACAAAAAGGAAGGAATATAGACTTACTCCTTATATAGAAGGAAAAACCTCCTCAAATAAAGGATTGGATGTGTACTTGGATTCTTCATGTACACATGTATATCATGAAGCATGGTTGATTGACTCAGGTGCATCCTTTCATACGAATCCTTGCAAGAAGTGGTTTTTGAGTATGAAAGGTTTGATGGTGGTTATTTTTTCCTTAGGAGATGACTTGATAACCAAAATCATAGGACAAATAAAAATCAAGCTAAATCTCAAGGCTAGAAGAATTAGAACACTCTGTCACGTTTTTCACATCCTAGGGTTAGCCATTAATTTGATTTATGTAAGCAGAATGAGTGATACAAATGTAAAGACAATTTTTGAAAATGATATGTGTACGTTGGTTCATGGAGTAATGTTATTTATAAGGGGAGTTTGCATTGGAATTCTATATAAGTTACTAAGAAGAAATATTAGTGATGGGTGTATTAGTTTTGTTGCTACTAAGAGTGGAGCTAAAGAAGTAAAAACTCATGTCATCTCTATAGAAAAGACAACGTTATGGAACAAAATATTGGTACATATTGGAGAGAAGGGAATTCAACTACTACATGTAAATGGTATGGTAAAATATTTGTCTAATTTCTCTCTAATTTTTTAATTCTATTAACAATGTTTATACGGGAAGAATATCCAGGTAATATTCTCCTCTAGTGATACGAGGGTAGAGGGAATATTATAGTTGGTGAAAAATGATGTGTTTCGACCTACGTTAGTTCCATCACTACGAAAATATATGTACCATATCTAATTTATAGATGTATACTCAAGGAATACATGGATTTATTCCTCGGGAAGAAATATGCAGTCTTTGATAAATTCAAAGAGTTAAAGGATCCTAACGAAAATCAGACAAAGAAGGAATTTTTGGTCTTGAGCATACAGAATGGTGGAGAGCTATACAAGCTTGAATTCTAATAATTATGTAATAAGTGAAGTATATAAAGGAATAATGCCACTTTATACACACCTAAGAAAAATGGAGTTTCAGAAAGGATGAACATGACATTGGTGGAGAAAGTAAGGAGCATGCTCAATGGTGGAAACTTACGAGAGGAATTATAGGAAGTAGTGCTGGATACTGCATGTTACCTAGTAAATAGATCACTCTCATTAATATTGGATGATCATACTCCACATGAGGTATGGATCAATAAGAAACCTTTTATTAAGAATATTAGTTTATTTGGTTCTGATGCTTATGTACATGTTCATAAGAAAAATAGGAGTAAAGTAGATAAAAAAATATCAAATGTGTGCCTTCAATGTATATACAGATGGTTTGAAAGGTTATAAGATTTCAAACCTCGAAACTATGAATGTAGTGTATATTTGAGTTTTGGTATTTAGAGAATTCAAAGTTGTTATCAAAATAGGACTTCCTACTAGGGGAGAAAGAACTAGAGAAGATATACTTTGAATTGAAGATGATGAATCATACTCTATAGAAGAATATAAATAAAAAAAGGTAGAACCAATATTATTTCAATACAGAATCCACCTGTAGATCCAAAGGTAGATTCAAGAAAAAGGAAATGATAAATGTATAATCCACCTTATTTGAATACAGAATTTACTTTGTTTATTGTTGATGATGATCCCAAAATTGTTAGGGCAGTGAAGGGTCTAGAATATGGAAAAATATATAAAATTAAAATGGTTGAAGAAATAATAGCCTTTGATGAGAATGAGGCTTGGGATGTAGTGTATTTGTGAGACGGGATAAATCCCATAGGAGACAATTTTTATTTAAGAATAAGTTGAATGTAGAAGGAAGAGTGGAGGAATTGTAACATCCTAGTCACCCAATTGGGGTGATGCCACCTCCTTTAGAATAAGTACCATGAAAGTAATACATATACTTATCCTGATGGAAAAATAAAATATTATGCCAAAAAATACATAAAACATGCCTAAAATAGGTTTTAGGCACTTAATTATGAAAATCATTGACTGGTTGTAGGACTCAAACATAGCAGTTAGTGATGGACTACAGTGCTACAACAGTCTGAACAACCAAAAACCCAAAATATAGGGTCGTGAATCCACTTTGGAAATGGATTATCCTGCTAGATACATATCCAAAACCAAACAGAAATAGGCCACTACAAGTAAAAGGACTTCTAGTAGATGTTTTTGCGAAAGCCCCTATAAGAATAGCCCAAAAATTAGTTTGTATCAAAGGTTACTAATGGAGGTGGGAAGGCAAATGCTTTAGCATATATTTTTTTGATGGTGCGTCTACAATATACAAATGCATCAGTGCTTTACTATCCATATAAGAATCAACATTGAATACAAGATGGTGCACCATGGCAGATTTATTTTAATAACAAAAAAAAAGGTGCGCTAAATAACAAAACACACTAATGCTTGAATAATCAATAACACCAGAAAAATGTTAATTTAAAAAAAAAATCGGTGCCATATACACCTTCAACCCTGATTCCCTTATTGTATTAAAACACCCCAGTGGATAATTAGAAGGAGCACCACTATAGTTTTTAATTTTCAAAAAAATGCGGTGATATATTTCAATGAAGCATTGGTGTTGATCATGTATTAAAATGCCCAAGCTTGCCTTCCAAAGAGCACCACTAGGCAATTTTTAATTAAAACTTTTTATGTGGCGCTATAGCCCAAAAAAGCACCAGTGTGGTACATGTATTATAATTCCATAGGGCATCTTAACAAAAGCACCGCTATAGGTTTTTTTATTTAAAAAAAATGGTGCTCTTGGATATTTAACGCACTGGTGCTATTATAATATCGCACCAAAATAGGGTTAAATAAAAAGAATACTCCTTGGCATAAATTTGACTTTTACCAACTATAGTGTTGTAGAGTTCTAAAGCACTGGTGCCACTCTTTCCTCATGAAAGAACCCTAATGTGAGTGCTTTTCATGCTCATTATCCTTTCCTATTGTACTTAGTGTGGGGATTTCCAATTTTCTCAAACAGTGGTGAAAAATGTTTTTCTCAATTATGTGTCAATAATTCCTCCCCTGTGAGTAAATATCTAGGTAATGTCTATGTTTCTATCTAATTTAATTTTTAAGCGGATTAGAATTGCAAATAGTCTCAAAAAATCCATTTTTTTTGAAAAAATAAACAATTCCTACGCGGTGGGCTTGACAAATTCGACTCACACTAATAACGATGCGTAATGTAAATTTACAGGGTGTGCCATATTTCAGTGTATGAAACTAACACACCATTATTTTTGTAGTGTGTTTCATAAATGAAAAAGCACTGGGAAAATTTGTAAATTGTATGTTGGTGCTCAAATTTTTAGGTTATGTCAAGTGTGTTTATATTTACCAAATGCACCACAAAAATAATATTAAAATATATATATCTCCGCATGTTGGATAATATTAACTTTTTTGACCAGTGTGAAAAGGTTATACATACACACCAATACATAATTTTGAGATGTAACGCAATGAAAATTTAAATATACAAACCAACAATGGTGCATCATACATATGTGCGCACTATATCCATTGTGATTGTGTTTCATAGTGCACAAGATCTGGTGCATTACTATTGTTTTGGTACACTAGGGATTTCTTTTTTTTTAATTGAAACTTATATTTCCATATTTATAAATAAATTTTTCATTTAATAAAAAAAATAGTATTTTATGTATGAGGTTGATGTGGTTATATGTCAATCATGTAGTAGATATGTCATCATAAGTAGCAATAGTAGGAATAGGAGAAAATGGTAGACTGATACAATATGGTCTGACCATGGGAGGCCCGAGAGAAGAGGGATTTATATCCTCACACTATTAGCACAAGGACCTGTGTGCTCTTCATTAATGTATGCATCCTAACTTACTATGAGGAGGCTACATCCCTAAAGGCACACTTTATCTTGTTGGTGCATCTCATCTACCGATGGAGTGTCTAAGAGAAGGGTGTCCAAGTTGTTCCTAAGGCATTTTATAAGCCCTTTGAGGAGGACATATATTTTATCACTGGCCTATCTAGGAGAGGGGGGGATTTTCCCAAGTTCCTTGGTTTCCCCCATGGGCTTGCAATAGATATTCAACATGCCTACTCTGAGTGATATGTTGGGCCTCATGTAGTTTATCGAGCATATTTTCAGGTCTGTGGTGGGAAGCTACAATTTTCTTCTTTTGTTGCCTAATAGGTTAGGTGCCTCTCATTATTAGTAACCACCATTGCACACTTTACTAGTGATGGTTAGTTCATTAGTTTCCCTCTTTTTTATTGTGTCTATTCTTTGATTCAGGTGCCATAATTTATCATATGTTCTACCATGTTTTTTGACATAGTTTTGTACAACTTTAGATAGATGTTGTGTGGTGATACATGGGAGGAAAACCTTCCCTTTCACTTCAGATATTTCCTGTTTATTTTTTGAGTGGTTTCTAGAGACGATGCCTAAATTTAATCGTCGCCCTCCTATGACAATAATTGAGGTGGGACATGCATGTGGGGCTAGATGATGCCGAAGAGGGGTCTGCTGGAGCATCTGGCTAGGATTTCTGCCCAGACACTAGCACTATCGGCTAGTGAGGATGACCATGCAGTTTTCTTGTTGTCATTTCCGTATGCGGGTATTTATTGGAGACAATGTACCAATATCCTCTTCACACCAGATGAGCCTGTAGATGATAGAGGTAGCATTTGTGTTTTCCTTAAATTAATCTAGTTTCATTTTATTGCTTTAATTAATTAGAATAAAATTTATTCTATCACGTTATTTAACTTTTTTTCTTAAATTGTTTAGTGAAATTGTATAATTATTGTTTATTTCTATATATTTTGTAAACATCGACACATTCCTTGGGGATATGCCTCCTCCCCCATCAGAGGAGAAGACAAGGAGATGGGTGAGGCCCAAGAGGGTGAGGCACTTCCTCAAGGGTCCATGGGAATCCGGACCCATAGGGATGGTATGAGATTTAAGATGGAATACTATGACATATTGTTTACAGTTTTGGTTGAAGAGGGAGTCTTCCTTGTGAGGGCTCAAGATACCAGTGCGGATCCTAAGTTTGTGGATCTCTTCAGGGACTTTTCGCGTAAGATGATGACTCTTGTGTGTTATATTATTGTAACTAGAAACGATGAGGGATATAGGGCATGCAATGAAATATACCTCATATGAACCTTCATGTAGTGCTACCGAGTCAAATCATGATCATCAGGTGGTGATCATGATGCTTCTGGTATTACTACCCCTTCGGATCATGGTTAGGGTGTTATTGATCCTTCTGGTAGCACACCTCCTCATCGTTCACCTGATGATTAGATGGTAGAGCTAGAATATGTGCCTTATGATTACCTTGACAGAGCAGACCAATCACCTTCTCCTCCACCTCATAGTTCTATAGACGTTGAGGAAGTAGTTGACCATCCATCATCTTTTGTTGCAGACTAGGCTAACACTACTATGTATGTTGTATCATATATTTGATTACAATTATTTAACTTGTTTGTATATATATATATATATATATATATATATATATATATATATATATATATATATATATATATATATAGATATAGATATAGATATATATATTTCGTTCGTATTTATATACTTAATTTATATTTTGGTGTTGATGTGTATATTGTTAGGTCATGTTTGATACATTAATTTAATGTGCATGTAGATAGATGTGTATGTGATACCATTCATTTCACATGAGATGTATATTAATTTTAGGATGTGTGTGGTGATGATGTTACATTACAATGTTTATGTTTTGTTAGATATGGTCATGATGATGATTCTCTGTTAGATTATTCGATTTATGTGCTAAATAATTATGTTTATATGTGCTAGGGGTGTATATAATTATATGATGGAAGTGAATTTGAATGTGTATGTTAGATGATGTTTATGTTTTTCAGATGGTTATCATCATGACGTTTATTTTTATGAAATAATGTTTATTATGGATTATGTACCAGTGAACTTATATCAGAATTTTATATATGAAATTGCATGCAAAATGACTTTAAAAAAAGAACACAAAGATAATTTTATAAATTGGAAATTTTAATATGGTTGAAACTATGATTGTAAAATTATGATAAATATTTTCCTATTGCTGAGATAACTCATTCATATCCATTCAAACTTAATTAGTAAAATATTTCAATACTCACTAGGAACAAATAAGTAAAGGCAAAATAATTTAGCTAGTTCTTAACAAGATGAAAAAATGTAACTCATTCACTTTTGAGTATAAAATATTAATAATAATAAATTATTCAAAAATACAATTTAACCAATGAAAAATTATACTATGTTTGATATAGAGGTAGAAAACGAGTACTATGGATCCATTTTAATCATAGATTTATCAATCACTAAAAGAGATTAAATGTTTTGACATGCCCATCCTTTTTGGAGCATTACATTCTTAAAAAATATTTTCATATGATGAGATTCAATCCCTCTTGACTTTGGGTAGATACGTGGTTTATAAAACTCAATATATAGTTAAATTAAAATATATATATATATATATAATTAATTCATATTTAATATAGCTTAAAAGATTCTACTTTTATAAAATTTAATTTATCACTAAAGCTATGAGATTTTCAAGAAAATTAAATTTAATATTTATAACAATTCTTACCAATTTAAATTAAAAATTTCTCTCTAATGATGAGCATCAAGAAATTTAAAATAATGCTTGTGAAGTTACTTGTAGTTGGGGCTTTGCTCTATTGGAAGTTCTCCATTAAAAAGGCAAGTGAAGTTTTCTGTAATAACAAAGATATAAGATGTTGGTGTTATTTTGATTCGTTATTTGCTATTGTATTGGTTTAAATTTAACTCATTTTAATTATAGATATGAGTTAAATAACACAAAAATCATACTATATTAGATTTAAACTTTTGAAAATTAATATATTTGATTGTTTCTTAATGAACAACTCAAGAAATATTATTTTTTCCACATAATTATTATGAGATAGCCACCAAAATTCATGTTTTCACATTTCTCCTAGCTAATGTCATCATATTCACAATGATAAAAGTATATATACTCTATAAACAATAATGAATAATAATGAATAATTATTAATTATTAATATATAATTATTTATCTATAATTAATAATTAAAAAATAAATATTAATTAAAAATTAATAATTAATTGATAATTAATAAATATATAGTTAATAAATTAATAAATATTTAATAATCAATAAATACATTATAAAAAATAATAATTATTAATTAATTAATTATTAATCATTAATTATTTATAAAAAATTAAATAAATAGTAATTACTATAACTACTATAATTAATTAATTAATTAAAATTATGGTTATATTATAATTAATATAATATAATGGGACACTGATAAATGTGGTTGATAATATTATCAACCATGGTTGGGTTGGGTTCTATTTATGGTATGTCAACCATATTTATTATTCTAATATAATATTATCAACCACATTTATCATTATAATTTAAGATTATAATGATAAATGTGGTTGATAATATTATTAACGACATTTATATCAACCATATTAGATGTGGTTGGGTTTATGGTATATCATTAATTAATAATATTAATAATAATATAACCATAATTATAACTATGCATAATGTTGTTAGTGGTATAACTATGCACAACCATAATTATGGTCATATAGCTTTGGTTGATATATCATATATTAGATTTATACCATATTAATAATAATATTAACATGGTCATAATTATAACCATAATTATAATAATTAATATAACCATAGTTGTGGTTGTTTTAGCACATCAACATTGGTAAATGTGGTTGATATACATCGACATATAATTTTAAATATTATGATGAATATTATTAATTAATATTAGTATTATTATTAGTTAATATTATTATTGTTATTGTTAATTAAAATTAATAACATAATTAATTTAAAAATATTAATAATAATTAACTAATTCATAATTAATTAATAAATAATAATAATAAATAACAAATTATTATTACTATTATTAATCATAATTAATAAAAATAATATTTATTATGTATTAATATAAATATTGTTAATAATTAGTTAACTATATTTACTAATATAAATATCATTAATTAATTAATTCATAATTCATTAATAAATAATAATAATAATAATAATAATAATAATGTTAATTAATATCGTTTTATTAATATAAATATTATTTTTTATATAATTTATGTTAATTAATTAAATTCAAGAATTTAAATTTAACCCAAAGACTAATATTAGCAACCTTATAATAACATTATGCCCTACGAATATAAACCCTTACATTAATAAACTTATGGGATTTATATTATAAAGCTAAGGGATTGTAAATACAAGTAAATAATATTAAACCCAAGATATCAATATTATAAACTCAAGGTATATAAACCATTGATAAATATTATAAACCTTAAAACAATCATGGTTGACCACAATTTCTTTTCATATTAAGATAATCTTCGTTACAATGTGATGTTTCATCATGGTTGACTATAATTGATTTTCATATGGAGACAACCTTTGTAACAATGTGACATTGAAACATGGTTGATTTTTGTATTGAGAAAATCATTGTTAGAATGTGATGTTGGGTCATGGTTGACCATGATTATAAACCCAGTGGATTTATATTAAACCCAAAGATTAATATTATATACCCTATGAATAATATTATTCCCTAGGAATATGAACTCTTGGATTAATAAACTCAAGGGATTGAGATAATAAGCCCAAGGGATTAATACTAAAAACCCAAGGGAATAATATTGTAATCCCTAGCACAACCAAATTAATGTGGTCATTGTATTATAATCTCTAATTATATTATATGGAATATGCCTCGTGTGGGAAAAGAATTGATCGTTGTGGTTTGGTGAAAGCGAATGGTTTATAATCCAACAACCACATTAATGTGGCTTAATATGGACCCATGATTATATACCATGGGTCCATATTATCCCTTGGGTTTTTAGTATTAATCCCTTGTATTTATTAATAACGAATGAAATAAAAAATAATTATTTAATTTATTAAAAATATTAACAACATTTATATTTAATTAAAAATATTTATATTAATAAATAATAATAATTATTTAATTATTATTATTATCTATTAATTAATTATGATTGTATAAACTATTGGTAATGAATGAATTAGTTAATAATGAATGAATGAATTATTATTATTATCATTAATTTATTCAATGGTTTTCACAATGTGATATTAGACCAAAAGGAAATCTTTTTCACAATGTCACTATGGTTGATTTTCACATTGAAACAATCTTTGTCACAATATGATGTTAGACCATGGTTGACCATGGCACATCATGGGTGACCATAGTAAATCATGGGTGACCATGGTTAACCATGGTTGATCATGGTTTATTTTCATATTCAGATAAACTATGTCATAATGTGACATTCGACCAGTGTTGACCATGGTTAACCCTGATTCACCGTAATTGACCATTCTTGACCATAGTTTACCAATCTTGACTGTGATTGACCATGGTTGGCCATGATTGATTTTCATATTGAGAAAATTCCATGATAAACCGTAAAATTATTATTGTAAATCAAGGTATATAAACCTTATGGTTGATTTTCATATTGAGAAAATCTTTGTCACAATGTGACATTGGACCATGGTTGACCATGATTTACAATGGTTGATGATGGTCGAAAATGGTTGATTTTCATATTGAGAGAATCCTTGCCACATTCTGACGTTAATTCCATTGGTTTATTCCATTGGTATGCCTAGAATTAATTATTTTCTATGATTTCAATAACACTAGTGCTTATGCCATTCCATGATTAGGTCTATCCACAATAAGCATAAAAGTTACTGTGAAATTTAGTTTTATCACATAAAATAAAAATACATTCCCATGTTCTTGGATGAGAAGTCCCAAGTGTTTTTTTGGTGTTCTTCTACTCTCTAGACGTTGGGATGATACATAAGTGGTATGCCCATTTGTGTAATGAACATATATATTGAAATGTAAAATTAATTTATTTGCAAAACTCTATTTTCTATTCCTTATACATTAAATATATTTATAACCAAACTGATAAA
The DNA here is from genome assembly GCA_034641835.2 of Pinus albicaulis. Taxonomy (NCBI): domain Eukaryota; kingdom Viridiplantae; phylum Streptophyta; class Pinopsida; order Pinales; family Pinaceae; genus Pinus; species Pinus albicaulis. Next base: position 1,505,925,754 of record CM076581.1, on the reverse strand, counting down.
ATTTGATTTAATTATAGAAAATAGAATTAATAGAAAGGATTATGAACATAATAATAATAATAATAATGAGATTATATCTAAAAACCAATATTATTCAAAAAAATAAGAATAATGGATCTTGTTTGGATTTAAGTTAATCTCAAACATATATTCATATTACAATGCTATTGATGGAAAATTATGGATGATAAGATGACCTTCTCTAGAAATAGAGAGTTTTAAAGATTAAAAGGCATAACTCTATGTTTTTTGGTCTTGATAATGCATTCTTTATTTAGATTGTTTTTTCTTCGCTTTATTGAAATGAAACCAATCTTTGTTAAATTCTATAAGATTGTGTTTTGTTTGGTTTAACTTGAATTCTCTGTCATCTGTGTGGTTTTATATGCATATTTTAAGATGGTTAGGCTCTCAATTTTTTTTTCTTGATAAGTCGCTACAAATCTAATTATGTTTTATTACTTTGGAAACAATTTTAACGATTTTTTGTCTTTTTATTAGCAATTATCAATTAAACAAGAAAATAAACTTCGAGACGTAGTTTTGATTGAAATACAATGAATATTTTGGATCCTTGAATAGTAAATAAATGAATTTAGATCTTATTTTCGAAACACACACACAAATTATTAATATTTTGGAATATTTTCTTATATTATTAATAGAACTGATTTTATGAAATCTATTCTCCTAAATATTAAAAAGTTGTATTAAACTAATATAATTATTTGAAATCTTTCCCTTACTGGTTGATATAGTTGACATTATGGATTTTATTTTAAAATTTTACTATAATACAATTATGAAAAAAATAATTAAAATTGAAAATTTTTAATTAACAATAATACTAATTATTTACATAAAATTATTATTCATCATTTTATTTCTTATCATTACACATCTTTTTCAATACAAAACCATTTTATATGTCATGTGCCTTATATATTGCATTTATTATTATTACACCTCTCATCTACAATGTTAAATGAATACTAAGCAATTAATTTGGGCATGTTATTAGTTTTTTTGGGTTTCTTTGGGTTAATTTTCAACCTCCAATTTGCATTAAAGCCATTACACATTTTATTTATTATTATTAATGTATGAAAAGCTAGAGCACATGTGTATAAATTGTTAAGTTTTTAAAATAAATTATTAATGTATCAAAAGCTAGAGCACGTGTATAAATTATTAAGGTTTCGAAATAATTTTGAAGGAAAAAATTCATGTGCTAATTTAATATATTTATGTATATAAGTTGAGAAATATGAAAATAAATTAAAATATCTGGAAAATATTATTATGAATATTATTTTATTTATTTAAAATTATTTATTTAATTATATATAATGATATAATGTATTATTATGTTATATAAATTGATAAATATATTTTGAAAGTATTTATTTTATATAAATTGATAATTTAAATATAAAAAGAGAGTCTAAGGAAACAACCAAATTTATCAAAAACATGAAATAAAGAATAAAAAAACCACCATTATCTTTTTTTTTTGAAATGATGATTTTAGAAATAATTTTATAAATCATTTCAACCCTCCAATATTATTAACAGAAATCGACAATACAGACATTTGTAGTTCTTGATGATTTCATATATCATGTCAAAGAGGAACAATTATTTAAAAAAAGGATGATTCATGGTAATATAATTGTCGAGCCTTATAATCATTAAACGGCCGCCTCTCAGTGCAAAAATTGCTTGCAGTGGAGCAACTCATTCACAGCAGCGACGATACTCGAGGAGTGTGCAAGGCTAGCAGTTCTCCCTGGAGGCTTATCGTTTAATAACTTAAACACCTTCATTAAAGACATGGGAAAGAAAACAGAAGGAAAAGTCTCTTTGATTCCGGAATCTCAGTGCATGGTATACAAAATTTTCCCACGTAAGTAATGGGTGCAGCATTGAATTTTTTCGGGCGGCGCATTGAAATTATTCAGTTTTTATGACAGTGTTTGTGTGTGTTTTATAATTAGTGGCCGTAGAAAAATAACACACTCTAAGAAGATGTATGTTGCAGTGTTTTTTATAATATTTCTACGCTTCATTAGATCGTAATATTGGATATGACAACATCCGAGTGTACGTTGCAATAATTATTGAATAACACAATAAATTTATACGGACTTAGTGTAAATGTTTGCAAAAGGATTGCTTTGTGGAATTAAAAAAGGTTTTCAAGTAAATTCAAATATTAAATCAGAAAATATAGGTTTAATGACTAATTGTATGAAGAAATTATATATATATATATATATATATATATATATATATATATATATATTTAAAATATAATCTCAAAAAAATCATATATTAATATAATATTTGCATTAATTATATTTTTAAAAATATATTATTATTATTATATAAAACCATAAAATATATATTAGTGTAGATTTAAAAAGAAATCTCCACACCGAACTAAATTTTAAACAAAATGTTAGAAGAAAATTATTATATTAATATGATATTTGAATTTTTTATAACTTAAAAAAAAAATATTGTTATTATAATATGAATTTATAAATAATTGATGATATGATGATGATGGTTAACGTCTAATGACAGCAATCTTTGATTTATAGGACCTAAAGAAAAGTTAAATTCTAATGAGAGCAATGTTTGATTTATAGGACCTAAAGAAAAGAGTTATTTAGTTTGATTTAAGATTTTATTTCTATGCTCAAAAAGCGTGGAGAGAAGTATCCAAGTTCACTATAATTTTGATATCTTAAAAGGTTAGTATTGCAACAAACATTATGAAATTGAGCTTTAATGTGGTTGTATGTTGGGCACTTTAAGAGAAAGAGATTTTCATCCTAGATGTTCATATTCTCACAGATATAACATCCTTTCCATCCATAATATTTTGGAAACTGTCCAACAAACTCATGAGAATTCCTTCTAATCTTAACTATATTAATTTTCGTCTTTGAATAAAACCTATTAAACTTTAAAATATAAAATATAAATAAATAAATAAAACTTATTAAATTTTAAAATATAAAATATAAAAAAATAAAACTGTTACATTTTTCAATAGTAAAAACAAATTTCAAAACAGGAAATGTTTTTTTGATATCAAAATATAAATATATTTAAAACTGAAAAACTAATTTCAAAATATTAAACGCTTTTTTTTAATATTAAAATATAAATATATTTAAAAACGAAAACCTATTAAAATGTTCGTAATTTTACAAAGTGATTAATTTTAATGGTTTATTATTTATTTAATAATTTTGATTAATTTCTTATTTTTCCTTAAACTTTAAGTAATCCAATATTTAAATATTTATTTAAAGCATTGAACTATAAAGGAATTTCAAATAAGATATTAAATTATATATATATATATATATATATATATATATATATATATATATATATATATATATATATATTGAATGTAATAAAATGTATAGAATACTATATAGTGATATATTTTGATGATGGTTTTCCAATTTTATAGTTCATTTTATTTTTATAGTGAAAATATTTAATCTTGGTGAACAATTTGTTATATATATATATAGTCTTGTTTTTTAATATTAATAACGTTTATTTTAATTTCATAATATTTTTATAATTTTATTTAATTTTTTTTTTTTTTTTTTTCTGTATTTTCAAAATATATTAATTTTTGTATATTTGTACATTTAAAAATCTTATTATTATAAAATAAATTTAATTTTTTTTCCAATTTTATATGTGTTTTTAACTTTTATTGTATTCTCTTTTGAACTCAATATATTAAATTCTATCATTCAATGTATTTTATTACTAGAAATGATTAATATAATGTTTTTAATTGAGCTAGTATTTGTTGGACATTGGATAAACCAACGCTCTCCGTGTGTTTCACGACATGGACTAACTGCCTTTTGTGGATCCTTATCTCTCGCGATGCGATCGTTGACTAATACTTGCAGGTTTTGGTCTAACAGCAATCGTGATTCCCAAAAAGTGGTATTAGAGCATAGGTCACGAGTTCGATACACACTCGGCTCGCATTGGGGGGGAGATTGTTGGACATTGGATAAACCAACACTCCCCGTGTGTTTCGTAGCATGGACTAACCACCTTTCGTGGATCCTTATCTCTGGTGATGCGATTGTTGACTAATACCTGCAGGTTTTGGTCTAACGGCAATCGTGATTCCCAACAGTGCTAAAGATAAATTTCTAAGTCTTTTTTCGAAGTTATAATATGTCAATTTTGGAAATATTTTTCACTATTTTTTATTAGGATAATTGGTAGAATTATCCCAATTTCATGTATTACCAGATACACCTAAGGCTAATGCTCCACAAGCCAAGATAGATTGGTAAACCAATTTTGGAACACGGGGAGCTCATATTGGTTGGAAAATGACTTCCACATAAATTGATCTTTTGACCCAGTTGGACCATTTTTTCGTTGTATTATTAGTGTTGTAATTTCATTAAATAATGTGCATTATATTAGTATTGAAATTAATGAACCAAGTCAATTGAATCTATATTGTTTCTTAATATATCAATGTAGTCAATCATTTTTCTCTATTTTAGTTTCTTTTTTTAATTGAAACTTTTGTATTGATCAACAAAACATGGATACATAGATTTTCCAACTACTCCCTCGGGAATGTGATTTTCTTTTCCCAACATCTTCAAAAAAAGATAGACTCTAAATCCTTCTAGTAAACCCTACTCTAGAAGAGACCCAACATAGCTAAGTGACCATGTCACAACGATATCTTTTACCACCAACCCATAGATTTTCCATAAAAAAAAATACATAATACATATATGATGGTAGGGAAGACACCTTGCAATTACATAACATAAATGCCTAGGTCAATAATAGAAGCATTTGTGCAATAAATATTTAAATTATCTCAAACATGTAAATATCCCAATAGACCCATGAATACACTAGGTAAGACAAGCCTGAATAGAATAGAGCACAAAGAAAACTGATTCCACAAAACATAAAAGAAAAATGAAAAACATCATGACAATCCAAAGCACCGTCAGTATTATGGGCCTTCATAAGAGGATGATTCGTGCAAAAAGATGAGCCATCAACAAAAGACGAGGAGTCAAATAAACACACCTTGAGACATGAGCCAAAGTTTTAAGCAAAATAAAACACCCACATTGAAAATCCATCTAACTTTTTCATAGATCGTTATCCAAGGAGGAGATAGTTGTAGGGACCCCTACACTAGAACTGGGAGGGCCATCAAAACTCCATTGTCTGATTCACGATGGATATGGCCTTCTACATGCACCAAGAAAGAAGCCATTATGTCCAAGAAGAATCATTTTTTCATGAGCATCATTTTAATTTCTTGCAAAAATGCAAAGACATCGTATCCTTTTCCCTTCTTGTCTTTTAGGACAGACCCAAGAGGATCTCCATTTCCCAATTCAAATCTACTGAGTTCAAGTATTTATTCTTCCTTCCCCTACTATGACCATGGTAAACAACCCAGACTAACATATCTTCCATAATACGTGATTCCAAATGAGATTTCCTTTCAATCATAGCTTGAGTCTTTAGCTTTCGAGTTCCTTCCTTAGTCACTGGTAGAACCACATTGAAATAGGTGGTAGCTGAGTTATGAGAAAAAAATATTGATCATTGCTGACCCTTAGGATCACTACCACCTCCCCCTCATGTGCATCTCATTATTTTCCTCTGTGGAAATGATAAAATCCTAGGAGCACACCTCGAATAAATTTCATGAATTCATTTTCATGCAAATAAAAAGGAAAATAAACTAGAGTAACCAATGCAAGGACTAGGATTCCACCCTACCAAGTCATTAATGTAGCTTAAAACATAAATGTGAGACTCGAAATAGAATTTCTCAAGAGGGACATAAAGCTCTACATCTTCTACATGAGATTCAAACCCTAAAACCGATAAACACATAGAGAGACCCAAAAATACCCAAACGGCCCAATCCCCACTATGACAATCTCCCCCTAACAAAAAACCACTAAATTCTTTCCAAAATTATAGAAACCTTGGGACGCGAGTTATCAATCACCTCATTCCATAAAAAAAGTGACTACCTAGATTCGAAAAAAAGCTAGTGACTCAAGACTAAGGACTGCATACAGAGAAATAGAACTCCTCTTCCTAGAACTACAACCTCAAGTTGAAATTTTATACCCAAATACTAAAACTCAGAAATCCCGACAAAAGACTCTATACTATAGAACAAAAAAATGTACAAGAAAATTTTGCAATGAGAGACCTTGACCTAAGACTCCAAAATGGAAGATGCCAACCCAGTGAAAGACTCCATAGGGAGAGACTCCATCCACAATGCACATGTCCAATCCCTTAGGAAGAATGGAAAATATTCCACCACCTTCACAAATCATACACTCTATCTCTCTCCACAACACTTTCATACTTTAATCTCAAAGTTAAGAGATTCTGAAGCCCAAGATAAATTTAATGCATGCACAAGATTTGAAGTAATTACCCTCACCTTTATATGAAACTTCAGCAATGGAACTAAAAACCTCCATAAAACCTAGTTAATAACAAAGGCCAATTGTAAACCTTGCATGTTAATGCATGTGATATAATTATCTACCTTCATCATCTTAATTTCCAATCACATATGAGTGGGTGGTGGTCACATTCACCAATATCCTCGTCTCCTTTGAATTAACACCCCCATTGGGGAATTTTACACTATATTATTATTAAAATCAATTAACCATATTATTTTGAATTATATCATTGCTAAAAACAATACAAATACATGAATTTTCTCTGACATATTTCATAAGAAACATATATTGTATTAATGCTAAAATATATGGACCATATTATTATAAATATCAATGTCTCGAAACAATTTTCTTTATATTTATAAAAATACCAATGTTTGTGAAATGGGAACCATAATTGTAATTCCTTTTCTTTTTTATCAGTCAAAGTCAAGTTTATAGTATCATATAAAAATTTACATCTAGAAACAATAGTGCTATGATACATTGAAGCAACCCAAGTGGCAAAACAAGCCCCAATTGGGTCGGGTGTGTGCTAAGGCATACGGTGCCCCTCGTTATTTTCGACGAAAAAATACAAAAAAACAAGTGCTTACACAAGTTTGTGGAGGAGGATTAAGGGGGGATGTTGGTGGCCCTACAAAGAAATTGACACGATTATGCACCTGGTAGTGAATCTTCTCAATCTGGAACTCCAGTGCTCGGAGGTGGTCATGGGAGCGCCTTAGCTGATGATGTAAACTCTCCAGAGAATCTAAAGTTTCACTTTTCATATGTTGGATATCATTGACATAGGCCATGAGATCATTACATTATTCATACCTCTAATCTTACATGTTGTCCAGGTTGATATGGATTTGTTGTAGTTGAGTTGAGATCACGTCCAGAGTGGCCAAAACATCAACCTTCCTAGGTGAATGGATTGAAGAGAAATCCATTGCCGCCGCCAAATGCTGGCTCTCGATGGATTATGAATTCGATCTCGGGTCTCCATTTGGTCTACAATCCACCATCCCACGTCCAAGGCCTCCTTTGCATTCACGTCCGTGTTTGCGTGGCATGGGCTTCTCGTCCTCACACCTATCTTCTTCCTTGTTGTGTCTCTAATTGCCTACATGTTGAGTAGCCCTTGGATTAACAGACTAGTCCCACAAACCACCACCTCCCATATAGCCACCCATACCCACTCCAACATAGAAAAATTCCATCTATCCACCGATTTCTTCAGTACTATGCCCACTGGTGGGGAGAAACCTTCACATGTAGAAGTACCAAACTACTAAAATACTAGGTGTTCATCTGAGTCCAATCCAATGCTATATGGATATCGGATCCTCTACCACCACTAACCTCACCCCCACTGTGGATCGGAAAAGACACAGAAGCTGTGGAAATGTTGACACCTTCCTCGCAGAAAATCCAAGCATAATTATCATCCTATCACCCTGCTGCTCCTCTGTTTCCAGGCTACCGGGATCCCACGGGCCTCAACACCACCATCCCCAATTCGTCCTCTCCCTCTCCTTCCCCCATGATTCCTACAATCAAAGTTTAAGCCGAATATTCAAATCCAATGACAATGCACCGCGAATAACCTCCTCACAGACTTCCACCATTGCCCTCACCTTCATTATGCCGAATATCTTGTCTGAGCGCTTTTTATGCACACATCTCTCTCTGCGGATATTCCCTTCTTTAGGGCTCATAAAAATCCAAGAATGGGAGGTTAATGGTGTTTGGTGGCATGTGGCGTCAGGCCTATTCGTCCCACACTGCGAGCCCCATTTTTCCTTAAAATGTGACACCCCCATTGGGGACCCTAGTTGTAATTCCTTACCCACATATTGGAGGATTATTCTTTCCAAAGAAAAAATGGAATTTTATCTAGGATAACATAAGCACATGGGTCCCTATTTTATGACTCCCTTATTTTGGAAATGAAGGACTATCTTATTTTGGTAATGAATTTATCAATTGCATATTTTCTAAAAAGGTAAAACAAATCAACGTGGATTTTGAAGGGGTGGACACGGAATTTGAAGAGGAAGGCATGGATGACTACATATTGGTGAAATATAAAGAGATGAAATATGTTGAGTAAGAAATTCTCCAAAGAAATTAGTGGATAAAAAAGGCTTTAATGCTCAAAAAGTGTGTAGTGAGGTAAATTCTCTCATAAAAATCTTCTTCCAAACTTATTACTAATTCATTAAGACATGAAAAATAATGCAGTAACGCAATCCACCAATTAAAGAAAATGGAGAGTAATATGAAGAATGTTTTGATATTCCACATTAATTACTTTGAGACTATGTATGATGCACTTTCTTTTCATGAAGGTGCTTCACTAGTTTTTACACCATCCTAATAAAATTGTTGGAAAACATCCTATGATCCATGCATCATATCAGAATAGTAATAAAATATTATATTATTTGATTATCTAAATAATATTGAAAATCAATTGTATTATGTATTATAAATCAAATTAAATTTTAATTTTTTTATACATACATATATATATATATATATATATATATATATATATGTATGTATGTATATATGTGTGTGTGTGTGTATTTCATATGCTAGTGTTGTTTGTAGTTTAACGAATTCAATTTTTTGTACTATACCAAACATTGCATATTCTCTGGGAGGATTGAGTATGTATAGACCAAAACTAGGGAATGAGCATTCAAGAATAGTAAGGAGGGTTTAGGTATTTTCATGGCACTATTGGTTATCGATTATTCCACCAAGGAAGATCAAAAATGGATAAAGTGTTGGAAATGCGTGGTTTTGTTGATGTAGAGTGGGTTGGAGGGCTCGATTGTAAAATATATACAAGTGGGTATGTGTTTAACCCATTTGGGTGTGGAAATAGGTTGATAAGTAAGATATAGTCTATAATGGCACTCTTCATAGGTTATAAACTTGTATAGAAATTATTTGAAAATGAATTCTTAAAGACAAAAAATAAACAATAGCGAGAGCATAAAACATAAAACAGATACATAGAGATTTTTCCCCTGGATCCCAAAACAGGGACTACAAGCTTGATTTTTCATTGTATTCCTTTTAGCATTACAACATATATATATATGCTGAAGAGTTCATAAACCCAAATCCATTAACCCTGTATTAGAACATAATCATAGTTGCCTTGACCAGATCTAAAAAATAATAAGGGTCCGAAAACCATGTGAAAACCTATGCACAAAACCATAGGTGGGTCTGCCCACCGAAAAATAAGGAAAAAAATTTCGTGGGGCGCTACCCCGGGCCCTGTGCAATGGGCTACCCACCCCCTACAAAACCCTGGACAAGGGGGCCTACTGCCACTATTCGTTGCGCCTGATGCAACAAATAGTGGGAGCTATCGCCCCCTTACGCGTGCAACTAATCATAGAAATAATATACCACATACCCAACGTTCTCCCACTTGTCATTTTATTTCTGCAGGGGGGCACATGAGAGCTTAGACATTAGTCGAGACCTGCAACACCAATTGTTTCTCTAAACCAAGAGAACTTTTGAGTTCTCACAGACTTCACCAATGAATCTACGATATTCTTCAAAGTACCTTTACTAGTACCACCTTTTTATCCTCAACCATATCTCTCACAAAGTGATATTGAACATCAATTTTCTTTGTCTTTGAATTATAAGTAGGGTTCTTAGCCAATAAAATCGCACTTTGGCTATCACAGTATATCCTTATAGCTCTTTGCACCAAACCCATAATTGAACACAGTCTCTCCAACCAAATTTATTCCTTTCTTGCATGAGTGGATGCCATGTATTCTACCTCTGTAGTTGAAAGAGGCATTATAGACTGTCTTTTACTCATCCATCTCACTGCACCTCCAAATATTCTAAAAACATACCCACTTGTAGATCTTCTTTGTTCCATATCTCCAGCCCAATCTGCATCAACAAAATCATGGATGTCCAAAACTTTATCTAATCTTGGTCTTACCTGGTAGCACAAACCATAATCACTAGTGCCACATGAGTATCTGCAAACCCGCTTCACTATTGTCCAATGCTCCTTCCGTGGATTTTGCATAAACTTGCTCAAGACTCCCACTGCATGTAAAATGTATGGTTTGGTACAAACCATTGCATACATTAGGCCACCCACTACACTTGCATATGGAACACAAGACATATCCTCCTCTTCTTCTTATGTCTTGGGAGACTACTCAACATATAGCTTTACAGCTACATGAATAGGAGCCTTCACCTATTTACTATCCTGCATATTGCACATCTGCAATAAGGTTTTGAGATAATTCCTTTGGTTTAATAAGATCTTCCTCTTTACTCGATCTCTCTTAATTTCCATGCCAAAAATATAGTTTGCAGCACGAAGATCCTTCATGTTGAATTTGGAGAAAAATTGGGTCTTCAAATCTTGGATAATTTCTTTGTCATTTCTAATCAGCAACATATCATCCACATACAAGAGAAAATAAATAACACGGTCACCAATTAATTTAAAATACACAGAGTGATCCTCTTTGTTTCTGGTAAAGCCCAGTCCTCGTATATAGGTATCAAATTTATGATATCACATACTTGGTGATTGTTTTAACCCATGCAGATACTTTTTTAGCCTACATACTAGTTGTTTCTTACCCTTCACCATAAAGCCTTCAGGTTGCTTCATGTAGATCTCCTCTTCTAGATCTCTATGAGGAAATGTTGTCTTCATATCCATATGTTCTATCTCAAAATAAAATGCAGCAGCAACAGATAAAAGTAATCTAATAGAAGAAACCTTGGCAACAGGAGAAAAAATATCTTTAAAATCAATTCCCAACACCTAGGAATAACATTTTTCTACCAACCGAGATTTGTATTTCTCCACCTTGCATTATACATTTATCTTCTTCTTAAATACCCATTTTCTCTCAATGGGATTCCTTCCAGCCAGCAACTCCACTTGAACCCATGCCTTATTTTTGTGCAAGGATTCCATTTCATCAACCATGGCCTTCTTCCAGAGCTTTCCATCCTCTGAATCCACTGCTTTCTTGGTAGTTTTGGGGTCATAATCAGTGATAGTTAAAGAAAAATTTGAATAGAAATCAAATGGACTATACCTTTATGGCTGCCTTCTTTCCCGAAATAATCTTCTCACAGCTAGAGTTTGTGGCTTTTCATCTTCTGAATCTTGTTCTGTTGTAGAGTCTGATTCATCTTCCTTTAGCTCAAACTCTATCTTCTCAGGTTCATTTGGTAGGAATTCATGTTTAAAATCCTATTTCATATCTCTGAAAACCACATCTCGATTGTACACAACCTTCCTTGTTTCTGGGTTCCAAAGATTGTAACCTTTTAAACTATCCTTATAACCAATAAAGATGAACCTTTCAGATTTATTGTCCAACTTGGTCCTTTTTTCCTTTGGAACATGTACATATGCATCGCATCCAAATACCTTCAGATGTGGAAGAGAGAGTTTCTTACCATTACATACCTCATGTGGAGTCTTATCCTCCAATTTTGATGAAGATCATATGTTAACCAGGTAAAATGCATTCTCCATTTCCTATGCCAAAAAATTGTGTACTAACCTGGTACCATTGAGAATGCGTCTTGCCTTTTCCATTAGCATTCTGTTCATTATTTCTGTAACTCCGTTTTATTGAGGTGTGTATGGGGTAGTCTTATGTCGTGCTATACCACACTTCTTACAGAACTCTTAAAATTCCTTCTTGCAGAAATCTCTATCATTATCTATCCTCGGCACCTTTATCTTCTTCTCTGTCTAGTTTTCCACGATAGCCTTATATTCTTTAAATTTTTCAAAGACTTCAAATTTATTCCTCAAGAAATATATCCATGTATTCCTTGAGAAGTAATATATGAATGAAACATAGTACATAGACTTTCCCAGTGATGGAATCGACACAGGTCTAGACACATCACTGTGCACAAGCTCTAATATCTTGTTTTCCCTCTTAGAACCAGAAGGAAAACTCACCCGATTCTTCTTTCCATATACACAATTTTCACAGAAATCTATATCCAAAGAGAAATTATACATACCTTCTACCATACCATTACCATGAAGTATCTGAAGGCACTTCTCTCCAATATTTCCAAGCCTTTGATGCCATAGCATGGTATTTTTTCTAGAGACTGCTAGGCTTTTTGCTCCACTTTCAAGAACCAAAAAACTGTTGCACCCATCAATCACACTGCTACCCTGAATCTTGTACAAATTTATAATCCAAGATCCCTAAATTAATACCAATGGTCCCCGAACCATCTTGTAGGTATCCTTCTCGAACATTATTTTTACACCTGCTTCATCAACATTTCTTACAGAAATCAGTTTTATGGCTAATGCAAGAATATGAAGAACACTAGGAAGTGTTATAATCCTTCCACCTTGCAGCTTCAGCTTGAATTTTCCACATCCAATGATTTTGGCCTTCCTATGATCCCCTAACAACACTTCACCACCATCATACTTCTCATACTCACAGAACCACTCCCTATGGGGAGTGAAGTGAAAGGATGCACCTGAGTCAATCAACCATGCCTCATGATCTACATGTGTATTTGAAGAAGAAGCCAAATACACATCCCCACCTTCATCTGAGGTGTTTTTTGCTTCTATAGAAGGAGCATCATTAGATCCCTTTCCTTTCTCAGGAGCTTTAGATCCCTTCCCTTTCCTTTACTTTCCGCATTTCAGACACTCCTTTACATGCTTTCCTGGATATTTATATCTCCCTCTAGATCTATATCTCTGCCTCGAAAAATTATTTTGGTTTCTGTTTTGGGACCTTCCTCATAAAAATAAGGCATATGCATTCTATACCTCCAAATTTCTCCATCTCATTTCCTCCAACAACAAGGATGAGACTATTTCATCAAAATTCAAGGTAGTTGTATTGCTACCTATTGAAATAACTAGATTTTCCCACGAATATGGTAGAGAACACAATAAACTAATTCACTTATCTTCATCTAAGATTTTAATATCAATAGATGACAACTGACTTACCACAATATTGAATGTGTTCAGATGCTCTGTCACTGAGTCTCCATCCTTAATCCTCAGGTTATAGATATCTTTCCGCAGGAATAATGTATTCACTAGAGACAGATTAGTACAATGTCCCTAACTTGACACACAAAGTCAGCACCGTAGCTTCCCCATATACATTCAAAAATACCGAATCTGAGATACAAAACTGTATTGCTCTCTTTACCTTACGATCCAACATTGCCTAGTCTTCATCTGACATTGTGGTTGGTTTAGTACCTGGATATACACTAATCCATTAATCTTTATCCACCAGCAGATCCTCCATCTTGAGCTTCCACAACTCAAAAATATGACCATTAAATTTCTTGATCTCTATCTTTCGACTACTCTCCATATTCTTTCACCACAAGAATCGATCCCGCAGATCTCCCACTGAACAGGGTCTACCACAAGCCCGAGAAAAAAACCCCATAGCAACAAAAGCGTCTCCTTGAAGCCGAAAATAACTCTAAGGCCAAATGTAGATTTTAATTGTGTATAGAAATTATCTGCAAACCAATTCTTAAAGACAGAAGATAAACAATAGTGAGAGCATAAAACATAAAACAGATACACAGAGATTTTTCCCCTGGATCCTAAAATTGGGACTACTATCTTGATTTTTCATTATATTCCTTTTAGTGTTACAACACACACATATATATATACCAAAGCATTCATAAGCCCCAATCCATTAACCCTATTTTAGAAAATAATCGTAGTTCCCTTAACTAGATCTACAAAGTACTAGGGGTCGAAAACCATCATGCCCCAAAACCATATGAAAATCCATACAAAAAACCATAGGTGGGTCCACCCATCGGAAAATAAGGAAAAAAAATTCCCGGGGCACTACCCTGAACCTCATGCAGAGGGCTAGTCACCCTCTCCGAACCCTTAGACAGAGGGGATGGCGCCCCCCTGTGACCCCCCCATGCTTGCGACTAATCATGGAAATAATATAATACATACCCAACACTCTTAACTATAGAATATTAATGCATGGTAACCACTCATAAAATAAAGGAATTATTATGGTTACTAATATTATGTTCATGTATTTCGTTCATACAAAAAGATATAATGATAGATTGTGATAGTCCAATGTAATCTTCCAAAATATATTGATGTTTAATATCACTTTGTGAGAGAAATGGTAGAAGATAATATGGTTGTATTGGTGAATTTGGAAACCTTCGAAAAGGTTTCATATTCACTAACAAAGTATATGAGAACTAAGAAGTTATCTTGGTTTAGTGAAGTAACATGCATTAGTGCCTTGAATTATTGATCATGCAGTCATGTGACCCCTTGTATCCAAAGAAAAAAAGGGGAGGGGGGGGGGGGGGGGGTGGGGGAGCGGATTTTATTCACAATTATCTCTACACATGATTTTTATGCACTTGGTGTAGTCAAGAGGGGGCACACGAGGGGCTACAGGGGAGACAAAGCTACTAAAATAAAATTTGGTTAGTTTTCACATCCATTTTTGGCTATTTTTGGCACATGATTTTTATTTTAACAATTTTGTGTGTATGGTGGTTCAATCCATGTATTTTAATTCCAATGAAGGAACTATAGTTTTATTATAATATAAGGTAAATGGATACAAGGTTTATGGATGTTGTTGGAGGTGCTAGTTGACTTAGTCAACTAGTCCCACAAGGTGAGATAATAAAATAGATTATTAAATCAACATGTAAGTTAAGTTGAAGTTGAGTCATCCTACCAATCAGGTTGACTTCCCTACAAGATTAACCAAATAAGTTAATTAGGCGATTAAATTAGTTGAAATAATTTAATTTCCTCATTAACTGAATTGTTGTAATTATGTGATAGGTTGAATCAACTAGATATTTAACCCACAAGAATGTAATAGCGAGGAGGATCATTATGGATTAATACTAGACATGTTATTGTTGGTATACCACTACCTTTTTTCTCTTTCTTTACTCTTTTTTATATATGTTATTTCATGTCTATATTTACTTAGTATCAACGTCGTATAATGATGTGATGGTAAATAGTACATATTTTTCAATGAACTACACCATTTGTTCCATATTTGGAAGTTCCTAAAGTTAAAACATTCTAAAGTGCACACATAAATGTTTAATTTAAAAGATATTAGAGAGTGGTTGAATAGGAATATAAATAAATAACTAAAGAATTATGCCATAAGGAATTTCCTATCACTTGCAGAGGCAAAGTCTCAATTCTTCACTGAGACCCATGAAAAAATTACTAAGCCAATCCCTGCTGAATTCAAAAATTGTATCAGCCTACATTTTATTGATTTTACTAACAACTAATGCATGGTTGATGTACACAAATCATTAACAAGGAATGAAAATATACACAAGTGGCTTGAACAAATTCTTCAAGATTATTATGAGGAAAAATTGGTTGAAGGTCACACCCCCATTAATAATAGAAATGGAGAAATATACACTAATGTCCATGAGGGATTCTTCTAAATAATTCCATCAATTTTACACAAGTTCCTCATAGAGAAAGGACTTGGCCACATTGTAGAGTATCGAGGTCTAGCGCATGAACCAATTTATTTAAGAAATCAATAAAGACAAGATAAGTGGGAACACTTTTTAAAAGTCCACTATAGAAACACTAAGGACTTGTGTGACTATGTTATGGGAAAAAATCATATCTGACCCACCTCCAACCAAGGGTAATTTGTGGCTAATAATGGGGGGGGGGGTGGGGTGTAATCGCCTATAAGATACTTGAAAAAATATAAAAAGTCATCTAGAATCAAGGAGTGTATGAAAAGGAGCAGTTTGAAAAAAAGGACTCAATAGTGTACACTTGACAAAGAGTTTCTTAAAACAATGTAATGTTACAAAATTATTATAAATCAACAACCGATATTCAAAATATTGAAAGTAGAAAATGTTATAAGGGATGAGAGTATATTTGTAGGAATAGAATGCCATGTCTATAAAGTCAACTAGAAATCCTAGAGTGGTAGGTGGTGAGGCCTGGAATTGCACCAAGAGTGATGCAACTCCCAGGGGATTCCCTACTTTACTTTATCAACCCGTGGTTCATAAAAACATGGAGGTGACACTGCTATATACCAAACAGATGAATTTTTCTCATGTCATCCTCTTCTGCTTTACGAAAGGGTGCTATTTATCAAACTATGACAAGGACTGGAAAGTAAATTGCTGGAAGGAAATGACAAAAATGAAACTAACTTGAATTGTAGAAAGTAAGCGAAAAAAATGAAACAAATTAATTTGCATAAGGGAAATGATGGAAATGAAACTAATTTAATTTGTAGAAAGGAAATGATGAAAACGAAACTAATTTAATTTATAGAATGGAAATGACAAAAATGAAACCAATTTAATTTTTAGAAAGGAAATGGTAGAAATGAAACTAATTTAATTTGCATAAAGAAAATGGCAGAAATGAAACTAGTATAATTTGCACGAAGGAAATGGTAGAAGGGAAACTAATTTAAATTGTACTTAACTTGGCCAATTTTCTAAACACACCCTTCTCTATGTATCATCCTCGTATCTATGCAGCTATTCATGACGTACTTAAACTTAAAAATGTGTTGCTTTTAGTTTGGAGGAAAAAGGGCTAAAGATGTTCATGGAATGCTTAACACATGTGACAAGGCTTAGTGGTGGAAATAGGGGTTTAGACTTCATTAAACCTTATGATATCACAAAAATTATTTGGAGAGGGAGGATTTGGAAAGTGGGATGGCAGAATTGTAATGGGAGGATGGAAGTGCGATATGCAATATGTGATATCACAATTCACAATATCGTAAAGCTGGAGGAATAGAGGAAGTGTTGTTCGGGAGCAGTAGCGAAATGTGATGGGGATAGAAACTGTGAAATGCAATATGTGATGGGGATGAAAACTGTAAAATTTTATTTTCAATAGGGATGGCATGGCAGAGTGCTACAGTAATGTCGCAATCAGCAATTGGGAGCAGTAAGTGTTAATGAAGCGAGAGCGAAATGTGCGAAGTGTAAAATGCGAGAATGCTGAATTTTTGAAATGCGAGATGTGAGGCCTGATGTGGTAGTGGATTACGGTAATAATATCACAATTGGGGCTTGGAATCAGAATGTTAATGAAGCAGGAGTGAAATGTGTGAAGTGTGAAATGCGACAAAGCTGAATTTGCAAAATGCAGGATGCGATAAGTGGGAAAGTCGAGGTGAAAAGGAATAGGTCCAACTTCAATATATTTTCAAGTAGTTTGTGCATGGTCGTGACTGATGAAAGAAAATGAATAAGGAGGCTAGATATTTTAAGTGTTTTTTGGAATAACAAGTTGGTGCAGCAATTAGAGTAAGAGGAAAACAGGAAGGGATGGAGGGCGTAACAGTACTGCTCAGGTTGTGAAGATAGAGATGTAAAATGAAGTGGGACGACTTGATGAAATTTTTATGGACTGTTGATACTTATTCCTATAATAAAACCTACTCATTCATGCACAAAAATACACAAAATTCTTGATAAAAATACACAAAATTTTGGCTTGTGGGAAGGTTCACCCTGCTCAAAATCTATTGAAATAGATGAGAGGGGATGACTCAACCACAAATTTTGGATATTTACTCTACTCTATTAATCTCGTAAGAAAATGAAGAACTACAAAAAAAATCTGAAAGGAAAAACTAAACAATAATGAAACTATCAGAAGCAGAACTAACTAATTCATAGAAACAAAACTAGCTAAATGATAGAAAGGAAAGAATGAAAACAACAGAGAAGCTAAGGCACATGGGTTGGGCCATAACCCACGAGCCCAACTCTCTAGAACTAAATCAATAAAATGGATTTTTTCTGCTCATTTCAGGAAGAGAATAACCTCCTTACATTTCTAAAAGTTTAATCACTCAGTACAATAATAAAAATCTTAATAGCTTGCAACAAAAATTCTAAATGGAATCGAATCGACCGGGATCGACCCTAATTAGCTCTTGGTCAGCTTTATTTATCGTAAAGGGCAGCTACCAACATCTCCCTAAAAAACAGTGATTGAGTCCACTTTTACACTAAGTATACCATAGATTGAGTGCACTTTATCTTCAGTTTTCTTGGTTGCCTTTGATAGTTAAGGAGGGTGGAAAACCCCCTTGAATCTCCCCAATATTTCTCCTCGATTTCCTGACATTGTGGTAATTTATTCTTCAATCTTGATCTTCCATTGGCACCGAGAAAGCCCCTAAATTATCTCCTTCTCCAAATCTGCATAATCTTCCCAATATTCTCAGAATATTCTACAAAAATAAACAATATTAGGCACAAATATGTAGTTACCTTTAAACTATCCTAAGAAAATATTAAAGCATAAGAAAAAATTATTAAGTGTAGAAGGAGAGATTTAATATATCTTTTCATTTACATAAGGAAGGTAGATGGGCCTAAGAAAGGTTAGATGGCCTTAATTTATGTCTAATTTAGAGGCTCATCATCACACCTCTACTGAAACTGTCGCTCATCCTTTGAGCAACCTATTCATCTTCCCTACCTTATGGTTCTTCCTACATGCTGGCCTATTTCATTTTCTGTTTATTGGCCCATGCGTTGCTCCTCCTGTTATTTTTATTTCTATTCTTCCTGTATTTCTTCTCATAGCTGCTTCTTGAAGGTCCTTAGATGCCTTAAGAAAATCTATTTTGCATGCGAAGAGGTGGTGGGTCCACCTTCTACTTCATTTTTTTCTATTTTGTTCTCTTTTTTCCTTTATTTTTTCTTCTCTTTCTTTTTATTGCATGCAAAATAAACTCATCGTTCTTTTTATGTTAACTAAGTTCACCCTTGCTTACCCCTTGGCACTCCTTGTCTTCCATTACAAGGAACTTCTTACTACCCACTTTCTCAAGTCATTTTACTTCTTTCTTGTTCCCCTTCTTGGTGGAAAAAGTGAGGCTAGTCACTAGATAAGGTTGAGGTTGCTCTGCTACTGATTTTAGAAATATAAAAATACTTTCCTTCTCACACTTTTTACTGTTTTCCTAAGCTAAAATAGATTCCAAGAGAGGTTTGGATGATTGAATACTTGAGCCTTACCATTTATTTGTATTTGTAGGTGATATTGAAGCTACTGATATGGTTATCAAAGCTATATTTGGTGGTTCTGAAGTTGCTCTGAAGCTTCATGTGATAATCTGCTTGAGGTTGTTTTGGAGCTGCTAAGCATAGGAGGAGGAAGTCCAAGTTTGACTACCTTTGACCAAGGTGTTGACCAAATTTTTTTTTTGTTCCAACTTGTTTTTTCTGCTTGCAAATATTAGACAAAACATGCATTCATTAGAGAGAGATAGATGTAGAAATGCATTTTTTTAAAGGCCGACAAGCTCCCTCAATGAGGTTTTCCACTAGTAGGTTTTCCTAGGCACCTCAAAGGAGGTTTTCACCTAGGATATTTCATTTTTCTCTTCTTCTTTTTTCAACCCAGTAACGGCCTCATGGAGGTTTTCAGTCAGTGAGCCAATCTCAGACACCTCAAAAGAGGTTTTCATCTAAGATTTTATTCTTTCCCTTTTTTATTTTTCCTTTCTTCACCTTCCTACTCTACTTGAAAAAACAAAACCTTCTTCAAGTAAATAAATACTTCCAATGGATCCATTTACACATAATAATTGCAGATAAACTCATGTGCACACTTTGAATACATGCTTTTACATGTACCTGAATATGAGAAACAAATTTCTTTGACTGGGATTGTATCAAGTACTATTGGAGAAGAACATGTTGATGCAACTTAATGACTGTTTGGAACCATATGTCAATATAGTTGTTATGCCCAGGGACCACTTGTTGAGTTGGATCATCTTGGATGTCCTATTCTATTATGACATTCAAATATTTCTATTTATTTGATTATTCTCTTGAACACATGGAGGAAATGATGGTAAACATGAGGGGACTTTCCCAATATCTGATTTTGATGTCTTCTCTTCATCAAGTGTAATCATTGATCTTTTGATCTCCTCATTTGGATCTTCTTCTTCTTCTTGATGTTGTCCTTCAATGAGATTAAGAAAATTTCTTCTTTGAATTACCTTTCTTGAATTAAGATGAATACCATATAGATCAAGACGATATTTTTGGTAGTGTTTTACCTCAGCATTGTAAGTGGGTTGAGATATTTCATGGCATGGGTTTGGAAATGGTGGTACAGGTAATTGAGTGGGGGTGGATATATGAGATGGATATGGTTGAGGCTGTGGTTGTGGTGGAGTTGGATGGTAGGGAAAACATGGAGTTGGGTATGGAGGATATTGAGGGAAATATTGAGGATGTTGTAGATTTTCCCAATAATATCCTTGCTAGCCATGTTGCTAAGATTGGGTTTGAGGTTGAGATGGCCAATGTTTCCAAGGAGGGAGTGTGTCCCAATTAGTTTGAGATGGATGTGAATAAGCTTGACATTGTGAAGTAGGTCCTTGCATCATATCAGGTTGACTTCACTACCAAGGTCTCCTTGGAGCTACATAGCATAGCTTCTTTGGTGATTGCCTTGCTCCATTGTCTTCCTGGTAAAATTATTTAAACCTGGGGAATGATGGACAAAATTTAATAGAATATGATTATGCATGGATAAGAAAAATATAAGCATCTTCTTTTTTCTCATTTTTCATTCTTAACATTTCTACTTGTTCACTTATATTGCTAAGAACTATGTTTTAAAGTTGTGAAGACAATTTCCAAGTTCATCTTGCCTTACCAAAATTGAGGAAGATTTACTTAGTCTTTCCCTTCTTCTTGATATGAGCTTGCATGTTTCAAAAATTTCTTCAAATGACAATTGGTATACATCTCCTCCACTCATGAGATTAAAGAGATCAAGCCACTCCTCCCTAATTGTTCTAAGTAAGAGGGTTTTTAGTGTTTCAAATCCTAGATGATGCAATTTTTCCCTCACAACATTATACATGAACCTCTCTATTATATCCTCAAGGCTCTCATCTTCCTCTTGGTTCATTCTAAAAATTTCTTCTCTAAGATCACAATCTTTATATTTTTTCTATAAATATCTTTTACATATCATTCCATGGTCTTATTGAATTATTACCTAGACTCATGAACCATTTAAGAGATTTATCCTTAAATGTTGCAGGAAACAATCTCATTTTTTGAGTTTGTGATAAGTAGCCATAATATCTACAAAGTGTCTTGAATTCAAAGAGAAATGTTTCGAGTTTGTGATAAGTAGCCATAATATCTACAAAGTGTCTTGAATTCAAAGAGAAATGTTTCGGGATCCTCTGTCGTCATACCATGGAAGTTGGGAAGGAAAAATGGAGGGATGTTCTTCATATGTACACTGATGTCCATATATTGAATGGGAAACCCAATAAGATATTATTCATTTTCATCATATCCATCCATCTCTTCTACCTTCAAAGTGTATGGTGATTTGGTTCTTACTGTACCACGTGGTCAAGTGGGTGGGGTTGGTATTAGAAAAGTATTTTTAAAATTTTTTTGAGTCTCCCTACTCTTATGAGGCATGAAAACCAGTCTTTTTTTGTACTTTTCAATATTTCAGAAACAACATGAAAAATTAAATTAGAAAAGAATGCTAAAACAGAATCAAATCATATGTTGGACACCTCCCTGGCAATGGCGCCAAAAGGTGGTGAGCCTTGGTATTGCACCAAGAGTGTTGCAACTCCTAGGGGTTTCCCTACTTCACTTTATCAACCCAAAATTCATACAAACTTGGAGGTGACAATGATATATATACAAAAAATGCCTTTTTCCCATGTAATCCTCTTCTGCTTTACGAAAGGGTGCTATTTCTCAAACTATGATAAGGACTGGAAAGTAAATTAGTGGAAGGAAATGACAGAAAGGAAGCTAAATTAAATTTCAGAAGGGAAATGACAGAAATTAAACCAATTTAATTTGAAAAAGGTAAATGAAGAAAATGAAACTAATTTAATTTGCAGAAATGAAATGATGGAAATAAAACTAATTTAATTTGCAGAAGGGAAATGATAGAAAAGAAACTAATTTAATTTGCAGAAAGGAAATGTCAAAAATGAAAATAATTTAATTTGCAAAAACGAAATGTTAGAAATGAAACTAATTTAATTTGCAGAAAGGAAATGGCAGACGGGAAACTAATTTAAATTTCACTTAACTTGGCCAATCATCTAAACACACCTTTCTCTATCTATCATGCTCCTATCTATGTAGCTATTCATGATGTAATTAAACTTGAAAAAGTGTTGCTTGTATTTTGGAGGAAAAAGGAATAAAGATGCTTATAGAAGGCTTAACACATGTGACAAGGCATAAAAGTGGAAATATGGGTTTAGAATTTATTAAACCTTATGATATTGTAAAAATTCTTTGGAGAGGGAGGATTTGGAAAGTGTGATGGTGGAATTGCAATGGGAGGATGGAAGCGTGATATGTAATATGTGACATTGAAATTCGCAATATCGCAAAGTTGGAGGAGTAGTGGAAGTGTTGTTCAGGAGCAAGAACGAAATGCAATATGCGATGGGGATAGAAACTAGGAAATGCGATATGAGATGTGGATAAAAACTCTAAAATGTAATTTGTGATGGGGATGGTGTGGCGGAGTGCTATAGTAATGTTGCAATCGACGATTAGTAGTAGTAAGTGTTAATGAAGCGGGCGTGAAATGTGATAATGCCAAATTTGCGAAATGTGAGATGCGAGGGGTGATGTGGCAGCGGAGTATGGTAAGAATATCACAATTGAGGCTTGGAAGTAGAACTTCAATGAAGCAGGAGCGAAATGTGTGAAGTTTGAAATGCGATAATGCAGAATTTATGAAATGCGGGATGGGACAAGAGGGAAAGTCTAGGAGAAAATAAGGAAGTCCAACTTTGATATTTTTTCAAGTGGTTTACGTTAAAAAGATATGGTGTTCGTGACTGATCAAAGAAACGGAATAAGGCAACCCAATATTTTAAGTGCTTTTGGGAATAAAAGGTGGGTGCAGTAGTTAGAATAATTGGAAAATAAGAGGGAATGGAGGGCGTAACAACAATGATTAGGTTGTGAAGATAGAGATGGAAAATGAAGCAGGACAACTTGATGAACTTTTTTGGGACTATTGATACTTATTCGTGTAATCAAACCTTCTGATTCATGCACGAAAACAGACAAAATGTGTGATAAAAACAATGAACAGAAAGAATTTTTTTGGCTTGTGGGGAGGTCAACCCTGCTCGAACTCTATTGACAGAGATGAGAGGGGAAGGCTTGACCACAAATTTTGGATTTTTCCTCTAATATATTTCTCTCATAAGTAAATGAAGAACTACAACAACAAACTAAAAGAAAAAACTAAAAAAAGATGAAACTATCAGAAGTGGAACTAAATAAATGACGGGAACAAAACTAGCTAAATGAAAAGAAGGAAAGAATGAAAACAATAGAGAAGCTGAGGCACATGGGTTGGGCCCTAAACCACGAGCCAAAATCTCTAGAACTAAATTATTAAAATGGAGTCTATCTGCTCATTTCAGGAAGAGAATAGCCTCATTACATTTCTGAAAGTTTAATCACTGAGAACAATAATAAAAATCTTAATATCTTGCAGACTTTTTTTTGAATGGAATTGGCTCAACCAGAATCTACCCTAATTATCTCTTCATTAGCTTTATTTGTCCTAAAGGGAAGATATTAACATCTCTCTAAAAAATAGTGATTCAGCCCACTATAACTCCAAGTAAACCATATATTGAGTGCACTTCGTCTTCAGTTTTCTTGCCCGCCTCTAATAGCTAAGGAGGATGGAAACCCCTTTGAAAATATCCAAGAATTCTCCATAATTTCCTGAAATTGTGTTAATTTATTCTTCAATATTGATCTTCCATTGGTAGGGAGCAAGTCCCTAAATTATCTCCTTCTCCAAATCTACATAATTGGCCCAATATTTTCACAATATTCTACAAAAATAACCAATAATAGGCACAAATATGAAAGTAACTTTAAACCTTCCTAAGAACATATTAAAGCATAAGAAAACAATATTTAGTACATAAGGATAGAGTTAATATATCTTTTCATGTGCATAAGGAAGGTAGATGGGCCTTAATTTATTTCTAATTTAGAGGCCCATCAGTAGGTTTTTGGTGCAAGGGGTTCATATGAGGATGTCAAAAGACACCAAGATTGGATAGGAATAGTGCTGATCGCTCTAGAAATGGGTGAAATTATCCATACTAGTTTGAGCCCAAAAAGGCAAGTAAATTGTATAATAGTTGATGAATCTAAACGTATGATAAATAATTCCCTTATATTAAATATAGAACGTCCTAGAATATGATAATTTCTTGATCAAATGTTTCATATTGACATGGAACCCTCATCAATATTTTACAAAAGGATAAGAGAAGAAATATGAGCAATCAATTACTCGTAGAGATATCTAAAATTAATTCCACTTGGGTTAGTAATTAAAAAGTTGATGACATACTTCATATAAAAGATCTCATGGATGAGGGCCACTATCAAATTTAATAACTATGGAAGAACATAAAAATATTTCATGGAAATTTTCAATGAAGAGTTTTATCATTTTATAGAGCATATATACAAAGTGTGTCGAAAAGACAACACATTAGTTCTAAAAATAATTATTGAAGTAAAATTAGAAGTGAATATTTCCACAATTAATCAATCCAATAAATCGAGAGGCAACTATGAAGTCTATAAAACATATGTATAGTTAATTTGGTACTCTAGTTGGCCATCCATCTTGTCAAGGAATCAAACCACCATCATCTTCCAACTTGGCCAAATTATATTTACCACCAAAACCACCAAAGGAAAAAATGGGATTTACCCACATTCCCCTCTAAAAGAGAGATGAAGACCCAAAATTGCATTGATTCATCTTAAAAAGAATTGGCATGCCAATGATATAACTAATGAAGGTAAGCAACCCAAAGGGATATCTTTATTGGTTGAGTTCCTGTTGGTAATTACCTTGCCAATTGGTAGGTCATAGGGTCAAATCTCCTTGACACCCTTATGGTTGGGCTCAACCAGATAAGCTGGCGGTTAGATCCCTTTAGGTGGATATTCCCGGATTATTCCCCATGGATGTAGTAGCCACTCCGTCACCGTGAACCATAGTTGAACTTTTTTCTTAACGAATGTAATCATATATTGCAATTTGCACAACCTATACAGAAAAAAAAAACTCTTCCATGGTTTATGAATTTCATGAAAAATTAGACTAAATTAAAATTTGAGAAATAGAGAAGATTCCTCATTTTCTTTAAATCCTAAGATGTTAAAAATCTTGCATCATAATGATTGAAAGAAATGAAAAAAATATAGGAGAGAAACTATGGTATTTTGAAAAAGTATTCATGTATATATTAAGTTAAATCTCATACCACATTGATATTTCCTCCTTGTTCAATGGTACATAGGTTTACTTTTACAAAGAATTCAAGGATGCATACATATCCATGAAATCAGCTCATGAGAGGAAGACTTGAAAAAGGAACAAAATAGTGGGACTAATGATGATAATTCATTGATTTACTCATTGATACTATAGAAGATTAGAATAAAAGTTCAAGCAACTCCAACAAACCATAAAACATATTTCACTTTGACGAAATGAACTATGGTAAATATATTGTATGAAAAGAATTCATACGAAAGGAAATTTTGAATGTTCCAATACCTTCGAACATTGCCCTTGTTGGGTGCAACTTGAATTAGTATACAAAATTTGTCAAATGTTTACAAGTGAAACCACACAATATTGTTTATACATTATCAAAAATGCAAAGCCAATATTTTATGCCATATCTGAGGAAGCAACCCATTCTACATAAAAATGCTAGATAAAGGGTCAAAAAAAGCACAATTTCCATGCAATATATAACACGAAATTGATTAATCCATCGATGAATTTAAACATATAAGGAGGTAGAGGAGTTTTGTATCAAGGAAATTTCCACCAAGGTCATAATGGATATCAAGGAGGAAGAGGCCATGGAGGATTAAATGTGAGATTTTGCATAGGTTGAGGTAGAATTTATTTCTTCATGTGACAACAAGAGGGTCATATAGAACCCAAGTTCCCATTGAAAAACATATTTGACCTTTGATTTTTCAACATATATGGCCTAGGAAATCATTTTTTATAGGATTTCCCTAAAACTTTGTAAAACATTGCAAACCCCTCCTCCCACATTTACCCAAGCTAAGTGGTCCACTGGGGTAAACATGTGACGATAGGCCACTATGATTTTATTTGAATCCTTGTGTATATTTAAGGAAGAGGAACCAACAAAACGAAAACAATCTGACCTTCCACACATGTTACAGAACCTCTAGGAGAAAACCAACCTTTACAAGTGCTTAACCCCTAAAGAAACTTGTCTTTCAGTGACCACACACCCTAGTCGCTCCCATGAAAAGGAAATAGTGAAAATAAAACCCTTCAGTCACTCCTATAGCAAGGCCATCCAAACGACTATGGACTTTGTCAAGTAGTCATGTGCTAGTAACCCCAGATTCTGTGCCACTTTTTCAGTGCCAAGAATCAGGCTACTACCCAGAACTCCATGTGATTTCCATAAATGATAAATAAAAATGAAACAAAGGCACTAATGCAAGAATTTGATCAATGGTTTCACTAGAAACCTACTAAACATGAAAGGAATTTCATAAGATATGTCACAAATATGCATTCTACAAGTCATAATAACATATTTGATCATAGGGGTCTCATACTTTTTGATAATCGCTAAGAAGCATTGATGCCTTATAAAAATAGTTGCATCATCAAATATTAGTTCATATATTAATTTTTCACTCATATACTAATCAAAACATGATAAGAGCTTCACATCATCATTATTATAAAAAATATTCATAACTAGCATTTAACCAACAGAGATAACAAGGATATAACAACCATATAACCACATAATAACAAGTACATTTACCCATCAAATATAAGGGGGAAATAGCTCTTATTGAATCATGAAAAATGAAATGAGGTATGGGACTTCACGTACCACCCGACCATAGACTAGTTTTAACCAAATCTCTCATTTAGCTAGTCACCCTCGTGCCATATTCCAAGCATGAATGTACAATCTCATGGAACAATCCAAATAAAACCAAATTAGTGATTCGAGAGGCCAAACCACCTCAACCCTCAACCAGTGATTACACCATATAGTTGGATATCATTACCCATCACAAAATATGTCTCTACCCAAGATGTCTAGTTATCCATAGTGTTTGTTACAACCAGGGCTTCCAGGACTAGTAACACAACCCACAACTATCATCGGGCTTCCACAATGTTTGTCTAACTAGGGCTTCCAATACTAGTAACTCTTCCCACCAAGGGCTTCTAAAGAATTTTTCCAACCAACGCTTTGAGGAAAAGTTACTCAACCTAGGCTCTTAAAGGGATTCCATAGTGGTTTTCCAGCCAAGGCTTCCAAGAAGTAATAACTCAACCAATAACCAAAGGAACATTAAAACCAACCAGAAAGAAAGTAACACCGACAACACCATGGCTATATAGGAAATGGTAAGGCTAGGAAAAACCACTTTCCATCCAAGAAATCCTCATGCTAATGATACATAATTACTAGGAAACCACATGCATAATATGCCATGCACGCCAAACTAGCAAGTAAATGATACATGTAACTCAGTACCTCCAAGAAAAACTTGTTGTAGTTGTTGATATCGATGTCCTCTTGCACTTTCTAACTCTTCCTTTTCCTTCTTGCTTCAAATCCCAAGTATGCCACGCACCTCCAAGAGTGCTCCAAGAAAACTATATTAATTTTCCAAGATTATGAGAGAGAAAGAGAGAAAAGGGAATCTCCAAAAAAGAACTAATCAAAATCCATGATCTAATCCTCGAAAGAGTTTTTATTAATGAGGTCTCTATTTTCTTTAATTTTCCATTATTTTCCATCATTTTTCTCCTTACATGAAACCTATGACCTTTCACCTTCCTTTCTTCCTATTTTCCATTATTCCATAATTAAAATTCCAATAAAATCCACTTTTTCTCTTCAAATCCTTTTCCATTTCCCTTGCCAATTTCCATGACCTGCATTAATCAAAAGTGATCCTCATCAGTAATTTTTTCCCCAACATTCAGCTTGGAATATGTGTCCCATGAACATGGTATTATTTTACCTTTATTAACTTTATTACATGGATTTTTTACCAGTGTTGTTACAGAACCCCCCCCCCCCCCTCTTGGGGGAACATTGTCCTCAGTGTTCAACGACACCTACAACCAACAAGAGTGCTAAAAGAAAAACATACTGCCCATGAAGATTTATAACTTAGCTCGTTTTAATATTAACAATGATCAACCTGATGAGAATCAACCGAACATGAAAAACATAACAACATGAAAACGATAATGTCATGACACCATACCTCTTATTGGAGCTTTATAACACACATCATGGTGGTATTTATGTCCATATACATATGTACATAAACCAAAACACCACACCAAGAAATATACCAAAAAAATTTGCTCAACCAAGGAATAGAGAAGGATACATAGCCTGCATATGGTCCACCATCTCCCATGTAGCTTCACTCGGACCGAAGTTCTTCCATTGCACACTAACCTACTTGATTTATCAGTTTCAAATCATGAACATATTTCTCAGTAAAATACGTTGGGGTTCTGGTTGGAATTCACCTTGTTGCTCCATTTTCAATATACACCATTAAATTGTTGGAATCATGATCGTTGTTATACAAAAAACTACACGCTTTATTCTTTGCTAAAATCTCCAGAGTTAGGATCCATGTGAGGAAGTTAGTCCATGTTGCGAAACACACTAGGAGCGTTGAACCCAATGTCCAACAATCTCCCTCCCAACTCGAGTGGGGTGAGTTTTGAACTCGAGACTTGTCGATCTGATACCAATTGTTGGAATCACGATTTCCATTAGACCAAAACCCGCAGGCTTTAGTCTCTACTATAATCGCCAGAGTTAGGATCCACGAGAGGAATTTAGTCCATGTCGCAAAACACACTGGGAGTGTTGAACCCAATGTCCAACATAAATCACATGATCAACATCATTAACATACTTCTTAAGCAATGAAACATGGAAAACATCATGGAATTTCACTGTTGGAGTAAGTGTAATTTCATAGGCTACTGGTCCAATCCTCTCAAGAATATTGAAAGGTCCACAATAATGAGGTGCCATTTTGGCACATAATCTAATTCTCAAGGAGCTCTTCTCAGGCTTGATGCAAAAGTACACATGTTCCCCAAACTGGAACTCATTTAAAATACTATTTTTATCTGCATAATTTTTTTGTATGTCCTATGTCTCCTTCATATTTTTCTTGATTACCTGCATTTCCTATTCAATCTACTAGCATGTCTAGTACAATCAATACCCTATTAACTGGATCACTCCAACTGATAGGATTATTACAACTCCACCCATAAAATTCCTCGAACGAACTCATCCTCAGTGACTTATGACACCCATTGTTGTAAGAAAAATAAACCAATGGAAGGTACTCCTCCCATATATTCTACTGATGCATAACATACATCTCAACATATTATAAAATATCTTTTTGACCCTCTTTATCATCCCATCTTCCTGGGGATGATAAATTATGTTTAAGGCCAAATCTGTACCCAAACCTAAAAATAATTGTTTCCATAATATCGAAGTGAACTTGGCATCCCTATTTGATACAACATTCTTCGGTATGCCATGAAAATTTATCACATCTCTAAAGAATACTTGTGCCACATCAGTGACTAAATACGTAGACTTCACTGGAATGAAATGTGCTACCTTTGTGAACATGTCCACCACAACCATGTAAGAATCATGTTGTCTAGATTTCCTTAGAATACCTGTGATAAAATCCATGGAAATGACCTCCCAATTCCACTCTTAAATCAAAATAGGTTGTAGTATTCCACCTAGATTTTTATACTCTTCTTTTATTTGTTGAAAATAAAAGCATATCGCCATAAACTATGCCAGTTGCTTCTCAAGATTCGGCCAATACTATAAATTATTTACCATTTCCAATGTCTTCTGATATCCCAGGTGGACTAATATGAATTAGCATGAAATCACCTCAATATAATGTTATTGAGCTGACTTTCATCTAGGACGTAGATTTTTTTCCCTAAATGTGACCAAGCCATTTGTTGCGAGAATATCGTCCACATCTTCATCACTTGTACCTTGTTGTAATCTGTGCATAAGCTATTTATACCTATCATTCTGTTGCCCTTCCTGTAAGATAGGATCTTATATACTACTCCCATAGGAACTCATAGAAACTATGTTATTCAATTGTATCTTCCTACTAAGAGCATCTGCAACCATTTTCTCTTTATATTTGATGTACTTTATCTCAAAGTCGAACTCACTCATCATGGCCAACCATCTAGTTTGTATAGAATTCAAGTTCAGTTGTTCAAATAAATACCTCAATCCACTATGATCACTCATGAGTAAAAAATTATTTCAAAGAAGATAGTATTTGCATCTTCAATGCATGTATGATAATTTCCAACTCAAGATCATGTGTTTGATAATTATTGTCACGCTCATTCTATTTTTTCTGACTCATAGCATACTACCGATCCTTCTTGCATAAGGAAGCCACCAATTTCTCTCTTACAAGCATTTGTACACACCATAAACTCTTTTTTCGGATCTGCAATCTTTAGAACTGGAGCATTTGTCAACAACTACTTCAACTATTCAAAACTGGCTACAGATTCCTTTGTCCATTAAAATTTCTTACCTTTCCTTTTCAACGACATCATATGCTAAGAAATATGTGAGAAGTTCTCGATGAAACTACTTTAATAACATGCTAACCCCATATATGACCTTACCTCATCGACATTCCTAGGATTTTCCCACTCCATGAGAGTCGTTACCTTTTTTGGGTCCACTATTATGCCTTCGTAGGAAACCACAAGTCCCATGTAATGTACATATATCTCAAATAAGTTTCACTTGTTGATATTAGCATAAAAATGGCTCTCTCAGCAATCTTAATACTATTGATAAGTGTTCAACATGCTATTCTTAATTTTTAGAATATACCAATATATCATCAATGAATACAATAACAAACTTGTCTAGATAAGGATGCAACACACTATTCATCAAGAACATAAAAGCAGTTGGAGAATTAGTAAAACCAAATGGATCTACAAAAAACTCATAATTCCCATACCTCATCCTAGAAGTTGTCTTGTATATTTCCTCATCCTTGATGCGTACCTCATGATATCTATATCTCATATCAACCTTTGAGAACATTGTTTCTCCCTTCAAATGGTTAAATAAATCATCAATCCTAGGCAATGGATACTTATTCTTTATGGTCACCTTCTTCAACTGCCTATAATCGATGCAAAACTTGAGATTACCATTCGTATCTTTCACAAGCAATATTGATGCACCCAACGGTGATACACTTGACCTAATTTATCCCTTGCCAAGAATTTTCTTCAACTGCAAATTTAAATTTACTAACTCTGGAGTTCTCCTCATGTATGGTGCATTTGATGTTGGTGTTTCTCCTTGTACCAACATAGTGGAAAAACACACTTCCTTGTGAGGTGGAGACTCTAAAATATCTATTGGAGACACATCCCAAAACGGTTTTATAACTGGGTACTTGCATAAAACATATGCATTCGCAACTTCCTTATTGTTATCACTAGAAATATGTACTCTGAATAAGACACACCCTTTCTTGTGACTACGATTGGCCTGCATAGTTGTCACCATTCTAACTCATGTTTCTTTTTTCTTACCCTACATTATTCTTTGTTATCCATTGTCATCTAAGCACTCAATAGCCTTTCCATAACAATCCACCTTTGTCCTATGAATATATAACTATTCCGTACCCAAAATCATATTTTATGATCCCAATGGTAATACATCCAAATGTCTTGATGTAGAAATACAATTGAACTAAAATTCACAATCTCTTACCCAATGATGAACTCTCTTCTTTGTACCTGTAGCCAGCTACACTAACCATGGCTCTACATGCACTTCCTTAATCAAACCACACTTATCCACCAGGTCAATATTAACATAGTTATAACTAGATCCAGGGTCAATCAAAATAGAAACAACTTGATCATAAAGCTTACTGTCCATCTCAATGATATATTCTTGATGATATGTCTATTGGTTATCCAATGCTACATAAATTCGAGGAATTCTCGGTCTATGATCCCCCACTGTCTGCACCTCCTAAGCACTGTAAATATTCATTCTACCACCTTTATTTTGTGGTCAATCTCTCCTATGATGATCCTTGCCACAAGTCCAACACTGTAAAGGCTTCCAACCTCCACCCTTGTTCTAATCCTCAAACTAAAATTCCTTTTCTCTATTAGATGCATTTAACTTCTTAGGTGGTGCTACATTCTCATTGTTAACTATTTCCTGAGGACTTGCTCACTTCTTGTCCAATTTTCCCTTATGCTTATCATTACCTTTCCAATACGGCTTAATCTCAAATTTGCACTTTGATTGCTCATAACAATTGTTAGAAAATTAAATATTACAGAGCAATGCAACACATAAAATATGCGGAAAATACAAGCACACAAAACACATAAAACCAGAGAGACACAGATATACGTGGTTCACCCAGTTTGGGCTACGTCCACCACTTCGCGAATGTACCGCCCTTCTTCCTTTATATTATCCAAACAAATGAAGAGACAAAACTCCGCAATGTATCCGTTGTAATTTCCTCTCGTTTTCCTCATAGCCCTCTCTATTTCTCGCTCCGAGAATACACTCATCATACGCACGCAATACAATGCCCCCATATACACAAGGGGGCCTTCTAGGGCAAAAACCCTAATCTAAGCATAACTTTTACCGTCGTATCATTTGCCTAATGAACGGCCCAGATTGACTAGAAATTACTATAATTTTACAAGGCAATTTTACATCTTTTTTTACGGGGCGCTGCCCCCGACCCCGCAGGGGCCTCGAAAGCGCGCCCCCCCCCCCCCCCCCCTAGACCCCCCACGGCAGCAATTAAATTTTGGGCGGCGTTGCTGCCCCTTTTAAGCTACAGGGGTCCAATGCTGTGATACAAAGTAAACAAGATAATCAGGCTCCACACCCAACAACAGTGACTTAGGTTCCATATGGACTCCTCCAATGATATAGGCTCATGAAACTTAGTTATGTCCTTTAATTCTGTTGGAAACCCATGGCATGAATAGATGAATCTTGGAATTTTCCTCCTTGAGGTAAGACACATACCTCAGTAGCCCCAAAAATCTACTAGCTTTCTCCTTATTAGTAATAGATCCCATCTTTAGCTCATAGAATTCCTTGTCTTTGTCAACATAGTATCTCTCTGATAGGTACCTCTTCTTGAATGATCTCTCAAATTCATTCCAAGACAATTCCTCTTCATGAATACCTGAAACACTATTTACATCTTCCCACAAAATATATGCTTTACCTTTAAGACTAAATGTAGTTATTTTTTCCTTCATGATAATTAAGTGATCATGCAACTTGAAGAACATATTCATCCCAAGTGTTGGAACAAGGTCCCCTAGCTGTGTTTTGATATGTTCCAATGCTATATTTTTGATATATTTTTGTAGTAATTGGTCTTGCACAGGGGCTTTGGGGCGGGTCAAAGCCCCCAATGGATTGTAATGGGTCAAAGGGTAGACCTAGAGTGCACAAACCATGGTTTACATACCACAGGATAGTGCAGGCTATGATGATATAAATAGATGGATATTTTGAGTCTAAGGGTAAGCAAGTAAGGTTGATGATACAGACGAGTTGTTGAGATCTCTTTTGGGTAAGTTTTGGGTAAGGACTCCTGCTGGCTATGTGCATAGATATCCTCAGTCTCGTTGTCTGTGGAACCCACTGATTGTGTGCGGGGGTTGTGACTTGGGTTTGTAACTGGTTTTGGACGCTAATGAACACAAATCTGTGATGTTACCTGAACTAGTTTTATTCACTACTGAAGTACCTCTATGTGAGTTGAATTAGTTTTGATTGTGTCTATGATATATGAATTAGTTGTGATTGTGTCAATGATATATGAATTAGCTGCGATTGTGATATTCTATGATGATAACTGCTAATGCGCATGTGGATACGATGGTGTTGACCAGATCTACTTAATAATAGTAGCTTTGTTTATGTTTACATGCTGATTATACTGGTAAGGGCTTGATAATAGGCTTGTTTTTCTGTGAACCTGATATAAATCAACAAGATTTTCC
Source organism: Pinus albicaulis (assembly GCA_034641835.2). NCBI lineage: Eukaryota > Viridiplantae > Streptophyta > Pinopsida > Pinales > Pinaceae > Pinus > Pinus albicaulis. Next base: position 1,505,890,861 of record CM076581.1, on the reverse strand, counting down.
TTAATTACCCACTCTCTCCGAGGGTGCAAAAACTTGGTTCCAGCACTCATCCATACAACTTCGGGTGAGACCTTTGCCTACGAAAGTAGGTCATTACTGAAAGGGCTAGTAGTATAGGGGTTTGTTGGCAAAAATTAAATTTGAACCTGGGTCAGGATCCCTCAAGCCAAAAAATCGTTCTGTTTCTGGGACGGGCATAATTTTGAGAGAGAGATCGAATAATTCCATACGCCGTTAGAGACTTGAGAAATTAGAGCTCAAAGACTGGTTCAAAAAATAGATTCAGGAATTTTTTGTAAAAGAGAATCACAACACAAAGCTAGCAGCTAAGAAGTGGAAGAAAAAATATATTTTCACAGAAGTATATGAAATTTTCTTTGTGAATTTTGTGCACAAGCTCCAGGAAGTGGTTAGCAAGGCTAGTAGAATTCCAGACATGTTGGAAAGACGATCAGTTTACGTAGTGGACTCTAAATTGATTCAACAGTTGGAGAAGGCTAACAACACAATCACCCGAACTATAGATCATTGGGTGGATAGTGTGCTAGGAGGATTTTTAAGAGAATTCACAGTCGATGAGTTTGTATCCTACTTTGAGGCGGAGCGGAGGTTCTTGAAAGGATTTTGAGGTAAGTTCTTGTGAACATTACCACTACTAATTAAAATATTACTGTGCGAAATGGGAATTTTATGCAGCCACACCGAATGAATGACCTATGATCAGAGTGAGAGTACAACATGAAGTGGTAAGTACTACCGAGTCATCCAAGAAGGGGATAGATCTATCTACAACCCATTAAGAGAGTCAGTTGCACACGAAAGAACTAGTCCTCCGGATACACCATCATCAAATCAGCATAAGGGAAAGAACTCCCCTACACCTCCACCACTACCGGAAGAAGATATGGCCACACACATGAAGCTGCCCACCTTCAAGGGTGTAGGAAATGAAGACATGGAACAATTTTGGTTCGTAGCGGAATCAGTATGGACTGCGCAAAACGTTGCTATCAATGCCGTAAAAAGAGCGCAACTATTCCTCAGCTTTGAAGGAAGGATCCTAGATTCGTTCATCGGGTAGATAGGCCAACATGCAGATCCATTAATACAGGAGATTAAGAATTCTTTAAAAAAACGGTTTCAGAAGCCTAAGTCGTATGGTCAACTGGTGGTTGACTTGAAATAATTTAGACAAGGAACCATTGAGTTGGTATGGGAGGTTGATCAACGACTAAAGAAGGTTATCAGAGATGGGGAATTTAAGTAAGAGGATAGACATCACACGGAATGGTTCATCACCATGCTATTACCTTAGCTACATGGACCTAGGGGTTAGCAAGTGATTGAGAAACAAGATAAAGCGTTGGATATTTCTATGAAGCTAGAAGTTGCACCAAGAGACGATGCCCAGTTTGGGGTATAGTAGAACCAGGGATAGCTCGAGGAAATGCACCTCGAAATTCATAGTTTTCAGAAAGAGTGAGGAAAAGAATCTAGCATAGACGTATGGTGCATAAGATGCAGGGGGTTAGGCCACACCAAGGATCAGTGCCCTCTGATGGTAGACTAAATGCAAGTTGGGGAGGCCAACCCATTTTTTTCTAAAGAGGCTGTGGCACCAAGCAGTCCCACATTATGGTGTGCTAACTGTCCTGTAGCTAGACAAAATGATACCAACCACTGCCCTCATCTTGGTGCCTGTTTTCCAGAGTTGAAGCAACAATGGTGCCCATTTTTCTCATCCATGGGACATGACAAACAAAACTACTGGACATATGACTTAGTGATCGACCAAGGAAACCTGTACATGGTACAGGCTGACCCTTCTTCACCACTATCTCCCACGAGACGAGGAGGCTCCCCTGCCAAAGGCTGGGGGGGGAAGAGGTGGAATTGTAGGTTGGAAAAGAGGGAAATTGATCTGTTATAATTATGGAGAAGTAGGGCACTTCGCAAGGAACTGTCTGAACCCTGCACGACAACCTTGTAGATACTGTAGACAATTGGAACATGTGATCGAAGATTGTCTAGTACTGATACAAAAAATGTAGTAAAAATACTAGACACTAACACGGAATGTAAAAAAGGTTAAGGCAAAACCACGTGATGAGGAACCAAATATTAATGTCATAACACAAAGTGGCATGGCTACTGGAGGAGCTGAGGAAAGAGCTGTGGCTGAATCCATTATCTGAAAAGCCACTATCAAAAGCGAAAGCTTGGACGTATAGAAGGAGAAAGAAACCTTCATAAAAGCTTGCAAAGACTTTACAAAGTATGAGGCCTCTACTTCCAAGGCTCCAACAAACCTAAAAGAGGACGATGAAGTTAAACCATTCCTACAGGCATGTATGAAGTTGCTAAGCAACCAGAGGGTAGTAGAAAATCTCCAAGCACTAGTAGATAGCTGCGCAGAAAAAATTGACCCTCCAACAAAAGTTAAAGATGTTCACAAACTTTATAAGCATAATAAACACACTGGTTGAGAAATGCAGCCAACTGCACAGATTGGTGATTATGAAATGGATCAAGTGATCCTGGATCTAGGATCCAATGTGAATGTCCTGCCCAAACAAATGTGGCAGAGGATGGGAGAACCTAAGTTGGAATGGTCTACTATACAACAATGCATGGCTAACCAACAGAAGATCATACCTTTGGGGAGAGTATAAAATATTATGGTAGATATTGCAGGGGTTAAGGTATACATAGATTTTGAGGTAATTAAAATTTTAAAGGATGGAGACCCTTATCCTACACTCCTAGGACTCGATTGGGCCATAGATATGGGAGGCATTATCAACTTGAAGAAATGGATCATGTTTTTTTAGAATGAGGGTACGAGAGTAATAGTCCCTCTAGGCCCAATGGAAGGAGAACAGTATACAAAACCCGTGTGCAAAGAACATGTTGTGGATCGTATCTATAAAATAACCACTCGAGACGAGGATTGAATTAATCCTATGGTTGATAGCATGCTTTGCTGGGAGAAAGACAATGAATGCATCTCTAACTCTGATGGAGAGATCAAAAATTGGCAGAATCAGTTGCATGACATATCTGGGCTATAGTGTCTTAGGGCCACAAAGAGCTTCCAGTGTATCACCTCAAAGGTAAGAGAGCTACCTTAATTTGATGGTTCTGGTATTATTAGTGATTTTCTTAGAGAATTTGAAGCAGAAGTCCCAATGGAGTGAAGAATGTGTCTGATTAACCTAGCCATGCATGCGACCCTTGCACGGTGGTGGGAAACTCATAAGGGGGCATTCCAGGATTGGGAAGAATGTCGCAAGATGATGACCTACATTTTGAACCTTGAGTTCACATCATGGAAAATTTTAGGGGCTAATATTCGCAGGAGGGCTAATTTTCCATGGTTTTTCCAAAAAAAAGATTCGCAAATTTCTATTTTTTTATAAAAATGATTTGCCCAAATTTTCTAATATAAAATTATTTTACCCTAAAAATCACCAATATTATATAGGTAATATATATAATATCATTATAAATTTGAATAATTTTAAAAATATAGCAATAAACATTTTATAGTTTTCATATTAGGGACTAGTGAGATTCGCCAATTTTTTAAACTTCAAAATAATTTTCCATCCTTAAAATTTTCCCTGGTTCACATACACGTAGAGACTTTCCTTGGCCAAGGGGACCCACATAAGCACTTGGCCACATGGATTGAGTTGTAGTGTGAAATGAAAAGGGAAAAATGGGTCCACCTATTCATTCATGCCTTAGGGGCAATCCCCACCACATGGTATTTGGATGCAGAGCTACATCGGCATACCTGCCACTAGGAGACCCTGAGGAGCAATTTTGTGGGTACGTTTAGATTGATAGGCAGAACTGAGGCATTAGAAAAATCCCTTTAGGACATAGAATCCCTAGTATTTGATGAATCATGCCCTCGTGTGGAGTAGGGGGCACCAGCTTGGGATACGCAAATGAAGGATATTGCTAATTTCAACAATCTATCAATGGAGGAATGTGACAAAGAACCGCAAAATACCACTATCCCAGAATTGAAGGGTGAAGAAGTAGTTGCTGGACCCCCACTGCAGACCATCAATGTGACCAAGCCTCTTAAGCTAAGGTAATTCAACATTGGAACAAAATAACAACCTAAGCTAGCTAAGATTGTTTCACGGGTAGTGGTCGCGATATTCAAGGAGTTCATTCACAAGTTCTTGGAGGTATACTCTAACGATTGGAAATTGTTTGGATTGGTAAGGAAGCACATCTTGAGCCCGCACATGATTTTGGATGCCTTTAGAAAGCACCAAATTTCTCGCAATATTAAGAAGTGCATATTGTGTGTACCTTTCAGGATCTTGATAGGTCACATAGTCTGTCCGTAGGGGATGATGGTTGACCCCGCCAAGGTGGAAATTATCATCAACTTAGTAGTCCCTACGAATGATAAACAACTGCATTCCATCCTCGGGCACACGGGCTACTATAGGAAGTTTATTCAAGGGTACACACTAATCACGGCACCCATGGAAAATTTTCCAAAGAATGACGTTTTTTTTTTGCGATGCAAAATGATAGAAGAGCTTTGAGATACTCAAGGAAAATGGTCTCTACACCTATACTTGTATTTCCTTATTGGATGAAGGTTTTCGATGTGCATGTAGATTCTTCAGGGATTGCTTGTAGAAAAATCTCTAGCACAGAGCGTAACTACTCCACCACTAAACGCGAGGGGCTGGAAATGGTGTATGCCCCACAGAAATACCAACATTATATGCTAGGAGAGCACTTCAAGATGTTCATGAATATCTCTGCTTTGAAGTACCCAGTCAATAAGTTTGTGTTGAGGGGGAAGAGTTGCCAATGGTTACTGCTATTTCAAGAATATGAGTTTGGGATAATTGTGAAACCAGGGAAATTAAATGCTAGACCAGATCACTTGTCCCAGATCGAGAGTGGTAAAGAACCAAATAACCTAGAGGGATGATTTTCAGATGCGTAGCTATTTTCTATTAAGGTGGTTGATGATAACTTTTCCGATATTATTAAATTATTAACTATGGGGATGGCACCTACAGAATATTCGATTCAACAAAAAAAAGAGTTGGTAACCCACGCAACTAACTTTACCATCTTTGCGGGCCACTTGTATAAGCTGGGAGATGATGAGGTTCTACGTAGATACATACTGGAGCATGAAAGACAAGCCATTCTAGCATAAGCCCATAGAGGAGTAACAAGAGGTCACTGTGCAGGAAAAGCGAAGGTGCAGAAGATCTTAAAAGTGGGGCTGTGGTGGCCCACACTACATAGTAACTCTCACAACTATTTCAAAGATTTTGACACATGCCAAAGGGCAGGAAGACCGTTGTGTAGAGAAGAAATTCCCTTAAAACCATATATGGCCCTGCAGGCATTCGATAAATGGGAAATAGACTTCATTGTCCCCATCAACCCACCAAGTAAGAAGACAGGTGCCCTCTATATCATCGCTGCGATAGACTATGTAACCCAATGGGCAGAAGTGCATGTGGTGAAGGATTGTACTATGGATACCACTGTGCACTTCATTTTTGAACATATTCTAACTAGCTTTGGCTACCCAAATATCTCGATGAGCAATAGAGGTACGCATTTCATTAATGATACAATAACAACTTTTGACTGAGGAGTTTTGAATCCACCATGCAAAAAGTACCCCATATCACCCACAGGAAAATGGAATGGTAGAAGCTTTTAATAAAATTATAGAATAGGTGCTTACCAACGTCTGTACTGTCGATCAAAGTGATTGGGACATGTACATCCCATCGGTCCTTTGAGCCTACCGGACCATGTGTAAGAAATTGACTACAAAAACAAAATTTCAGATGGTTTATGGAAAGGAGGCCATTATGCCCATGGAGTATATTTTTCCTAGCTTGTGCATCGCAGCCTTTACGAACTTGGCGGAGGCTAATGTCATCAAGGAATTCTTAGCGTTTATAGTCACCTTGGAAGAAGACCGATTCACTACTAACTTTCATGAACAAGTTTAGAAAGCCCGGGAAAAAGCCTAGCACAATAGGCATATCCAGTAGAAGTTGTTTAAAGAAGGTGAGCTAGTATTATTATATGATAGCCAATTTTCATGCCACCTTGGGAAATTTTGCCAAGATTGGTTGGGACCTCATGTCATAACATAAATTACAAATGGCAATGCGGTGATATTTTCTATAGTACATGGGGATCTCATGCTCGGATATGTTAATGGCTGCTGTCTCAAACCATACCGGACCAAATGACTATATGATCCAAGTATTTTTCTTGGGAGGGTACGTGCAAGCAAGAGGAGAAATGCAGGAAAGCCCGTTATACGTGCAGGGGTCAACTGCAGGTCCAGAAGCCCGAGGAGGTGCACGTGGAGCGCAGGGGTCAACTACAGGTCAGGAAGCCTGGGGAGGTGTGCTGGGAGTGCATGGGTATTACATAGCGGCAAAAACTTTCCATTGGAGCAGTACCGCTGGGTAAGAATCCAACTTTATCGTTGGAAGGAATGGGCAGTAGGAAACTAATGCAGTGATTTCTAAAGATTTTTTGCCATTTCCTTGCTGGTAAGTTTCAGCTAAGCATCATCCGACCATTGCTCACTATTCAAAGCTATAAATGGAGGTGGGCAACTCTGAATTGGGTTCCACATATCCTAAAAATACTATGCCTTCGAAATTTCTGAAACTCTTGTGCTCTATTCATGAAAGGGCGTTCTACCCCCTGTGATAATAGTAACCCCAAGTTCATATTTTGAGAAATAATGACTGTGACCAATCCCGCTAAATCATTGCAGACCATGGCCTCTACAGAGAGAGCATCTGATTAAGTATTGGATTTTACCCTTGAAGTCAAAGAAGCTGTGTCCAAACCAACCAAGGGGAAGCCAGTGAAGAAAAATAAAAGTAAGGGGAAAGGTCAGGAGCAAGGGTAGGGGAGGGCTACAAAATGGGCTGGGGGGAAGCTGCATACCTCCCCTCAGAATTTGTAATCTCCTCGAGCGTTTCCTAAGGCATGCTCACCTAACCTGGAAAAAAGACCTCTGTTAGTTCAAGACAAAGCTCAGATCTCTACCCCAATCACTTGCCTACTGCCCTATGTTCGGCCCCAAAGGCCCTCAGTCCACATCCCTAAGAATCTCGAGGATCTGCTTTCCTACATGAAAATTCCACTAATTCTGGGTGAAGTCCCCATAATTGGAGAAGCATACGACAAGCTCTCCTCTATTAAGTTTGACAATCATGACCTTGCCAACCTGGAGGAATTCCCAGAATTGGCACGTGAGTTGTACCTCAAAAGAGTACTGGAGGATGACATGCTAAGGTTCGTACCAATGCCATGGGTGTGAGCGTTGTAAGGATCTGGATTACTAAACTTGCTATGGATACCCCGCTTTGGCTGCTACAATGTAATCGATCAAGTTGTGCGAGAGATGCTAGCCCTGATCCATGATGGTAAATTGTGGATCTAGGGCTGCATTCCCATTGATGCCACCCTAATTATCCGCATTACTGGTATCCCCATGAACGGTAAAAATCCCATGGAACGCATTGGGAGGAAGTATGAGCAAAAAATTGCCGACAAGGTACGAGAATACTTCCATGTTGAGCGAAACACCAGAGGGTTCATAATCAACACCCTTAACGACCCTGGAGTGCACATGGGTACCTTGCTGCTAGCTTGCAAAATGATGTAAAAGTTCCAGGCCACAACTATCCCCGCCTATGTGATTCATCTTGTTGGCTGCTGCGAAAAGGGGGTCTAATTTAACTAGTTGAGTTCCTCTGCAACGAGTTTTTGGAAAACGTGCGTGAGGTCCAGGATCACGGGAGGGAATTCTGTTTCTCTTGGCTGTTAATCTTCATTTCATTGGTCACAATGGAAGCCCCTGAAGGATCATTCCTCCCTGAGCTTGAACTGGACATGTGTGAATGGGCGCAATACGTGACCTTATGGGACTCAAAATATGACCACCATATTAAGGAAAACAAAGTATTTCGGGTACTATTTCAGAGTGCGATGATAGCATCAATTCACTCCTAGCCACGCTTGTCGCCGAAAGTCTATGAAAAATATAATAGCATCACAAAATTCTAGGTGACGATGCACGACGTGCAGATTCAGGGCCATAAGGATCCAGCTTGGATGTCGCTACCTTACATGGTCGCCGATGAGGAAATCGATCGGCACATCGCCACTTGGCCTCCAAACTAGAAATTGGAAATCAAATGGGCCATGATTGACACTACTAGTACAAGCATAGTCCCGAAGACCCCCACCCCACCTGATACCACCAAGAATTCAAAATGTTGTGGCCCAGAAGGCTCCACTAGGTTAAATTTTCCCCCAGATGCAGCACAAGGTAGGGAGCATGAATCGTAGCAGGACATGGAAACTGAGGGTCTAGATATGTAGGGTACTAGTTCCCCACATGGTATGAAACGGATGACCGAACCTCTCAAGGGCCAGTGAACGAAACGACTGAGTACGAGGCTCAGTAGGGAGACTAAGGTTACCTTAACCGAGGAATATTTGGAGCAAATTGCAAATGTGGTAACCCTCACTTCAAAAGATAGATGGCTTGCCTTGGAAGAGCAATAGAAGGTTGTAGTCACTACATTATAGTCTGAGCTCCAAGTTCTTCAGTTCAAGGCCGATACCCTGCAGATGAGTTGTTGTTCAAGCGAGGCTGCCTCCAACAACCACCAGTGAGTTGATCTCCACAACCGAGAGCTACCTCTGCCCCCTACCAGGTGTAACAATCACTCTCAGTCCATATTCCTTATGTGTGCAATTCCAAGTGTATGCAGAAGTACATATAGAGTTGGCTTGGCTTCCGCACGAGCCATTGCAGGTTCTCCACACATCCCTCTTTGAGGAAATCTAGCACATAGACTGTCGGGTGCAGCAGAAACTAAGTATAGCTGAGCAGAAAATCATATAAAATACTACGAAGGCATCCCAGGCACAGGCCACATTCATCCTTGCCATCGCGCAATATACCGAGTTGGAGTGTCTGATCAGCAGACTATGCGCCAATGTGACTGAAGACATTCTAGCCTTTTCCACCCCTCATGCTAAGATTTAGGGACTCGTTTCAGCCCTGAAGGCTTCTTAGACCGAGATCCAGAATTTCAGGACCAAGACGGAGCAGCAGATTGCTACGTTGCATGCTAAGGTGTAGCCTAAAACTCCTCCTGAGGAATGCACCCAGAGAGCTGTGGTGATAAAAGAAGCCACGAACACTATTACAGCTCATATCACTCAGGGCACTTAATTTATTGAGACATCTATGGAGTTTTGGTCTAAGGTGCAGCACAACCCTCTCCTGCACAAATTTACCCAAGAATTTTTCCAGAAGGAAGAATAATTCGAGCAACTGGAGGCTACAATGCCCACTTTGATCCTTGCTCAATGCCTGGCACGTCTGCGAGCTAGCCATGTGCTCAGAGATGACCTGGAAGAGCTTTTCCACAAGAAGAATATTCTGAGTGGCCACCTCATACAATGGGCTGATGAAGCCCTCAAGATATCTCAAGACTTGAATGTTGCAGTCAAACAGCTGAATTAGACCCTCGAAAGTGTCACTGCTACCACCGAAGGCCCAACTTCGTAGAATTTGGTGGACATTTCACAGAGCGCTACAAAATAGAGTGAAGGAGTGTTTCCCCCTCTATTCAATGCCATTAAGAAGCTCCAGGAAAAGATGAAAACCCCACGGCTACTGTGACTTGGGATGAGTCACAAGATTGTGTTGGGGGCCTGTTAGAATAGGGTCCCCTAGCTTACTTTTGATATCTTCTAACGCTGCATTTTTTATATATTTTTGTAGTAATTGGTCTTGCATAGGGGCTTTGGGGTAGGTCAAAGCCCCCAATGGATTGTAGTGGGTCAAATGATAGACCTACAGTCCACAAACCACGGTTTGTAGACCACAAGATAACGCAGGCTATGATGATATAAGTAGATGGATAGTTTGAGTCTAAGGGTAAGTAAGTAAGTAAGATTGATGCTATAGATGAGATGTTGAGATCTATTCTAGGTAGTTTTGGGTAAGGAATCCTATTGGTTGTGTGTGCGGAGATCCTCAGTCTTGCTGTGTGTGGATCCTGCTGGCTGTGTGCACGGGTTGTGACTTGGGTTTGTAACTGGTTTTGGATGCTAATGAACACGGAATTTGTTATTTTATCTAAAGTGGTTGTATTTACTACTGAAGTACCTCTGTGTGATTTGAATTAGCTGTGATTGTGTCTATGATATATGAATTAGCTATGATTGTGTCAATGATATATGAATTATTTGAGATTTTGAAATTCTATGATTATAATTTCTGATGCGCACGTGGATGCGATGGTGTTGATCAGATATGCTTAATAATAGTAGATTTTTTTATATTTACATGTTGATTATACTATTAAGGGATCGAAAATAGGCTTGTGTCTATGCCAACCTAATAAAACTTGACAAGATCTACCTTAATTACCCACTCTCTCCCAGAGTGCAGAAACCTAGTTCCATCACCCACCCATACTACTTTAGGTCAGACCTTTGCATCTGAGAGTAGGTCATTTCCAAAAGGGCTAGTAGTATAGGATTTTTTTGGCAAACATTAAATCCTAACTTGGGTCAGGACTCCTCAAGCCAACACCAAGCAACCAAGCTTATGCATCCTATGAATTATTCAATTCTCCATAAAATTTATGTTGATTTTATTTCTTGAACTAATCTGGAAAATATCCCCTATCATTCCTCCTATAAGGATGATCATGATGCCGGTCAAAACCAGAGCTACAATAGAAACTGTGTCCATCACCTTTCTTTTCTAGTGTATCAAAGAGCCTATCAACTCTGATCGTTTCATCTTTATATAAGTTGTGCAACACATGATACATACCTCCATACACCCCATTAGTCCTATCTTCCTACCCATGATTGATTCTAGGTGATCACTTTCTCTACAAGTCTAACAAAAACTTAAGAATAGAAATGTTGATTTCTACTTGTTTCTCCTGTGTCCTAGAAAGTCTCTCTTGTGATTGAATAATTTTTTCATTGTCTACTTTGCAACTCGTTATTTCTACCTTTAGACTTCTCAAAGTGTTTGTTATGTGAGGGCAGTATTCCTCACCATGCTGCTCTTATGTTCCATATGGATAATATTGTGAACTATATTCTACCACTATGCTAGCCATATTTTCTCTTCTCTTCCTGCAAGGTATATCATGTCAACTAAACCAAATAATAAACAAACCAATGTACCTCAGTTTAGTTTAGGGGAGGATATCTTGTCTACAAGATCAACCAGATTAGCACAATGTATATATATATATATATATATATATATATATATATATAAACATAATCATATCAACATATAATCATCATTTAAACCATTATATAGTCATTAATGCATGACCATACCAACCACATACCATGACGTAATTCATGACAACTATCACTATGTCAATATATACATAACAACATGTAAACATCCTCATTCATAAATAATGCTTAATCTTGCATACACTCATGATGACACATTCAACAAAAACACCATCAAATTCTGCATGGAGACACAAATACAACCATGACCATGAACATGCATACACAATGAGCACACAGAACACAAGCATAAAGAACACACATTTAATATACATGTATGTGTGACCAACACACCACCCATCTAGTCCAAGGGTGAACCATGCTCTTATACCACTTTGTAACCACCTCCTCCCACATTCAAGGTAATCGGTCCATCAGGGTAAACATGTGATGGGAAGCTACTATGATGTGATTCTACTCCTCATGTACAGTTAAGGAAGTGTAAAAAGCAAAAAAAACTAGTGTGACATTACACACATGCTACAAAACCTCTAGGAGCCAACCAACCTTTCTAGGTGCTTAACCCCTGAAGAAACTTGTCTTTCATTGACCAAACACCCTAGTTTCTCCCATTGAAAAGGAAACAATGCGAGTGGAACCCTCCAATAATCGCCATAGAAAGGCCATCCCAATGACTATGGAATGTTTTAGGTAGTCCTGTGCCAGTGATCTCAAATTCTGTGTCAATATTTCAATGCCATGACTCAGACCACTGAAATAAAGGTATTAATGAAAACACTTAATCAATGAATTTATTGGACCCCTACTAGCCATGATATGGATCTCATCAAACATGTCACAAATATGCATTCTACAGTTCCTAACAACAAATTTTATCATAGGGGTCTCATACTTATCTGAGAATCACTAAGAAGCATTGTTTCCTTATCACAATAGTTGCATTATCAACTATTATGCCATATATGCATTGTTCATTCATATACTAATAAAGACATGATGATATTCATACATCATCACTGTTATAAAACATATTCATAACCATCATATAACCAACATAAATAACAAGTATATAACATCCATATAACCACATAATAACAAGTAAATTTACCCATCAAATACAAGGGGAAAATATATCTTATTTACTTAAGAAAAATGAAACTAGGTCTCCGACTTCCATGTACCACCCGACCATATACTAGGTTGAACCAAATATCTCTTTCAATAAACTATCCTTGTTCCATATTCCAAGTATGAATGTGGGATATCATGGAACAATCCAAATAAAACGAAACTAGGGCTTCCAAAGGAAAAACCGCCTCAACCCTCAACTAATGATTCCACCTCTTGGTAGGAAATCACTAACCATAACTAGAATTTTCTCTACCCAAGATATCAAGGGTTTTAGAGTTTCTTTTCCAACCAAGGCTTCTAGGACTACTAACTCAACCAACAGATTCTTGGGCTTCTAGAGCATTTTCTCAACCAAGGCTTCAAAGACTAGTAAATCAACCCACCAAGGGCTTCCAGTATTAGTAACTCAACCTAAGATGTTACACGATGTACTGAGTGTTTTTCCAACCAATGCTTCCAGGAAATAATAACTCAACCCATAACCAAAGGAACATGAGAACCAACTAGAAAACAAAAGTAACACCCACAAAACCATGGATATATAGGAAATTGAAAGGATATTATAACCACTATCAATCCACAGAATCCTCCTTGCTAATGACAAATCATAACCAGGAAACCACATGCATATGCCATGCATGCCAAACTAACAATTAAATCACACATGAAACTTGGTACCTGCATGCAAAACCTATTGTAGTTGTTGATCCCGATGTCCTCTTGAAATTTCCTGCTCTTAATTTTCCTTCTTACGCCAAATCCAAATTATTCCACACTCCTCCAAGTGTGCTTTGAGTAAAATATAAGTGTACAAGAGTATGAGAGAGAGAGAGAGAGAGAGAGAGAGAGAGAGAGAGAGAGAGAGAGAGAGAGAGAGAGAATGAGAGCTCCAAAATTGAACTAATAAAAAACCGTGAACCAATCCTCGTAAGGATTTCTATTAATGAGGCCTCTATTTTCTTAAATTTTCCATTATTTTCCTTCATTCTCCTCCTCACATGCAACCTGTGACCTTTCACCTTCCTTTTTCTCATATTTTCCATTATTTCATAAATAAAATTACAATAAATGCCACTTTTCTTTTCCAAAACCTTAGCCAATTTCTATATACATTAATTAATCACAAGTGATCCCCATCACCATGATTTTTCCTAACATTCAGCTTCGAATACGTGTGCCATGAACATGGTCTTATTTTACCTTTATTAACTTTATTACATGGATTTTTTATGAGGGCTGTTACAAAAGTGATCAATAATTTTTTTTTAAATATATTACACTCAGTACCCAAACATGATGTTCATTATTCCAAAAACCTTCATATTTTCACCATATCTAAGCTGGTAGGTTAAGAATACCAACACACATAACATATATCTCAACGAGGAAGACCCGACACTCTATATCCAAATGTTGAATAATTTGATAAATCAATGAAGGAAGAAGATGATTTGTTCAAATATAATGATTATGATAAATATACTAACCATCAAAATGGGAATGTTGAGTAAGAGCAACATCCTCAAATATTTATTAAGATTACTTAAAGAATCTTAATCAATCGAAATATTAACTGAACTAATAAATATATTAGGAGGATGAAAAGAATAAAAATGACCATTGAAATGCATGTGTTAGCTCAACCAAGAAAATTTTTATGAAGACCATGATATGGAAGTTAACCTAGAAATCATTGGACACATGGTAAACTATGTCATGGTTGAATTTGAATAAAAAAATAGAATTATTCTTAAATATACTTGGATAAAGTTGGGAAAAACAAGACTCTACATAACTATAATTATCTCAAGTTGGTCAATCAATTCTTCCCCAATCCAACTAGTACATTAAAGAACATCCAACCTATCATAATGGGTATCCTAACCTCTTTTTTATTTCATATTAATGAAATTAGTTAATGGGAAACCATTGTATCCATTTATGTTCGAATGATCATGGGGTGGAAAAATGAAAGTAGTCATTTAACTAGAGAGGGACATGATAAAATTAAAAGGAAATAACAGAAAAAAATCTCGTCCTATTGGACCCATGAGAGGGAAAACTATAGATTTAAGGATGGGATGAAATAGAAATGAAAAAAAAATACCAAGTCATCCATGAAGATAAAGGCAATGTCGATCGAAATGCTATAGGTGAAATTCTAACTAGTTCACCATTATCCATTAGTAAAAAATATAAACCTAAAATATATGAGTGGAAACTAGAAAAATATGACCCAAATGGCAGAGAGTGTTGGTCTATTCAAGCAATTCTAATAAGGATAAGTTAACTAGATTTATAGTGAAAGTAGTACCTATATTGTATCGAAATAAACATACAAAAACTCTGACTTTGATGCCTTTAGACCTCAAAGTCAATTCGAGGACACCTTTATGATATAGCAAATGCAATGCTCGATTAAATCATTTTAATGAAGTATCCAACTCAGTTGTGTATGAATTTACAAGGTAAGTTCCTTAGATCAAAAACCAAAGGTCACTGCTCACAAATAGATCACAAATCAGTACACCAGTATTATGACGTGGTTAAAACCCTTGAAGAGGGAAACAATCCACGACCTAACCCAATGTGGCCACTTCAGGAAATTTATTAATATAAAAAGAAAAGTTACATATGTTTCCCTCATAAATGGTTACCGGACAAATGAACCTCCATGCTCTTTAAATAGAGATCATGCACCAATCGGGTGTTAAGCCAAAAATCAAGTGTCGTTAATATCGAGGAGAGAGCGAACCATAGGATCAATACAAATTGTGACCATCGGATTATAAGTTACAAATGTACATAGTAAAGAAACACATTTTACCTAACTCTACACTAGGCTAACTTATTCTTAACTATTTACTATGTGTCAGAATATCCTAATATCCCCCCTTAAGAACAAATTGGGATAGAATTGAAGGATTTACAAAGGTGACACAAAAAGAGCCTATTTCCTATGTGTATAAATATCCTAACATCCCCCCTTATGTTGCAAATGGCAACAAGAAACAGTGAAGGAGGCCTCCTGAAACATCTTTCCTGATCCTAGTTGGAAAGTGATCACCTAAACTAGGTGGGGACCACACATGTGATTTTTGTCGAAGAGTCTATTATTATACTATGTCTATTTTTAGAAATATGGAGCATGGTCTACGAGTTGCGGGATGCTATTCTTGGATTATTGGTCAAGTTGGTAAAAATAGATGGACATATATTTTTAGACATACAGGTCGAAGTCTATTTTTAGACTGCCTGTCTAAAAATAGGTCAGTCAAATATTATTATCCCTTAATAATATTTGGACTATAAACATTATCTTATCCTCTTGGAGCACTTCAGTTCAAGCTACAGATGTGGCACATGCAGCTGGCAGAAGGAAATTCGAATTTCCTATGGGTTAGTTGAGCTATTGCATGGTTGACTTCAGTTAGAGCTCATGTGGCAGAGTTTGGTGGAGTTGATGAGACAGTTGATGGAGTTGTGTTCTGTTTAACTTAGTTAAACTAGTTGTATTTAGTCTAATTGGCTAATACACTAGAGATGAGTGGTGTGAATTAGTTATTAATTAATTCACTAATTATTAACTCATTATTCAACTAAAGAACACATCAGTTAACAACAGTGCATGAACAGTTTAGTGGAGACCAGTGTTAGAGGTGGGTGAAAGGGTGGAGTCCACTATCAACTGTGACTATAGTGTGCATGAGATTTGCACAATAATTGGAGGAGATTTCCAATTATTATTGCGCAGTTAAAGCCAAGGGAATTCAAATTCATTCCATCTATTCTCTCATCTTGGATTGTGTAGTAGAGGCAGGCAAACAGTGGAGGAGATTTGAACCTGTGACTTGTTAAGATCTGAGCTAGTTTGTGTGTAACTATTGGAGATAGTACTGAGTACTTGTGAGGAGTATTGTACTATGTATTGTTACATGTTCTCTATCATTATAATATACAGATAGTATGGGGTTTTCAGCTGCAAGATTTCCCCGGTATACATACTATGTTATATGTGTTGAATTTCTATGTGCGCATGTGAATGTTTTCAATACCGCTTGTTGTTTTTATTTCTGCATGTGACGATTAATGCGTAGAAGAGATTATGTGTTATGTATGAAGCTCAAATAGTATGTGACCAGGATAATCTTGGTGAATAATTCAACAAATTATTCAAATTTCTACATGGTATCAGAGCAAAATTGATCATCGGATCTATTACAGTGATTACAATTATTTCGGTAGACAGAGTCTGTAACGTGCCAGGTAGCCTCTGGATCCATCCTTTCTCTGAAAGATGATATATCCAGTAAATTCCCTTACATTCAATCTCTGTGCTAGAAATAATTTTTTCTCACAGATCCAAAAGTAGCTGAGTTTTGAGCTGGTGGAATTTGAATTTGCAGCAGAATTTGGAATTTGAATTTGCAGTAGTTTTCTTGGTGTCGAAGTAAAAATGTCTTATCAAGGATTGCGATTGGAGTATGCTCTTGAAGGCAGCTCGAATTATATTGCATGGATAGATAGGATGGAGGTAGTGCTCAATGAAAATGGGCTGAAGGAGTTCATAGATACTGAAGTTCCAAAGCCTAGCGATGCAACCTTGGTTGAGGCTTGGCAAAAGAAGACAGCAAGGTGTCGAAGGATTCTATTGGAGGGCGTGAAGGATCACATTGTATCCAGCATGGATGGAAAAGATTCTCCATACTTGATGTGGAAAGCGTTGAAATATCTATTCCAAAGCAAGAGTGACCAGAGGAAGTTGGCGCTCAAGGATAAACTCAGGAAAATAAAGATGGAGAAGAATGACACTATTCCAGTATACTTGACAAAGTTTTCCCACTGCAGGGATGAACTTGGGAGTGTAGGAGTTAGTGTGGAGGATGAGGAGATAGTGAGCTTGGCTCTCCTTAGGCTTCTGAAAAGTTGGCATGCATATCAGGACAGTGTCAATGGTCAGGAAAATTTGCCAGGATGGGAAAGACTGTGGTCTGATCTTGTGCAAGAGGAGATCCGGCGGAGCACCAGAGATGGTTCTTTGTCAAATATATCTGATGAAGAAGACTGCGCTTTGGCTGCCAAAGCAAGGAAGGGGAAGGGCAAGGAGAAGGCTTCTAAATCCAGTGCAGATGGTAAAAAGCGTGACATGTCCAAAGTGAAGTGTTTTCACTATCATGATCATGGACATTACGCCACTAATTGTCCACAAAAGAAAAATAACAAGCAGGCTGCTGGAGCTGCAGCTAGTGAGGCTCTTGCCTCGCAATTTGAGCTGGACTTCTCATTAATCGCATGCATGGTGTCTAGTGCATTGGGATTGGGGTGGTATTTTGATAGTGGCGCTTCCTTTCACATGACGGGAGATGTGAATCTTTTCAGTGACTTGGTGGAGAAAAATCTCCAGATGCATGTTGAGTTGGGCGATGTTGGTCGATACAATGCGACTGGCAATGGTACCATAACCTTTCAGAGGGTGTCAGGTAAACTCATCCTTTTACAAGATGTATTGCATGTACCAGGTTTAATAAAGAATTTGATCTCAGTCGCAATGTTAGAGGATAAAGGGTATGAAGTTGTCTTTAGAGAAGGGAAAGTTTTCCTTTGGCACAAGGCAACAGGACAAGTCAAGAAGGTTGGGATTCGAGCAAAGAATCTATACAGACTTGAAGTAGACGGGATGTCTACGAAGCTTCCTACTGTTGGGAAGTGCAAGAAATACATGCAACTGATGCTTGAGAGGGAGCAAGTTTTGCATGCAGGTAACAGTGAACCTCGGGATGTGGAGCAGCCACAAGAAGAGGATCATGGAGTGCAAGAAACCACTCATGTAGAGAAATTTTGTGCCAGATGGGAAAAGGGAGTGCATGCAGCTATACCACCAGGTGAGAGGTGGGGCAACATGCATGATTAATCCCAAGAGGAGATTTCTGGGCAGGATTCATGAGATGGTGTTGATATCATGAGTTGAGCCTAGCCATGAGGTGCCCACAGCGTAGCAGTAGCATGATCAGTTGGATTGATGCAGGCAGATCAAAGTGACAGTGTCAGATACTAGAGCACGGATCAGATTTGACAGCAAGTGCAGAGTGCATGGGTGCAATATTTCAACAACGCAGCAGTTTCTGATGACATGTGTGTTGGTACCAACAGAAGTCGAAGACTTTGATGATAGATGTATGGAGTTGCATGGCGCATCAGACTGATTGAGTTGTTTGGAGGTATTTCTGTTTTGGAGATATTGCATGCAAAGGGTGCATGGTGCATGCATGGAGTTGCATGGTGCATTCATGAGTTTTCATGGAGCATGCAAAGGGTGCATGGAGAATGCATGGATATGCATGTCACATGCATGGAGTTGCATGGCGCTTGTGAAGGTTGCAGGGCGAATGCATGGAGTTTCATGTCACATGCAAAGACAGTCCTTTCTTGTTGAGAGGGAGTGTTGAAAATGGCAACAAGAAACAGTGAAGGAGGCCTCCTGAAACATCTTTCCTGATCCTAGTTGGAAAGTGATCACCTAAACTAGGTGGGGACCACACATGTGATTTTTGTCAAAAAATCTATTTTTAGACTATGTCTATTTTTAGACATATGGAGCATGGTCTAGGAGTTGCGGGATGCTATTCTTGGATGATTGGTCAAGTTGGTAAAAATAGATGGACAGTTATTTTTAGACATACAGGTCGAAGTCTATTTTTAGAATGCCTGTCTAAAAATAGATCAGTCGAATATTATTAACCCTTAATAATATTTAGACTATAAACATTATCTTATCCTCTTGGAGCACTTCAGTTTGATGCTTGGATGTGGCACATGCAGCTGACAGAAGGAAATACGCTTTTCCTAAGGGTTAGCTGAGCTATTGCATGGTTGACTTCAGTTAGAACTCATGTGGCAGAGTTTGGTGGAGTTGATGAGACAGTTGGTGGAGTTGTGTTCTGTTTAACTTAGTTGAACTAGTTGTATTTAGTCTAACTCACAAATACACTAGTGATGAGTGGTGTGAATTAATTATTAATTAATTCACTAATTATTAACTCATAAATCAACTAAAGAACACATCAGTTAACTGCAATGCATGGACAGTTCAGTGGAGACCAGTGTTAGAGGTGGGTGAAAGGGTGGAGTCTACTATCAGTTGTGACTATAGTGTGCATGAGATTTTCACAATCATTGGAGGAGATTGCCAATGAGGATTGCACAGTTAAAGCCAAGGGAATTCGAATTCATTCCATCTATTCTCTCATCTTGGATTGCGCAGTAGAGGCAGGCAAACAGTGGAGGAGTTTTGAACCCGTGACTTGTTCAAAACTGAGCTAGTTTGTGTGTAACTTTTGGAGATAGTACTGAGTACTTGTGAGGATTATTGTACTGAGATTGTTACATGATTCTTCTTCATTATAATATACATACAGTAGGGGGTTTTCATCTATAAGCTTTCCCCGGTATACATACTGTGTTATATGTGTTGAATTTATATGTGTGCATGTGAATGTTTTCAATACCGCTTGTTGTTTTTATTTCCACATGTGATGATTAATGAGTAGAAGAGATTATGTGTTATGTATGAAGCTCAAATAGTATGTGACTAGGATAATCTTGGTGAATAATTCAGCGAATTATTCAAATTTCTACACCTTAAGAAAAATTTGGGATAGGATTGAAGGATTTACAAAGGTGACATAATAGGAGAAGGAAGGAGGCATTAGAGCCTGTCCCCCCTTAATGAAAACTTTCCTGAACTCCAAGCATGGATCGAATTTTGGTAAAATTCACTTCTGTGAAAGCCTTTATAAAGATATCGGCTACTTGATCATTGGTTGGACACTACTGCACCTCAAGAACACGATCATGAATGAGATTTCTAATGAAGTGTTTGTGGAGTTCAATGTGTTTCATACGTTGATGCTAAACTAGATATTTACATATATGAATGGCACTTTGATTATCACACCAAAGTGTAGTTGGATGCTACTCATGATGACCAAATTCAAATAGGATCTGATGAAGCCACATGGCTTCCTTGCTGGCTTAAACTACACCACGATACTCTGCTTCTACTGAAGAAAGAGAGATGGCACTTTGTTTCTTACAGTACCAAGTAATAGGTCCTGAACCAAGAATGAATACATATCCTGCAGTAGACTTTCGATCATTAGGGTCACCAGCCCAATTAGAATCAGTAAAACCAATCAACAGTGGAGATGCTCTTCTATTGTAATGAATCATGAACTGAACTGTACCTTGAATATATTGAAGTATTATTTTAGCTACTTTCTAGTGACTTTCATGAGGTTTTTGCATAAACCGAGCGACAAGACCAATGGCAAAGGAAAGGTCAGGACAAGTATGGGATATATACTAAATTTTACCAACATGTTGACAATATAAGGTAGCATCAAATTTAGGGGTAGTACAAGTGACAAAAATATTGACTTCATAATGAAATGGAGAAGGGGTTGGCCTATATTTTTCCATGTGAAAGTGGTGTAGAAGATCACAGGCATACTTGGACTAAGAGAGGGTAATGCCTTCCTTGGATTGCAAGACTTGAAGACCAAGGAAATAATGCAAGTGTCCTAAGTCTGTCATTTCAAACTTCTTTTTGAGGCTATACTTCACACGTTTTATATGGTTTGTATCACTACCGGTAAGGATAAGATCATCGACATAAAGAACAAGGACGGTGAAGGACTTACCCACTTTCTTGGTGTAGACAGTGTTGTTAGAATGACACCTAGAAAAGCCATTATCTAATAGAAATCTATCTATTTTATCATCCCAATCCCGAGGAACTTGTTTGAGACCATAGAGAGACTTCCTAAGGAGAAAAACAAGCCTAGAGTCATTTTGGATAAATCTAGGGGGTTGTTCCATGTAGATTTCCTCATGTAAATCTCCATGTAAGAAGGAGGATTTAACATCCATCTGATGGAATTCCCATTTAAAGGAGGCAGCAATGGAAAGAAAAAGGTGAATATAATTCATTTTGGCAATAGGGGAGAAGGTTTCAGTACAGTCAATTCCTTCAACTTGTGAAAATTCTTTAGCGATAAGACAAGCTTTATGTCTATCCACTTGTCCATCTGGTGCAAACTCTGTTTTGTAAACCCATCAACATCTGACAATTTTTCTTCCTTTTGGAAGAGGAATAAGATCCCAAGTATCATTCACCAATAATGAACGATATTCTTCATTCGTAGCTTCATCCCAATTTGGAACTTAGCCAATAAGGAAGAGGCTCTCTTGAACTGAGAACGTGTACGTCGTCAATCGGCAGGGTCACCTGCAAGAGAACCTGTTGCATCCCGAGTAGAGCAGACCCTTTTTAGACGTGGTGAAGTAAAAGGAATAGTGTCAAGAGGTGGAGTAGGATTTTCATCCTCGTTGTCATGATCTAAAATAGAAGGAATTCTATTAAAAATAGAAGAGAGAGAGAGAGAGAGAGGTGGCACATATGTTGAATCAGGCTCGCTAGGCAAAAGTGGCACACCCAACAAACTAGGCTTGCAGGCTGATATATTTTTATAAGATTTTACATCTCTTCTAATGATTATATTTTTGGATTTTGGTTGAAGAATTCTATATCCTTTGACATCTTCAGAATATCCAACAAAAAATCGTTTTTCACTCTTAGGTTCTAAGGCTTTATGTTTCACATTTGGAATATGGGCCCAAACATCACTTCCAAAAACATGAAAATGACTTACATCTGGTTTTATTAAGCTCTAAGCTTCTTCTAGAGTTATATTCTTTAAAACCTTAGTAGGAGTCTGATTTAGTATGTATTTTTCACAGTTAATTGCTTATGCCCAAAAATTGAGACCAAGTCCTTTAGATTGAAGCATACAACTAGCCATTTTTTTTAGGGTGTGATTCTTCCTTTCAGCTACATCATTTTGTTGTGAAGTATATGGAACGGTATGTTGCAATTGAATGCAATTCTTAGTGAAAAAGTTGATAAATTTGTTGTTAACATATTCTCCTCCATTGTCTGATCTTAACTTAAGAATATGATGTCTATATTGTTTCTCAACAAAGACCTTAAAGTCCAAGAACATGTTAAAAATTTCACTATTGAGTTTTAAAAACTATACCGAAGTGCGTCTATAAAAATCATTAATGAAACCTAAGAAGTACTTGAAAATAGAGAAAGAAACAATAGGAAGTGGACCACATAAATCACTGTGCACCATCTGCAAAGCGGCTGAAGCATGCCAAGAGGCACGTTTTTCAAAACTATCCCGATGATGTTTTATGAGTACACATCTGGAGAAAACACCATCTCGGCAAGATATGATAGGAAGGCCCGTCACCATATTTTCCTTACATAGAGTTTGAAGAGAGGGATAGTTTAAGTGACCAAATTACTCATGCCAAATTTTGATCACATCATCATTATGAGCAAAAAAAACAGAGGGAAGATGGGATGACCCAAATTTTTCAAACTTATACAACCTTGTGGAATCATCAGTAATGCCAGTAGCTAAAATATGTCAAGGATATTTGAGATCCTTGATTACAACATTATGAGGTGAGAATTCTACTACTTTCCCTTCACCTGAATAAGTTATTTGATAAACAGAGAGAAGGTTGGATGACAAGGTAGGAACACATAGTACATCATTAAATTGACCATTATCGAGATGAATGGTTCCAGATCCTAAAACACTAAGATATCTATCATCACCAACATAAATATGTTTGGTGTTACAATCATTTAAAGAAGAAAACATGGCTTGATTTTTTGCCATGTGATAAGAAGCTCCAGAATCAATGAGCCACTCATGAGAGTGAGAAGAAGAAGATACAATTAATGCATAACCAGATCTTGATGATTGAAAACCACAAGCAGAAAGTGCCATTCCTAAAGATGAAGGTGAAGAGAGCTCCAAATTGATGTTGTGCTTCTTCATTGATAGTTTTAAGGCTTCCATATTCTTAAAACATTTGGAATCTATATGGCCATCACGATTGTAAAAGTTCTAATGTCTATCTGTCTTCTTCCCTTTGTTTTTATTTGCGTTATCATTTTGGTGAGTTGATTTTTTAGTTTGTGGATGAAATTTCTTAGGACCCTTGTTTGGTTTCGGACCATACTTTTTAGGATATTGCTTCTTGGGATTATTTTGATATGATTTTTGTTGGGTCTCTAAGGCTTTCTTAGAAGCATTTCCCGAAGTGATAAGACTAGGGTGTAAGATTTTTCCTGTTCTCTTATCAAAGAATCGCAAAAGGCATCAAAATATGGGTTCTTGTAGGTGGTTCCTGAAGAAATTATGGCTTCTCTAGTGGAATGGAAGGCGGAAAAAAATATAGAGTATGCATGCCCAAGCTTAGAAAGAATGCAATGGATGAAGCTATCATCTTGCTTTTTGACATTACAACCTTCTAAAAGAACTCTAAGGGTCTTTAATTTGGACAAAAAATCCTCAATAGAGGAAAAATTATTGGGGTCCAAAGTAAGCAACTCATTTTCAAGCTGGTGGGCCCTGATTTGATTTTGAATGCCAAAGAAAATATTGAGCTTATCGAGGGCTTCATGAGGGGTGTCAATGTCAAGGATATGAAATTGAAGATCTTGAATAATGGACATTCCTATCAACACTCGTGCTTGATCTTGTTTATTTTCCCATTTAGCGACTTTATCATCATCGAAAGGGTTATTTTCTTGCCTTGTGGCTATTATATAAAGACCTTTACTTCTAAGTATATCTACCATGTGAGGTAGCCACTGGAAATAATTGGTGATGTTAAGAATAATTGGGCATGCACTTTCAATTTTTTAAAAGCTGAAGCTGAGAAAAGCTGAAACTAACTGCTCCAATCGAAAGATATTGAAAAATTAGGTTGGTAAAAAAAATAAACAGCTTGAAAAATGGTTTCCGGATGAAGAATTTATGCCTTTTTGAAAAAACGTGTTGTAGATGGCAAATATTTATGGGAACGGTTTGATATTTGGTGATGAAGTTCAACTAAAGAAAAAAATTCCCGCCCCTTTAACCAATTTTTTTTACAAAAAGAAGCTTTAGAGAGAGACTTGAACCCAAGAACTCTATTATCATAAACTAACTCCTCACCAACTGAGATAGTAAAAGGATTATGTAAATGTTTGAAAGGAGGAAGGGTTTTTTTTTTTTTTTCTACTCTTCGGTGTGCATGTCTTTTCCTGCAAATAAAAACACAAAAACCGAGAAAAAAAAAATGCGAATCCTTACGGCAGAATGTTATATTTTCGGTTAGCCTTACCAGAAACTATCTATTTTTCCACTATTTCTAATTTCCTGAGATCGCACAAAGATGGAGGGAAAGAGCATACATAGAAAAAAAAATCCCTTTTCCGATTTCTCATTTTCCGAGATCGCATGCAGCACAGAGCAAAGAGAATACAAAGTGAAGAGGGTATATATCCGGAAAATAAATAAAACCTAAAAATAGAAAATAAACAGAGGGAACTAAAATACACATAACTATTAACAAATATAACTGCAAAATAGATACTTTATACCTGCAGATCTAAACTGTCATAACTTGGATAGTTGGAAACCTTTTCGCATGAAACGAAAGGTGTTCCTCACTGTAACAGATGCTCTAGACACAATAGAGAAGTTCTCCAAACCCAAAAATGTTCAAAAATAGTAGATCTGCAAAAAAGAATTCGCATGCAGTCAAACCGGCTTCGGATTTTGATCAACAACAAATGCAACC
Source organism: Pinus albicaulis (assembly GCA_034641835.2). Classification (NCBI taxonomy): domain Eukaryota; kingdom Viridiplantae; phylum Streptophyta; class Pinopsida; order Pinales; family Pinaceae; genus Pinus; species Pinus albicaulis. The sequence continues at coordinate 1,505,865,667 of CM076581.1, read as the reverse complement.
CTCAAAATAGCTCTGATACCATGTAGGAATTTACAAGTTGAGTTCCTTAGATCAAAAACCAAAGGTCACCGCTCACAAAGAGATCATAAATTAGTACACTAGTATTATCATGTGGTTAAAACCCTCGAAGAGGGAAACTGTCCATGGCCTGAGCCAACGCGGCCACTTCAGGAAATTTATTAATATAAAAATAAAAATTACATATGTTTCTCTCATAAATGGTTACTGTAAAAGTGACCCTCCATGCTCTTTAAATAGAGATCATTGACCAATCGGGTGTTAAGCCATGGATCAAATGTCGTTAATACTGAGGAGAGAGTGAACTGTCGGATCACTACAAATCATGGCCGTCGGATTATAAGTTACAATTATACATAGTAAAGAAACACACTTTACCTAACTATACACTATACTAAGTTATTATTACTATTTCTTATGTGTCGGAATATCCCAACAAGTTGGGGACTAAGGAAGAATGCAAAGTCTTGCTTATACCTTCACTAGTCAAGCATCCTGATGGTGGGGCAGTCACACCCCCTATATACAAACTTTTCAAACTGAAACAATGTATTTCATTAAGTTCTAAAAGGAAAATAAATTGATAATTGAAGTCGACATTCCAAAATATAAGCCATGATATGATCCTATCAAATATATAAAATGTTGCAAAAATTAATGGAAATGACTTGGCTACAAGGATGAATGAGTTTCGTTGCATATTCTCCTAGCCACATTAGATGTATTTCCTAACAAATGGCAAAAGAATAAAAAATTAAAAGGAGAAACATTCTAATGGCAAGAATTGAAGAACAAATTTATAAAATATTTTGAGTTTAGAAGTGAGGAGGAAAATTTTTGAAAGTACAAAGTATATGTGACTTCATCAAAAGTCTAGAACCTATCAAAACCATCAAAAAAGGGGAAAATAATGTTGGGTATGTGTTCACTGTTATATTATTTGCATGACTATCTCCATGCATTGTAAAATGGGTGATGTATAATAGGGGTCATAGGGAGGGAAACATACCCCTTTTCTTTATGGGTTCGTAGGGGGATGGATGCCCCCATGAAAGGGATTTCACTGACAGTGACCTGGAAAAAAAATTGAGTGGCTATCTTCATTTGTTTTTTTGGAAATTTTCAACACATGGTTTTTGCAAGAAAATAATTGTGTGGAACATGGTGATTTTTCCCATCATATTGTAGTTTTGATTAAGGAACTATGGTTGTATTCTAATCAAATATAAATAGATTAAAATTTCATGGAATCCATAGGATACATATTATATTTTAGTACTACACAAAATAATATATATTGAAAATTCTTGTTGGTTTTCTTCATTTTTGGGTTTCAAGAATAAAATACTTCTGCTTACATGTGTTTTTTCCATCACATCTTTTATATTTTGTTACAAATATATTTGTAGTAATTAATTGTACAGTTCGAAACGCTACATTGGATATTAAAGCAGTTTTGGCATCAAATGGAAGCCTGTAATATCCCCAATTTTCAATCAGTTAATTGGAATATTAGAATTCTTGGTTTTCTTGCTTAGTAAGTAAATAAAAGGGTGGAGAGATCCATAAACCCCATAGATGAATAAAATTCACTTTTTTTGTGTGAATGTGGGTTAGTTAGATAAAGGATCAGCACTATGGAGTAGTGGATCATCTTATTAATGGAGGCAGAGTGGAGATCATGGAGAATAATGAGGAAGATGATGGAGATAGTGGAGGAGTAAAAGTAAAATCATAGAGAATTAATGATGCAGTGATAGAGGAAGTGGTGCATTAAATACACACATGATGGAGAGAGTGGATATTAATTGTAGATATCATGGAGAGATAACGCAGTCTTCATGAATACTAGTGGCCACATACGCAACGTAGTTATGAGGTGGGAAAAGGCTAGGGAAGGCTCACAACCATATAAGGAAGATGAGGGAAGAAAATAAAATCAGTATGGAGCTTGATATTATATTTTCGTTTGAATTTTATTTGCATGCTTTAGTTGTTTAGCTATGTTTGTTGTGAAGTTTAGCACACGGGTGTTCCCGAGTGGGAATCCCACCCTTACCCACAGGGGACTTCAAGTGCCTACTCCGGGGAGGCTATTTTGAGCAGCCATTCATCATCTGATAGTGGTGCCAAATTCAGCCCCTCTCTTCTACATATACAACTTCTGGAATTACACATTCCTATCTTAGGGTTTGAGAGCAGGAGGGTAGTTTCTAGCATTTCAGCTAGGAAACCTATGGAGGGTTCATCATTTCACTTTGTGCATTCATTTCAATCTTCTAGGAGAAGCATTGTGACATCTGACATCAAGCCATAATTTTACACGTCCATGAAGAAGTAGTTCCATCAAGAATTGCACAGTCCTGCATGGTAGATCCAGTGGAGGAAGGAAGTTCCAAGTAATTCAGCTTCGAATCCTATGAGGGACCATCCACTCATTTTGGTGAGATTATTTATATCACCTATGAGATATATATCATCAACTTGTAGCAGGCTACAAATTCAGCCTCCTTGACATCAGAGTCCATTCCATCAATTGTACAGTTTTCAACTGAAACTTGAGCCGATGAAGGAGGAGCTCGATCTCAAGTTTCAAGATTTAGAATCTAGAGAAGTGGTCATCCCTTTGTCTATTGAGCTGATTGGGTGCTATTGTAGTAGTTATATTATTATTTCATCCCCATCTCAGTATTTACCCAAGAGGAGTGTGTAAGTCAGCCAGTAGGGTTGTAGTTTGCAACCCAAAAAGGGCCAAAAATCCAAAGCTAAAATCTGGCCAAACCATTTTTGAGTTTCTATGGGTTTTTGGAGTAGAGTCCATGGTTAAAATATAAGAACTTTCTAAGCACTCCAACAACCTCCCACACATGGTTCTTCTTCAGACTAGCAACATTTTCTAGTAGCAGCAACTGTAACAACAGAACATTTCCAGTGCTAGTTTTCATTAGTGTGTTTCAACCACTTCTTGTTGGCTTGAGTGCATATTCTTTGGAGCACTGTGTAATTTATATTAGTTTTTTATTATAATGATATGAATCAATTATTTTTTCTCATAGTTATAATGTCTTCATGTAATCTTTAGTTGCAACATATTTCCGACATTTCCCAGATTTTAGCTATATTCCTGTTTTTCTTTATTTGGAATGTTGTAGATCTTATGTGTTCTTGTCTTTTCCATTTTCGAATATTACAGTGGTATTAGAGCATGATATTTGGCTTAGCTTGTAGGAAATACATCTTATGACATTAGAAGAAGAAGTAGAGAGAATAGATCTATAATGGAGAAGGGATTAAGTTTTTCCACACTTCTCTTCATATCTATGCAAGATCTCTCTAAGGAGGTCAAAAAAATGAGAAGGGAGAGGCAAAAAGAGAACTCAAGAAGGTTTCAGAATGAGGAAGGTCCAAGAACTTCCTATCAGTACCATAAATGTAAGGTCCCGCCTTACGTACCATAATTATTATATAGAATTATTATATTGAATCAAAATGCGATATTTATTTTTTATTTTTTATTTTTTTGTAGGACATAAAATTTATTGGTGTCCTTTACACTACACCCTAAATTCTAATAGCTTATCCTCAAAGCTACAAGGTTCAAGTTTTATCGAGATCTAAAATATACAACCATAATAATTCATTTTCAAGACTAAAATCACCTTCAAAATATAAAGAATTTAGTGGGATGAATAACTGTCAACCTTTATGAACCACAATTTACAATAAGCTAATTGTTAATTCTGTTGTAATTAAATGTGTTCAAGAGTGACTAATTTCATTTTGTTCTAAATAACATGCTTATAAATTATTTTCTTAAAAGGACAATTAAATTTATATGGGTTTGGTATCCAATAATTATGAATTCATATGTGAGGTAATATTACAACAATTTACTTATCCTAATTGTGAATTTTCAGCAAGACCCTATAACTAAATGGAGTTATTACGCTAGAAACACCTTGGTTGAAAATCCTAAATTAACTTAAGCCCTTTCTTTTTACGGATATTTCATAAGCATAATTAGATTCAACCATTGAAACATTATGAAAAACAATTTACAAGCATGAAATGTACAACCATTCAGACATTTTGTCAAACACTTACAACCATTATCTCTTTAAGGTGTTTACAAAACAATTAGTTAACATGAACCCAAAATTACATGACTTCATTTTATTGTGAGTAATGCTCATAATTGAACTCAATATATAAGTAGGCTATCAACCATATTCATTGTTGAATCTATGCCAATAAATGAACACAAGTATTAAGGATTTTTTCACATAGCTCACAAGTTGAAGGCACAACCATTGGGGAATTCTAACAAATAGTTAGCAGTAATACACCAGGTTACCATAAATTTATTCAAATTTTCAAATTTTTAACCATTTTAGACTTTAAACACAATTTCCAAGTGGTTAGCCTATATTATATTCATCAATATAAATTATCAGGAAGATCCAATATAAAAAGAACCAAACAGAGAAAGAAAAAAACAGGCGGTTCCTACATGCAACAAAAAATTTGAAAAACATAGTAGATTAATGAATCGGTGTCCAAAACCTTGATTTGTAAAATCTTAGTTGAGGTGAAATGGCCTTTTGGTACGGAGATGCCCTGAATTTGATCTGAATCGCAACAGGGGTGTCGAGAAATGTTATTCTTCAAAACAATAGCAACCCAAAAATCCTACAATCTCATTTATGACTTCTGTCAAATATATAGTATGAAAAATTATCTAGAGTTGTAAAAAGAGGAGGAAAAAGAGAATTTAAGCCATTAAAATATTTCCATCTAAATCAGGGCAGCCTACATGCTTCATCCATTACTACTTGTAGTCAATTGATTCAAAACTATACAAGAAAATACTTCAAAAACCATTATGAAATTTCCTCACATTTGGTGTGCAACACTTCATATACATGTAAGTTTCAGAATACAACAAAACAAGTAAAAAATATGAACTAAACTACAAAAATGCATAGTATAATTTGATCCACATACTTGACAGTGAACTTGTATGACTCCAAAAGGATGGATGTATGCTCCAACTCCAATAAGAGTATGATCAAATGCTAATATCCTTAGCAACTCATCATGAACCACCTGGTTTTCCTCCCAACCATATCCAGGAAGAACTTATCCCCCTGGAACCCCCGAGTTTGAAAATCTCACAATTGGTACCACAATACAATAGTAGAGAGATGCAAAGAAAACCGAGGAAGATAGTTTTCACTTCCTCTAAATACCACTCATGTTGAACCTCAATAGATACTTAGTAGATTATTAAGGAAATAAGATTTTTTTTGGAAGCAATTGGATACTATCCATATCTTTTCTTCCCACAATCTTCCTCAAGTCTCTTCCACTCTTGGCATCACCCTCCATCCCCAAGTGAGAATACATGAGACTCATATATAGGAGGAGCAAAAAATTCTTGTCATAGAGGAGGAGTAACATGAATGCATTGTATTCCATTTAGAGGATTGTAACTTGTGCCATTAAGGAGAGGTATGCATGGCTTATTTACGGAGAGTGTAACATATGCATTAAAGAGACTGTAAGAGGAATATTTTATTACATATATTTAGTGACTGTAAGAGGAATATTTTATGACATATATTTAATGAGTGTAAGAGGAATATGCCATTCCTTGATGAGTGCATAAAAGAGAGTGTAATGTAATATTTAAAATAGAGATATTTACATAGATCCATGAGAATCATGAAGGAGAGAGGTGCGAATTGATTGCATAGATGAACTTAATTTGTAATTCCCATTTAATAAAATATCATAGTCCCATAAAAGATAATGATAATACTAATAATATTTATTATTAAGTAAATAGTAAACTATTAGGATTGATTAATGATAAGTTGATTTAATTTCCTTCAACTATGCTTGATTACCCATTTATGCAAGGATATTTATTATTTTTGGAAAGTCATGCTTGAGATGCTAGACATGACTTTCTATTTTTAGAAATTCATTCCAAAATTGTTAGATTGAGATTCTATTTAAGGAAATATATACATGAGTGGTATTTTTCTTTCGCATAATAGGGATTCTGCATCCCTATTTCATGCGTCTTCGTGCCTTAGTATATTGAGGACTCTGCGCCCTAATCTACTCCAAAGATCTAAGATTCCATAACTTGATCTTTTTAAATATTTAGGACTCTGTGCCCTAAATATACAAGACTCCACGTCTTTATATTTCTTGGATTTAGGACTCCACGGCCTAATTTCCATGCTTTCTCATCTAATGTGCTTTCAAACTCCACGTTTCTCCTTATGGTACTGATTGTGAGCTTTTACCCATTTGATGGTTCATTGGTAAGGCCTTGTACGAAGACCTGCACACATCACAATATCATAGATTAAAGGAGTCATATGAATTTCATAATGAAATTAACTTAACCACATTTTGCCAAGAATGGTGCATGACTTCCACAGTCATCCATAATTGAGCATCCTTGTTTCACAATGATGAGGTCCCCTACAACATCCTGCTCAGTACAATGTTAGACATATATATAATCATGCATAGCATGTATCATCCATAAATCATAATTTAACCATTTTGTTCCACATAACCATGAGCATCCGTGGGTCTATGTGTCTCAATCCAGGATCTCCATCCATATCATACACCTGATAGATAAGTCAGATGAAAAAAGAGAAACATATGCATAACATCATATAAAACACATAATCAAATATACCACGCATAAGGGAAAATAAAAATATATAAAACATTTTTCCCAAATTAGTGGTCAATCTTCCATACCTAAACGTAAGAGGAAATATGAATATGTATATGACATATTTACCCAATCTAGTGATCACTATGCCATACATAAACATAAAGAGGAAATATAATCATGTATATAAGACATTATTCCTGAATCTAGTGATCAGTATTCCATATATGTATATAACTCATCAAAAATCACCCTTAATAGGAGTGACAAAACTATACTAGGAAAAATAGGACACTACATACTCCCCCTCCTGGAGTAAACTTGGCTCGAAGTTTGACTAAAAAAAACAGGGAAATACAGATGCATATAATATGCATCTTCCCAAGTGGAATATCGAGGATTGTATGGGTCCCATTGGACCTTTACTTGGTCCACCATGCGACGTTTGAGTTGTTGAGTGCGATGGTCCAAAATTCAAACTAGCTCTTCCTTTAGATTCCCCTCGTTTGTTACCTGTAATTGATGCCAATCTAAAACATGAGAAGGATCATGAACATATTTACGCAACACTAAAATATGAAATACATCATGCATGCGATGAAAAACTGGTGGTAGAGAAAGATGATATGGCATAGATCCTATCCTTTCGATGATCTCAAAAGGCCCAACAAATCGAGGAGAGAGCTTAGGTCCTTTCCCAAATCTAATAGATCTTTTATGAGGTTTTACTCGAAGAAAAACAAATTCCCCTTCTTTAAAACTATGATCCATTCCATGCATTTAAGCATAGCTCTTCTATATATCCCGTGCCTTCCTTAAAATATGTCTTATATGACACACCTGTTCTTTCGTTTCTTCAAGAATTTCAGGACCTGCCGAGATTATGTCCTCTAATCTATCCCAACTTAAAGGTGTTCTGCATGGTCTTCCATGCAATAGCTCATAAGGGGCCATACCTAGAGGGTGCCGATAATTGTTATTGTAAGAAAACTCGACTAAAGGAAGATAATATTCTCACTTATATTGTTGATCCTTTACATAAATTCTAAGAATGTCCTCTAACACTTGATTTACTCTTTCAATTTGACCATCAATTTCTAGATGATAAATTGTACTAAAATTTAATTGTGTCTGAAGGGATCCCTATAAACTATTCCAAAATATTCTTATGAATATAGAGCCCCTATCTGATATGATTTTCTTAGGAAAAACATGAATTCTAATGATCTCGTTTGTATATACTTGTGCTATTTCAGTTTCTTTGTAAGTATCTCTAATAGGTATAAAATGGGCACTCTTAGTAAGCTTATCCACCACCACCAAAATGGAGTTATGCCTTTTGGTTGTTTCAGGAAATTCAAAAATAAATTCCATAGATATTTCTTCCCATTTGGACTCAGGAATGTTATGCAGCTGCAACAATTCTACTGGATGACCATGCTCTGCTTTAACTAGCTGGAATTCCAAACACTTTGCCACAAAATTTGCTACATCCTTCTTCATGCTTACCCAAAATAAATTTATCTTTAAATCGGCATACATCTTTTGGACTCCTGGGTGAGCCATATATACTGCATGGTGAGCTTCTTTCAAAATGAACTCACAAAGCCCATTTTGATCTGGGACTACAATCCTTTGCATAAATCTCACCATTCTATAATCATCACAAGAATAGCCTTATACCTTGCTTTTCTTAGCCTCCTACCCACAAAGAGAAACTTTAACCTCCTTACACCATTCATCTACATCTTGTTCCCTCAAGATGCGCTCCCATAGATCAATCTTCAATGGAATTACTCAAAAGATGTGTGGTCTTCGACTAAGTACATTAACTACTTTGTTCAATATACCCTTGATGTAAGTTATGTCAAAATCATATTTACTCAGGAGTTCTGACCACCTTCTTTGTCTAGCATTAAGATCACTTTGAGTAAATATATGTTGCAAACCTCTATGATCTGTTTTCATTTCAAATTTACTGCCCACTAGATAATGTTGCCAAAGTCATAAGGCATGAATTATGGCTACTAGTTCCATATCATGGGTTGCATAGTTTTATTCATGGGGCCTTAACTTCCTGGAAGCATATGCAATAACCCTACCATCTTGTGATAAAATGGCACCCAAACCACCTTTTGACGCATCTTTATATACTATAAATGGTCTATCCACATATGGAACCTTTATTATTGGAGTTGTAGTCAAACATTGCTTGAGCTTGGAAAAATCATGCTCACACTCATCTCTCCACTTAAATCGCACCCCCTTCCTAAGCAATGAAGTGATTGGGCTAGTTGTTTTTGAAAACCTCTCCACAAATCTCTGATAGTATCCTTCCATTCCCATGAAACTATGCACTTCATACACATTAGAGGGTGTTGGCCATCTTGAAATTTCATCGATCGTTGTTGGGTCAACTAAAATTCCTTTACTGGAGATAATGTGTCCAAGATAATGGATTTTTGATTGAAAAAAGAACATTTGGACATTTTTCATAAAGCTTATTTTCTCTTAAGCATTGCAATACTGGTCTTAGGTGTTTCTCATGCTCTTATGGGGACTTTGAATAGATTAGGATGTCATTAAGGAACACTTGTATAAATTTCTCCAAGCACTTACGAAATACACCATTCATTAGAATCATAAGAACTCTTGGGGCATTAGATAACCAAAAGGGAACAACCACGAACTCATAATGACCAAAACAAGTTCGAAAAGCAGTTTTCTATATATCATTTTCTTTAACTCTAAGTTGATGATATGCTGATCAAATATCGATCTTGGATAATACAGTGGTTCCCTTTATTTGATCAAATAGATCATCAATGCGAGGAAAAGGATATTTATTTCGAATAGTTACTTGATTCAATTTCCTGTAATTAACACAGAGCTGAAGAGATCTATCCTTCTTCTTTTCAAATATCACATGAGCTCCCCAAGGTGAAACACGAGGTCTAATCATACCTCGATGAAATAGCACTTGAAGTTACACTTGAAAATCACTAAGTTCAACAATAGACATTCGTTAGGGAGCTTTGGATATAGGTTCGATACTAGGCTTAAGCTTAATGGAGAAGTCAATCTCATGCTTTGGAGGTAAGCCAGGCAGCTCCTCTGGAAAGACATTAGAGAATTCTGAAAGGAAAGGATATTGCTCGAAGGATGAAATCTCTCCCTCATTTAAAGTAATTACAACATACATTTGACACTTTTTTTCTAAGACTTTGCTTCATTTGAAATAATGAGATAAGTCTTAAAGAAACATGTCTTCTTTTCCCATGGAGAACCCTAGATTAACCCTCATCACTCAAAAACTGAAGGGTTTTGCTTTGAAAATTGAGCATAGCCCAACAATATTAAAGCCAGTCCATCCCAATTATCACATCATAGTGACCAAGTGGTGTCACATAAATATTCACATGTGTGAGACACACTCCCAAGTCTAAAGGGCACTCTTTCGCTAAGCATTCAACCTTTTGATATCATCTTGAGGCCATCTCAACCTGATCAAAATCATCTTGCTCTATTGCGACTAATTTACATTTCAATAAAGAATTAGGAGAAATAAAACTTTAAGTTGCACCAGGATCAATAAAAATAGTAACATCCATACCATTTAGCTTACCCGATGCTTCAAACACACTAGATTGATGCTCAACTTGGTGATTCTGTAACACTGCATGAATCCTGTGGGCTCTACCTATATCTCTAACAATGGCTTGTTCCTGCTCTGATTATTCTTCAGTCTTGTTTTTAGGGAAATATCTCTCATAATGAGGTCCTCCACAAGTCCAGCATCCATTAGTGGGAGAAAATTTCATAAATTTGACCCTTTTATTAGGTGTTTCTTGAGTGCAAACACTACTTTGTTGAATTTGTTGCCTTTAATTATTTCCTTGGCTCTTAAAAGTATGATTCTTTTGAAATCCATGATGATTTGAACCACCTAAATTATATCTTACATATTTACCTCCCCTTCGAGGAGGTTTCCAATGGAATAATAGGTTTGGGGTTTTATCCCTACCTTTGTTGCCCAACAATTCTTCCTCAGCTATAATTGCTTGTTTCACTACCTGATTCAATGTATTAAGCCTCAAAATGCACACCTTCTCCTTTATAATAGGATTCAAACCATACAAAAACTTGTTTACCTTGAGGGCTTTAGTATTTATATGGGTGGCATATCTAAGAAATTCCATGAATCGTGCCTCATATTCAAGGATTGTCTTAGTTTCTTGCTTAAGATCATGGAAATCATTCAACGTCCACTCCAAGTTTTCAGCAGAAAGGTACTTTGCTCAAAATTTCTCTGAAAATATTTCCCATGTCAAAGTAGACATGGAGTAAACCAATTGGGACTCTAAGTTCCTCTACCATAATGGTGCACTCTCCTTAAGTTGGTGAATAGCAAAATTTTCCTTTTGGTTGCTAGAATAGCTCTGCAACTTAAGACATAGGTGCATGTTTTCTAACCAAGATTCGGCTACCTCCCCTTATGTGGTACCCTTAAAGATAGGAAGCTTAACTTTTTCCAACTCTCTATGTACATCTCCATCAAATGATATTTCTTGTCTTTCTTCTTGAGATGAAGAACCAGGCACTGAAGGATTTCCCCCAAGCCTATTAATCAATACTTCAGTCATGTTATGGAAAAATAACATCATATCCCTTACTTCCCTAATGGATATTTGTTAAGATTATTTGTCTTGGGGAGGTGGATATGAGACTTCCTTACTCCTCCTTGATGCTCTCTCCATGATTACTTAACCTGACCAAAAAAAGATCAGGTAAGTAAATTAATTAGCTTTGATTATTAGCAGGCAAGCCCCAAGTCCTATAGTTTTGAACTTGGGCTCTGATACCATGTGTAAGGTCCCACCTTACCTACCATAATTATTATAGAGAATTATTATATTGAATGAAAATGAGATGCTTTTTTTTTCCTTTTTTTTGTAGGACATAAAAGTTATTCGTGCCCTTTACACTACACCGTAAATTCTACTAAATTATCCTCAAAGCTACAAGGTTGAATTTTTATCAAGATCCAAAACATACAAACATAATACTTGCTTTTCAAGACTAAAATCACCTTCAAAATATAAAGTATTTAGTGCGATGAATAACTGTCAACCTTTATGAACCACAATTTACAATAAGCTAATTGTTAGTTTTGTTGTAATTAAATGTGTTTAAGAGTGACTAATTTGAATTTGTTCTAAATAACATGCTTATGAACTATTTGCTTAAAAGGATAATTAAATTTATATACTGTTGGTATCCAATAATTAGGAATTCATATGTGAGGTAGTATTGCAACAATTTACTTACCCTAATTGTGACTTTTCAGCAGTGCCCTATAAGTCAATGGAGTTATTACACTAGAAACACCTTGGTTGCAAATCTTAAATTAACTTAAGCCCTTTTTCTGTGGACAGTTCATAAACATAATTAGATGCAACCATTGAAACATTATGACAAACAATTTACTAGCATCAAATGTACAACCATGGAGGCATTTCTTCAAACACTTACAACCATTATCTCTTTGAGGTGTTTTCAAAACAATTATCTAACATGAACCAAAATTACATGACTTCATTTTTTTGTGAGTAATTTCCATAATTGAACTCAACATATAAGTATACTATCAACCATCTTCATTGATAAATCTATGACAATAAATGAATATAAATATTAAGGAATTTTTCACATAGCTCACAAGTTGCAAGGTACAATCATTGGGGAATTTTGACAAACAATTGGAATTCATACAAAAAGTTGCCATAAATTTATTTAAATTTTCAATGTTTTAACCATTTTACACTTTAACCACAATTTCTAAGTGGTTAGCCTATATTAGATTCATCAATATAAATTATCAGGAAGATCCAATATAAAAAGAACCAAACAGAAAAACAAAACAACAGATGGTTCCTACATACAACAACAAATCTGAAAAATAGAGTAGATTTGGGAATCAGTGTCCGAAGACTTGATTTTTGAAATCAAAGTGGGGGGTGAAATGGCCTATTTGTACAGATACCCCCTGAAGTTGAGCAGAATCACAACAGGGGTGCCTAGAAATGCGATTCTTCAAAATAACAACAACGCAAAAATCATACAATCTCATTTATGACTTTTGTCAAAGGGTGAAAATGTGAAGTTGGGTTACACTTTTTTCCCTTTTTTGAGAAAAAAATTTCATTTTCTTCGATTTTTCAACTTTCTAAAACTATAACAATTTTTCTATTTATAATTTCATATTGTGATGAAAATAAAAGTTGTCAGAATTTTTTTATCTTTCTATTACTTATTTTTTGGAATTTTTTTATGCACATTTGATATGTCAACTTAGCATTTCTTTGAGTGTGTGTTTTTTAACAATCAAAGGATTCATAAGAAGTCATGTTAATACGTAATGTTGTATTCTTTGAAAATTTTTGTTTGTGTGAAAACAAAATGTGTTACAACAATCTAGACAGAGTCTACCTCAGTTTCGTCATATTTACAAAGCCAAGGGATGCATATCATAATTACTAGAATTTTTTGAACTAGTCTAATATGAAAAAAATGCATATTTTGAGTATGTTTCGCGATGCAAGAAATTTCTTAACATATAAGTTCTAAACTAAAAATCTAAAAGCTACCCATTAGAGACGACAGACCAATGTAATGCCCCATAATTTTTTCAATTTTTTTTACAATGTATTTTGGGAGATACAGAATTTTGATTTGATTGAATCGTAATGACCCTCAGAAATTGTTTGCACCTGTTTTATTACAAAATTAATTAAAATTAGTAGATATTTATGAAATTCCATAAAAGTTATATTTCCTGAAAGTAGATTCAATTCTGAAAATGCTTTTCTTGGTTCTGAAAGTTAATTCAGATTGTTTCATGGAGTTTAATCTGTCCACAATTACAGAAACATATTTAGAGCTTGGATCTGCGTAATTGGTGATGCGTTACTTCGGTCGAACTTTTCTATAAAGTTTGGCTGAACTAGTTTTTGCACAAACGGGCCGTTAAGTCTCACGCCTTAATATTCTGGCCGATTTTTTTTCAAATTTCGAATGAACCTTTTTTCCAAGTTCAGCCGGAAAATTTTGCTGACCCCCTCCAAAAAAACATTTCACAGCAATATAAATTGCCGTGAAATCATTCATAATTTTCGCACATTTCGCACATTTGGTCTAATTTTACAAAGTTCTTCATTTGGGTTTAAAGACTTTTCTTGGAGATTTGGGTTTAAGGACTTTTCTTGGAAGACATTTGTTGGAGGCGGTCTAATTTTGCAAAGAATTGTTTTGGGTTTAAGGAATTTTCTTGGAGGTACATTCAAAGGACATTTCTTGGAGGTATGTGATACATTTTTTTGGATGTTTTTTTTTCTTATTTTTTTTGAAAGTATAGATTTGGGCTTAATTTGGAATTTTTAGAGTACGAGTTTTGAGTTGAAGTAAATCTTTTGAGCTTCGTTTCATTTTTATAACAAATTTTTTTCTCGGATTTTTTAAAGTTAGTATTTTGGATTGGAGTATGTATTTTTTGCAAAGATTTTAAAATGAGTTTTTTTAAATTAAATCTTTTGTGATGCTTTTTCTAATTGAGTTATTGTCTAAATTTTTGAAGGAAATTTTTTGAACTTCATACTCTATTATCATGGGAAATCGAAGGAATTGTGCGAGAAAATATGATCGAAAAAGAGACCTTGAGGAATGTAGAGAAGAGACGAGACAATATCGCAAAAGAAAGATAGAAACACTCTCAAATATTGAAGGTGGAAATCAACCTCAACTAGAAATTGAAGTGGGTATGTAAATGTAAATATTATGATCTATTGATATATTTAAAATTTTCCTAGTGTAAAATGTGAAGCTTAATTTTTATTTCATGAACTAATTCAAGAAAAATATTTTGCAATGTAAACAGAGAGAAATATTCCTAAAAAAATTGATGAGGAGATACAAAATTTTGAAAGAGAAAGTGAAAGAGATATTGAACCAATGATTGAAGATGGTGAAAATATTGAAAGAAACTCAAGTGAAGAAATTGAATCACAAGGTATGTATAGATATATGTAGATATATATATATATATATATATATATATATATATATATATATATAACACATGCATGTATTATTGAAATTATACATATATTTATTAATTTAGTTATTTATTTGAATATGTACAGATGAAATCAGTGTCGATGATGAGATGTTAGAAAATGTTGACAGTCATACATATGGAGATAAAAAACCTGATCATTATATACGATATTGTGTTAACCACATTTTTGAAATGTATTTCATAAAGGAGCAGGTGGCAGTTCAAGCTAAAATGTTGGAAGGTCTCCTATCATTAAGGAAATTTAAAGAAGCTATGATACTACTGGGTATTCAAAAATCAACCAAAGGTAAAAGAAAATGAAGGAAAATGTGATACAAAATATAGGTAGTGCTATAAATTCAATTAGGAGATCTAGACGAAAAAATGTTTCAATTATACGTAGAGGAATAAATATGGAAATGGTTTCATCAAGCACTAAAGAGAATTGTTTGGTAACATCTATGGCACGAGCATTATGAACCTCGCGAAAACATTTGCACAAACATGGGAAATTTCGACTGCAAATAGATGTAAATGATGAGATTGCTTGTTGGAGAGCTATTTGTAGGCAACCATACAAAGATAGACTTGGAGAAAATGTTAAAAAAATTATATATGAATATTGGAAGAACAATTCGCGTGCTTTGCTAACTGCAAAGCATGTGATGCGAAGAAGAATAGCACGAAATCAGTACAAAGAACATGAAAAATATTTCTTGGAAACCACTCAGAGAGAGTTATTCAACAATTTTAAAGAAGAGAATCGTGAAATTCATGTTTCAATCAGTGCTTTTGTTCAACAAAAATGATGGTATGTAAAACCTATCACCGTATGCGACACTTGTTGTTGCTGTTACCATGTGGAATTTAAGTTATATTATGACACATTCCTTGATTTTGGTAGAACATTATGGAAGGATTCACTTCCTCCTTCCACTATTCGTGATTTCATATCTCAAATTATATGTGAAAGAGAAAGCGATGAACTATTTTACAAAATGAAATGTGTTGGTGGTGAAAAATGCGATGATTATGAAAATATGACTAAATTTCAAAACAAATATCGTACTGATATAAATGATAAATCATTGTTCAACATAAAAGTGAAATGGAAGAGATATGAATATATCCATACATTGATTCAAGGTGTAAATAGTGTTAAAAGAATTGAATTACGAGAAGACAAAATTTTTGTGATAGACTTTTTGAGAAAGTTTGAGGCGGAAATTTATAAATGCAGCAAGCATTCCCATAGAGCTCGATGGCAAGACTTCAATTCAAAAAATCTCGTGAATTTTTTCCACCAGGGACCATTTTGTTAGTGATTGATTTTGCAAAAAAATACACATTTGTTCCACAAAAAGAAATTCAGAGTGAATACTATCATTCTGACCAAGTCTCCATGCTCGTCCATATTATATATAGACATGCTGAACAAAACGTTGATCATATATAAAGCACGAGTGAAAGTGGACATATCATTAAAGAAAATCACTTTTATATCAGTGATGATCGTACACATGATACATATTTTTTACAAAATTATTTTGGAAAAATTTATGATTCCTTGAAAAATCATGGAATAACAGTCAATGAACATTGGATATTGTCAGACGGATGCCCAGGTCAATTCAAGTCTACACGATCATTCATTTGGTTGTGTTGTCTTCATAAGAAAACCTACATTAAACATTGTTGGAATTTGTTTGAGACTGGCCATGGAAAAGGAGAACATTACGGTGCAAGGGCATGCATAAAATGAGCACTTCGAAGATATCAAATGAACCCCTCTACAATCTGACTTGTGGATGCGAAGGAAGTTTTTCAATGGTGCATCGCTGCTCTAAGCCATGAGACTAACCCATCAAGGGAAGTGCGAAGGTACATTCAATTTAATTTTTATTGGAAATCTAATTTTATCATGTGATGATTGTCTTTGATTGTATTTTGATATTATATCTATATTCTCCTTTGAATTTTCCATATAAAGGGTTTTCTGGCATATTGGGATCGAAGACATAGATAGATCAATTGGAAATGATGTTGAAACAATAAAACGGACTAGAAAATTGCATACAATTAAAACAAAGTCATCCAGAAATGTGTTTTCATTGGATAAAAGAAAATATTCATGTTTTCGTCATGTTTTCATAGACAACACAACATCCAATGATGTTTGTGAAAACAAAATGTTTGTAAATGATTGGAAACATAAGAAGCTAAATACAAAGGGAAAAATGTCTGTTGCAATGTTTGAAGAAATGAAATCAGAGGAAACTACAATATCATATGATGGTCATTGAGTTTTTGATCTTGTTAGAGAAGGTAACATTTGAATTGCTTTCTAATGATTTAAAAATCTAGAAATAAATTTAAATATATGTATAATTTTGTTAATTTTGTTTTATTGTGTAGGAGATTGTTTTGCTTTAATTGCACCTATTGACAACGATGAAAATGTAAAGTATTATTTTATGTATTGCGCTGAACTAAAAATGAAATTATTAGAAAACTATAATGATCGCAGATTTCAATATGAAAGAGGATCTATTATACTGAAAGGTTATTTTTTCAGACAAACTAATCAAAGTGGGGATTTTGTTTACTTTTAAGACTATGAAACTAATTTCATAAGTTGTCAATATAGTCACTTGGTGTGTGCAACATGCATAAAGTTGATAGAGGTTCAATCAAAGAAAAAAACGAAAAATTATGAAATGGAAAATGTCAAAATCTGATCATGAATGGATTATTGAAGATGGCATTTCATTGGAATTTTTTTGATTGAACTGCCCAACAATTTATTCTCTTTGGATTAAATATGTTTTAGAACTTCTAGTACTCAACTAAAAATTGAGTTTCTTATGTTATTTGCGCAAGTGTTTTCACATGTACAAATTGTTTTGGTACATGCACGTGCTCTAGTATCAACTAAAATTAGCTTTTCTATATATGTGCATTGATGAAAAATGTTACATTTGTTGCATATATATATATATATATATATATATATATATATATATATATATATATATATATATATATATATATATATGTTCTAGAATGCAATTAATTGTTCAATTAGTTTTGCTCTGTGCATTGATGAAAAATTATTCACGTACTCAATATATATGTTCTTGAATGAAATTAACTGAAAGTATTTTTTCTATGTACATTGATGAAAAATGTTGCACGTATAAGATATATACACGAACTGAATGTGCCCAATTTTTCTTGTGGGATTTTCTAATAAAAATTATCCACAATGTAAATAAATCATCCACAGTATAGTTTTGTACAAATATTCCTTTTAGATAAGAGACTTGGAGCACTTCTCTGACTTTTGGTGGGATATGACCCACATCTCTATTCCTAATTGAAAATCTAGTACAAAATTTGTCTGTCCAATGGTCGGAAATGTTCTATGTTCTAGAATGCAATTAACTAGATGTCATCAATTTACCAATTATAAATCAACAAGGCTAGCTATTTGAGTGCATTAATGACATTGACCCGAATTCAACAAACATATATGTACTTCTTATATTTCCAATCAAAATTAAAGGGATAAATACATATATCTACTTTACCTTTTTTTCAATTAGAGCTCAATTGATATGGTTAGTTGCACTGAAAAGCTATGTTCTTCCTATTGGAAATTTTTTCACTCAAACAAGAGTATGTAAAGATCAAAAGCAATCTTAAGATGCCAAATGTACTTCAACCATCCAAAACTTGAATTTTAAAAACTTTTTGATTAAATCAAAACAATACTTCACATGGTAGTCTTCCATCTAGGCCAAATATAGATTGAAACCATCCAAAACTTAGATCAAAACATTTAAAATTATATAAAAACATTTAACATTTAACATTAAATCAAAATTAAAGAGATAATGTATAACTTCTTTACTCTTTTTGATTAAATCAAAACAATACTTCACATGGGAGTCTTTCATAGGCCAAATGTAGATTGAAACCATCCAAAACTTATATCAAAACATTTAACATTATATCAAAACATTTAACATTTAACATTAAATCAAAATTAAAGAGATTTACATATAACTACTTATTTACTCTTTTTGATTAAATAAAAACAATACTTCACATGGGAGTCTTCCATATGCCAAATGTAGATTGAAACCATTGAAAACTTAAATCAAAACATTTAACATTATATCAAAAAATTTAACATTTAACATTAAATGAAAATTAAAGGGATAAATACATATAACTACTTCTTTACTCTTTTTGATTAAATCAAAATAATCAGAGGGGGTTTGAATCAAAAAAAAAAAAAAGGGGCTGCCCATAACTGGGAAACTAGCCCAGAAGATGTTGCCCAATATTGGGAAACCAGTAGACATAGAGTGTTCAGAAGCACAGTGATTGCAAAACATGACAAAAATTCAAAAAAGCTAAAGAGGACCTGACATCAGGCTAGCTATCGATGTGTGTAGGAGGGTTCTCCTCCACAATTGGATAACTTTAGTCCTCCAAATCATCAGCTACTCCGTTGGAGTGCGGGGAGGAGCTCTCCGAAGTGGAAGAGGAGCCAGAGTCGTCTTTGCGCTTTTTCTCCACACAGGCCATGCTGCCGCTGCTTGCATCATCGTTGCTGAAGCTCGTCGAGCTAGATTTGACTGGAAAAGCTGCCGAATTCCTAGTGTCTTGGGGATGATGGGTTGGGATGGTGGAATTTCTCCGCCGTTTCCTAGAACCAGAGGCACCTTCATCTTGGGGCTCCTCCTGAAAAAAGACAGAAATGGTTGTCGTAATTCAAGGTCTGACCATAGCGCTGGTGAAGTGGAATTGTGTGACACTGCTTGCCAGAGGAGGGTGCTCGCCTGTGTCATGGATTGAAAGAGGTAGGCGAGAGCCAACACTCCTGCCCCCTCCACCCCTACCCCCACCTCCCCTTCTGCAACGCATCCGTTGTCTATGCATGGGGTCTTCCATAGGCCAAATGTAGATTGAAACCATCAAAAACTTAGATCAAAACATTTAACATTATATCAAAACATTTAAAACATTTAACATTAAATCAAAATTAAATGGATTTACATATAACTACTTCTTTACTCTTTTTTATTAAATCAAAACAATACTTCACATGGGAGTCTTCCGTAGGCCAAATGTAGATTGAAACCATCCAAAACTTAGATCAAAACGTTTAACATTATATCAAAAATGTAATACATTTAACATTAAATTAAAATTAAAGGGATTTACATTTAAAACATTTAACATTAAATAAAAATTAAAGGGATTTACATTTAAAACATTTAACATTAAATCAATTAAAGGGATTTGTATTAAATGTAGATTAAAATAATATCCAAAACTTAGTTTAATTTTTTTTTTTATTATATCACAACATTACTTGACATGATTAATGTACCTCAACCATCCAAAATTTGGGTTTTAAGAACTTTTTGATTATATCACAACATTACTTGACATGTCATCCAATTGTAGTTCAACTATCCAATAGAAACATTTAATATTATATCACATGTGCCAAATGTAGATTGAAACCATCCAAAACTTAAGTTTTAAAAACTTTTTGATTATATATCGTGCAACATTACCTCACATGCCATGCCAATTATAGTTCAACTATCCAATAAAAACATTTAACATTATATCACATGTGCCAAATGTAGATTGAAACCATCCAAAGCTTAAGTTTAAAAAACTTTTTGATTATATATCATGCAACATTAAAACATTAAACATTTATGTTGATTAAATATCACATGCCAAATGTAGATTGAAACCATCCCAAAACTTGAGTTTTAAAAACTTTTTGATTATATCATACATAACATTACTTCACATGCCATGCCAATTATAGTTCAACTATCCAATAAAAACATTTAACATTATATCACATGCCAAATGTAGATTGAAACCATCCAAAACTTAAATTTTAATTTAACAAAAAATTATAGATCACAACATTACTTCACATGCCAAATGTACTTCAAGCATCCAAAACTTAAATTTTAAAAACAAAACAAATTATAACACATCATTACATAACATGCCAAATGTAGTTCAGAAGCAAAACATTAATTTATAGAAGAAAAACATTAATTTATAGATGACAACATTACTAGTAGTTCAATTATCCAAAACTTAAAAGTTTTAAAAACCAAACAAATTATATAACAACATTACTTCACATTCACATGCCAAAAGTACTAAAACCATCCAAAACTTAACTTTTTGGAACAAAACAAATTATATTAACACTGTAATAAAATATGTCCAAAAATTGTAGATCTCATAAAATATGTCCAAAAATTATAGATCTCACAAGTATCAAACTGTATCAAGTTATATATATATATATGATAGTGCATCTAGATAATATATAAAAAAGTAAATTTAAGACTATCTAAATCTTGAAATCAAATCCACAAATCAGGTCCATCAAATAGAGATGGATGTAGCGTCTTTCCTATCAGGGTCTCAATCCACGCACTATCATGCGAAGCATGGGAAACCTGTACACAATGCACTTGTACTTGAACATTAAAATTTGATGTTTTAAAAATGCGTGAGAATATATATAGAACTTCATGTAAAAAATAAAATATAAAAAAAAATCATGCAATACCTCATGAGGTTCCCTCTCCATTTGTTCACCTACTACAAGTTCCCCCCCCCCCCATGGGAACATCTGCAACGGTAAAATGTACAATATACATGTACAGTTATATATATATATATATATATTAAAAATTTTCAAATGAAAATGCACGTGTACATATATAAACTTATTTTCAATAATATTAAAAAAAAAGTTAGACAACTTGTTCAAATGGTTGAAATGGTGTGGATGTTCCTATCTCCGTTGCTAGAGTCCGTGGATTAAAGAAATCTTCTATAGGAACCTAAATTCAAAAAATTTAAAATAACTCAAGATATATATATATATATATTCCACCTCAAAAAGTTCCATTAAAAATTGAGATATACACCTCAAAAAGTTCCATTAAAAATTGAGATATATATATATATATATATATATATATATAACTTAAACATAAATTTTAAAAGTGAAAAATTGTCCATACTTGTGGCTCATCTCCTAAGGAAGTAGAAGGTACATCTCCCAAGGAAGAAGAAGGTACCGCCATCCCAAAAACATCGAACGGAATCAGAATCTGTTAAAACATTTTATCATTATATATACATACATGTACATGTGTGCACAATTATTTATTTTAAAATATCACTTAAAAAACACTAACATTTGCCAACATATCTTGATGGTGAGACCCATCTGCATTGTTTGAACCAGAGGTCCCGAACGTGATATTAAAATTTTCGTCACTCATCATGCGTGACAACTGCAAATGGTGTTTTAACATATAATGATACATTTTTGTTAGATTAATGTACATACAAATAAATGTATACATGTACATACACATGTATTTATTACAAATTGTACACATGTATACATGTTAAAATAATTGAACCCTAAGGTCATTAACACATATCGTTCTCGTGCCCTCTTCCTCCTGAAGAATTAGGTTTTGAAAACCATTGCGACATTTTTTTTCATATATTCGAAAATCTTCAACATTCATGTTGTCAATCTCTTCATCTGTACAATACACAAAATTGGCATGTGCATTTTCACGTGCTCTTTGTCGATTTAGATAAACATCGACTCCACCCAATCCACTGTAAACATTGTCGATCATGACATTACTTGCTTCTCGACTTATTTGAGAAGTCGCATCCATCTCTGACCGCAAAGTTTCGACCTGAAAAGGTTGACTCACCAATGGCGGCTCAGTGCAAGGCAACTCCACATCTTGCTTAGTGCCCTTACAGTCATACAATCGACCTTTCCCCGAACTAAAAAATTCTGATGGAAGGTCATTGTAGTTGGGTTTCATATCCAAAAATTTTATTGCGTAAAACAATTGTGCAAAATAAACAGGAACCTCGTCGTTCCATGGGAGCCTTCCATAGGCTGCAAGGTGCCTATCATACAAATAGTGAGCTATATTTGGGTGCTTGAAATATTGCACTTTCAACATTTTTCTTTTTGGCCCTTCCTTGAAATTAAACATTGACTTCACCATATTTTTTGTAACTCTTTGTTTTACATCTTCCCATTTATCGGGACCAATTACTGTTTCATTTCTCTTTCTCATCACTTCTACAAATATATTAGTTGTTGGCCCAAGATTTTTGTACACATTTACAATTTTGCCCAATGAATGTGTAACTATTTCGAGGCTTTGTTGACTCTCAGCAGGTAGAGTCAAAGCCATGAGATATCTCTGCAATTTTGCATAAGTTTTTCACACCTTTGTAAGGTGCATTGCGCCATGTTTGTTTCCCATGGTATATCATAAATGTCGGCTGGATAAGTTGTGGTGGGTAGACAACCTTCTTCTTGAATGTAGCATTCTGCCCTGCGTCTATTTTGACCAATATTTGGAACATTTTCAGCCTCTGCATCAATATATATGAAATTTTGTATATTAGAAAAAACACATGTAAACAAATTTGTACAAATTCAATGAAAAAAATATTGAAACTGACAGCAACCTCGACGTGGTTGGTTAGCATCTTCTCCACCCTGAAACTGTTGAGACCTAGAACGACCCTGCTAAGAACCAGCACCACCAGCCGTTGATTGGCCTCCGAGGGAATAAATATCACCACCTTCACGCAACCTGCTACCACTCATTGATGGCCCTCTAAGGGGATTTGAACCACCACCAACCTCTCGAGACGAGAGAGAAGCTTCATAACAATTGAAAAATACATTCATGTGTACATATAAATACATGTACATATTCATTGATTAAATTGCGTGAACCATACCACGACTGGGTGAACCATGGGCATGCTCCATGGATGGAGTAGAGACCCTTCTCTTCTTAGCTCCTAAAAAATAAAAAATGAAACTTATTAACAACTAATTTAACTCACAAAGTTAATAAAAAATCAATTCCATATGTACACACATGTATGGATATTTAAGATTATATTTAAATACCATGAACATCCCCCGATCCCTGATCCCCCATATGGGATTCTGTTGATCTTCGTCGTTCATCCTCCATGATATATATATCTATTGGTGGACATTTACAAAAAATAAATTTCAGAAAATCAATTTGTAATTTAGTGTACACAAATTATGTAGAACACAACTTTCAAAGCACTAATTGATGTGTGAAACTCAATTTAAGCAAAAAATAAATTATAAAAATGATAAGTTCACCAAATTGCGCTTTACATGGTGGGAGCACACTTCGTATAAAATTGAAAAAAACACATGGTCATTAAAAAAGAAGTGAAACTGCATTTAAACAAACTCCATTTAAACAAAAAAATTTGAAGTCCCCGCATTTTAATTTTATAAAAATGTGAAGTTCACCACTTGTTGCAAATGTGAAGTTCACCAAGTTGCGCTTTACATGGTGTGGTGGGAGCACACTTGGTATATAATTGAAAAAAGCACATGGTCATTAAAAAATATGCATTTATAAGTACACAACACACACATATCCAAGATATGTTACAATGTCCATCAATAAATTTTGAAGGAGAGCGTCTCAACACTAATTCATCTTTGAGAGATGAATCTTGAATTTTTGAAGAAGAGCATCTCAAAACCAATTCATCTTTGAGAGATGAATCTTGCACTGGCATTGCTCTGTATAATTCTAATTCATCTTTGATAGATGAATCATGAATTGGCATTGCCCCATGCAATAGATCAGTAGACATATTATTCACATTTGTACAATGCCTTATACTAAAAAATTGAAATTGGCTAACAATATTGTTTGTTATTCCATGCAGTTCTTTTAGCCTCTCCTTTTTAACTTGGCACACGCCATTCATCTGGTTGCACACAATTTCAGAATTGGTGAAAACTACAATTCCATTTGATCCATACTTCATCGTTGTTCCCAAGCCTTCTATCAATCCAATATAATATGCCTCGTTGTTTGTTGTTCTTCCCGGTATATTCATTTTCCTTTGGACGACTTTGCTAGTCACAATATTGGAAAGCACATATGTAATCATTGCTTTCCCTGGATTGGGATAGCAAGAAACTTCTATGCATAATTTCCATTTTTCAACCATATTTAATGGTTTTCTTATCCCTGAAAAAAAAAATCGATAAAAAATATATATATGACATGGGAGAAATGACACAAGATCATGAGGTAAATGACATGTGCATGGTTTATCTTAAAGTTTGACTTAAAAATTTTATGGTCTAGAATTCACATCTAAAATTAATGGGAGGAAGCCTTTAGTTTGTGGGAGAAATGACACATGTACACAGTTTACCTTAAAGTGGTTGTGTTTTGTGGATATTAAAATGAACAACTTCTATTTAGATCTATTCCAGAGGTTGACTGTAGGGGAATTTACTAGATATGTCACCTTTCATAAAAGATGAGATCCAGAGGCTACCTGGCCCTTTACAAACTCTACCTATAGAACTTGTAGAAGTTAAGAAATTTACATTGACAAATTTACTTGTGAGAAATTTACATTGACAACATATAGAGATTCAACTAGGCTTGTGAAAAGTACAAGTGGACAATGTATAATTCTACTTAGAAGAGTCTTTGGTTTAATGGTTAAGCAAGAAAGAGTCGTTACTTTTTCTATCTAGAGTAGAAGTGGAATACATAGTAGTTACTTCTTTTTTAGTGTTTTGGATGAAATGGGCTCTACAAGATATTAAGATAAATTTCTTTTTGAGTGAGTAGAAGTGGAATGTACATAGTAGTTACTTCTTTTTGAGTGTTTTGGATGAAATGGGCTCTACAAGATATTAAGGTAAATTTCTTTTTGAGTGAGTAGAAGTGGAATGTACATAGTAGTTACTTCTTTTTGAGTGTTTTGGATGAAATGGGCTCTACAAGATATTAAGGTAAATCTATATATCTATTAAGTGTTTCAATAGAAGTGTAATAATAATTTCAAAAATAAAATATTCTACTTCCTTCAATCACTATTTACATATCATCATAAAATACCACTTCCTCACACAACAAGTCTTTGAGCAAATAGTGAAGATGGAATACATACCCACAAAGCCTCTTGTTAGAGAAGCACTTGAATATGTGAGAAACAAATTAGGAATAGTTCTCGTAAATTATCTTGTTATAGAACCATTTGAACATGTGAGAAACAAATTAGGGATAGTTCTTGTAAATTATTGTCACTTATTTGACTTCAAAAGAAGAGCCTCTGAAATTGAGTGCAATATCTATGTGGGAGGGTACACAATATCTAAGGGGGAGAATACAATATATTTGACTTCAAAAGAAGAGCCTATGAAATTGAGTGCAATATCTATGTGGGAGAGTACACAATATCTAAGGGGGAGAATAGATATAAGGAAGGAATAAAACGAGTAACAAAAAGCATATGATTGTGTCAATAATTTGAATTAGTCAAGAAAGATAACAAAGGACCATCAAAATTGAGTGCAATATCTATATGATATCTATATGATAAAGTGTCAATAATTTGAAGTAAAGAAAGATAACAAAGGACCATCAAAATTTAGTGTAATATCTATGTGGGAGAGCACACAATATCTAAGGGGGAGAGTACTATATAAGGAAGGAATAAAAAGAGTAAAAAGAGAATATAATTGTGTCAATAATTTGAAGTAGTCAAGAAATATAACAAAGGACCATCATCAAATTCAAATTGAAAGATCAAGTAGTCTTCTTCATGAATAAGACACATTAACTTGGTTCATTTTTTAATGAAAATTTTTATGAATAATATGGAATGAATTATTGTACGTTATGATAAATATTGTATTTAAATGACATTTGATCTATGAATAAAAAAGAAAATGGGATCATCTCTTCATATATATATATGTGTGTGCGTGTGTGTGTGTAAGAGAGAAATAAAAAGCAAAGGTAATTCCACCAAGCCTAAAGGAACATGTCCTAATACATTAAATTATGTTTGGTTTCTAGAAGCATTAATCATGAATTGTCATGACATCCACATTTTGACCATACTATTTGCAAGTTAAAGGAGCATGTCCTAGTACATGATTATGTTTGGTTTCTAGAGGCATTGATCATCAAGAGTCATGAGATCCACATTTCCATCATACAATTTGCAAGTTCACATTTCCATCATGCTATTTGCAAGTTCTATATGAAGATATGTAGTCTAATAACTAATTATCAAGTTTTGATGTCCTAATACATTATTATGTTTGGTTTCCATCGTACTATTTGCAAGTTCTATATGAAGATATGTAGTCTAATAACTATACAGTCTAGCCCATATAACATATAACAGCCTTTGACAATATGAGAAAAGAGTCAAAAAACAGAGAGGCCTCCCAGCAGAGTTCCACCTGTTCATTAAGGTAAGCAACATAATATCAGAAGTGAAACAATGACACCACTGAACATCTGTGAATCTAGAATGATTTCAAATATTTTTTAAAAGGAGAAAAAACCATGTTTCATATATTGATAACAGTTCATATACAAAATCCTCTTGATATACCCATAACAGGTTATAAAGTATAAAATATCAGATTCTCTCTCATACAGAAATACATTACAACAATATAAAAGACAATATGTAGTCACATTATAGAAATACATTATAGCAGTATAAAAGACAATAATTAGTCACATTATAGCAGTAGATCATTCTAGTTCAATCATTCTAGCATTGAGGAATCGAGAGAAGGCTCAGTAACGGCATAAGATTAACAGTGGTGGTAAACTTCCATGCACAAAGCGAGAATCAGCTAAAGTGGATAAAATTGATGGATCCATAGGAACAGTAACAACTGCAGCAACCGAATGCATATCATACTACCAGAAATTCAACATACACCTTACAACAAAAGGTAATGAAATCTAAAGCATAATTAATGGCATAGATGCTTTGTTTGGAATTTTGGGGTTTCTCATTCCCACTTGGTTGTAAAGACAAAATCTATATAGAAATGAGTGCCTTGACTTCTACATGACACCAATCAACTCAAATTAAAACCAAGAATTCCAAAAGGCGCATTTGCAGTAACAGTCCAAAGTTAACATAGAAAAGGAAATCCCTATATACACAAGTGAATCCTCAAATCTAATGGACTCCCCTGAAGCCCAAGGTTAATTCTTACAGGGGAAAGCCCTGGAACTTGTCATTCGAGAGAGGTCACAAAGTGGAAATTTTAAGTTTTAACGAGGTTTTTTCATTTCAACAAGGTTATTTTTTCAACAGTGCCCTCAAATATGTGGGAATGAATTAAGCATCCAAGCATCATCTTAACAAGCAAGACATTAGTGATACCAAAGTTGTCGAAAACAATTTATATGTAAAAAAGAACATTTTGGACTTGGCATCACATGCACTAGGCTTAATTAGTACTAATGGAACTTGGTGATTGTCACCATAATTGGTAATGAATAATTCATGTATATTTCAATGTATCATGTTGTGTAACATATGTTTAAAATGAAAATAATTTTGAAGCTAAGAACCTAGCAACATTCAAGGTATCTAGTGTCTTCATAATTTGGGAAAAAAGGACACAAGTTAAGTGCATATAATGGGGAAAAAAGGACACAATTAGAGTGGATATAACGAAATCTAGCACCATGTTGCATGGGTGCAGGTTCAAAACTGGGTGTAGACTTGTAGCATGGATGAAAACATTCAGCTATAAGGTACAACAATATGACAATTTTCCTTTGTAAAATAAGAGGTTGTCGGGAATGTGAATCCCATTGATAAAGGTGCAGAGGAGGAGGAGAAACAATAGCCTATACAACATGGATAGAAAGCTTGTGCATATAATTGCGAAGTTGTCCACAAATAGATCCCACTTTTTGTAAGTGTCAACACAAGCCATTTGAAGAGAATGATTACAACGTTGTGAGGACAATTATTATAGAAGTTAGTACTGTAGGTGTCTCAAAAAAAACTAGAATTACATCCTGAGAAAAAAACATTGCATCCAGAGCGAAATAAACCCAGAATTACATTTCAGATCAAAATAAACCAAGAATTAAATTTTAGAGCCAAATAAACTTCCATGCACAGGTGGAGAATCAACAACTTGATCTTACCTATTAGTTCGCTTGATGTCGCCGCAGATAATCACCAACAGAGTTTACAAAAGAAGCCCCAGACCAGCAGCAGCACTGCAACAATTCAACGAATAGAAAAGAAACACAAAACTGTGTGAAGAAACAGAGGGAAGAAACACAGACGCGGGAAACAAATGAACTTAGTTGGCGATATATTTATAAGAACTAGTTCGGCCAAACTATTTTAAGAGAAAAATTTCGGCCAAACTAAATGTTTGGCCAAACTTTTGTTGCCGGTTTTCCCATCTCCGGCAAAAATTATGTTTGCCCACGCCGTCAGTGTGTCATCAATCTAAACGGAAGAACTAGTTCGGCCGAACTTTCTCATAAAGTTCAGCCGAACTATCCAATAGTTCGGCTGAAATTTATAAAAAGTTCGGCCGAACTATTGCCAAAAAAAAAATTCCACCCCCGATTCTCACCAAAGTGTAACCCAACTTCACATTTCTGCCCCAAATACATAGTATGAAAACTTATCTAGAGCTGTACAAAGTAGAGGAAAAATAGAATTTAAGCCATTAAAATGTTTCTATCTAATTCATGGTAGCCTACATGCTTCATCCATTAGTACTTGCAGTCAATCAATTCAACACTATACAAGAAAATACTTCAACAACCATTACGAAATTTCCTCACATTTGGTGTGCAACACTTCATATAAATGTAAGTTTCAGAAAAAAACCATAAAAGAAAAAAATATGAAATAAACTACAAAAATACATAATATAATTTGATCCACATACCTGATAGTGAATTTTTACAACTCCAAAAGGATGGATGTATGCTCCAGCTCCAATAAGAGTATGCTCCAATGCCAATACCCTTACCAACTCATCACAAACCAACCAATTTTCCTCCCAACCATATCCAGGAAGAACCTCTCCTCCTCGAACCCCTGAGATGCAAAATCTCACAACCAGTACCACATTACAACAGTAGAGAGATGCAAGACAAACTAAGGAAGATATTTTTCACTTCCTCTAAATACCACTCATGTTCAACCTCAATAGATACTTATTATATTAGTAAGGAAATCAGATTTGTTTTGGAAGCAATTGGATACTCTCCATATCTCTCCCTCCCACAATCTTCCTCAAGTCTCTTCCACTCTTGGCATCACCATCTATCCCCAAGTGAGAATACATGAGACTCGTATATAGGAGGAGCAAAAAATTCATGTCATAAAGGAGGAGTATTATGCATGCATTGTATTCCATTTAGAGGAGTGTAACTTATGCCATTAAGGAGAGCTATGCATGTCTTATTTAAGGAGAGTGTAACATATGCATTAAAGAGAATGTCAGAGGAATATTTTATGACATATCTTTAATGAGTGTAAGAGTAATATTTTATGACATATATTTAATGAGTGTAAGAGGAATATGTCATTCCTTGATGAGTGCATAAAAGAGAGTGTAATGTAATATTTAAAATAGAGAGAGTTACATAGAGCCATGAGAGTCATGAAGGAGAGAGGTGTGAATTCATTGAATGGATGAAGTTAATTTGTAATTCCCTTTTCATAAAATATCATAGTCTCATAAAAGATAATGATAATGCTAATAATATTGAGGATTAAGTCACTATTTAACTATTAAGATTGATTAATGATAATTTAATTTAATTTCTTTCAACTATGCTTGATTACCAATTTAAGCAAGGAGAATTACTATTTTTGGAAAGTTATGCTTCAGATGCTAGATAAGACTTTCTATTTTTAGAAATTCATTCCAAAATTGTTAGATTGAGATTCTATTTAAGGAAACATATCCATGAGTGGTATTTTTATTTTGGAGAATAGGGATTCCGCGGCCCTATTTCATGCATCTCCATGTGTTAGTAGATTGAGGAGTCCGCACCCTGATCTACTCCAAAGATCTAAGATTCCATAACTTGATCTTTTTAAATATTTAGGACTCTGCACCCTAAATATAGAAGACTCCAATTCATTATATTTCGTGTATTTAGGACTCCACACCCTAATTTCCATGATGTCTCATCTACTATGCTTTGAAACTTTGTGTTTCTCCTTATGGTATTGATTGCGAGCTTTTACCGATTTGATGGTTCATTGGTAAGGCCTTGTACGATGACCTGCACAAATTAAAATCTCATAGATCAAAGGAATAATATGAATTTCATAATGAAATTAACTTAACCACATTTTACCAAGAATGGTGCATGACTTCCACATTCATTTAGGTTTTGAAGAAATGACTTCCATAGTCATTCATAATTGAACATCCTTGTTGGAAAATGATCAGGTCCCCTACCACATCATGCTCACTACAATGTTAGAAATATATATAGTCATGCAAGTCATGTATCATCCATAAATCATAATTTAACAATTTTGTCCCACATAACCATAGGCATCCATGGGCCTATGTGTCTCAATCCAAGATCTCCATCCATATCATACACCTGATACATAATTTAGATGAAAAAAGTGAAACATATGCATAAAATCATATAAAACACATAATCAAATACACCACACATAAGGGAAAATACAACTATATAAAATATTTTTCCCTAACCAGTGGTCAATATTCCATACATAAACATAAGAAGAAATATAACTATGTATATAAAACATTTTTACCCAATCGAGTGATCACTATGCCATACATAAATTTAAAGAGGAGATATAATCATGTATATAAAACATTATTCCTCAATCTAGTGATCAATATGACATATATATATATATATATATATATATATATATATATATATATATATATATATAACTCATCAAAAATCACCCTTAATAGGAGTGACAAAACTATACAAGGAAAAATAGGACACTACAATAAACAACTGAGAAAGCAAAGAGCTCCACAACAATCTACTATGTCCACTTTCTGTCAAGAGGAAGGTGAATGGAATGGAGATGTAGGAAATTTGGGGTATGATACTCTAAGTAAATATATGTTAGAGTAAAAATAATAGTCTAGAGCATTAAAGGAGAATCTAACCTTGCAAAAGTTTTTACAGCTGAAAGAAGAAAGGAGATCGCGCAATAGTAATAGAAGAAAGAGGTACAGATTCTTCTTGCCTACATCTAATGGACCATCCACAAGAACAATTAATGCTTGGAGGAAGGATTTAGATGATTTATTTCAGTTATACCGAGTAGAGGAAAGGAAGGTTGTTGAGATTTTAGCACTGGACCTTGAGGATGAAGCAAAGGATTGGTGGTTCAATCATCTGAAACATGCAAGAGTGACTGCTTATGCATATTTCACTCAAAGGTTGAAAAACAGTATTGGTATAAGAAAACTATAGATCCTTTCCATAGAGACACTTCCCGTCGTTGATGAGATAGTACATGAGGAGCCAAAGGAAGATGTCACCATTATCACTCTAGAAAGGGAGCAACTACCACCACCACCAGTTGTAGAAGTACTTGCATCAGGAGGAGGAGCACTTGCAACTTTGCAAGGTGGTCTTGAGCTCTTGACATTGGGAATTCCATGCATGATTCAAGAGATGCATGAGGAGGAGGAGGTAGATACCAGCACTGGTACAGTAGAAGAGGAGTAACCATCACCATTACCAGAAGTTGGAGAATCCATTGCATCGGTTGGAGGAAATCTTGTAGTTGAACAAGATGTTCCCAAGTATTAACTTATCCAAGGTTTGAAAAAATTTCCATCCCATTTTATTTTAGCACCTTAGTTTGATATTTTTGGGGTCATGCCATCAGGGAAATTTCATAACCAAGGGTTAGATCACCTTACTGATTTGGAGCATCAAACTATCACTGCAAAAATGACCCTTGACTTTCTCAAGGAGGAGATGTATAGCCATTCTAGTTGTTCAATGTTGAGCAACACACAACACTTGGTGTTTAAGTGTGGAGTTTCGAAACATAGGATGAGAACAGTCCTAATCGGTACAATGTCGGGCTATGAGTTCAGCATTATGCATGATCATGAGACAAGAGATTAATCATCATGGAGATCAGCAGCGCTGTCACTAGGGAGAAGTGATGAGTTGAGGGCCCAACTATTCTTGGAGAATTATGATGACTGCTTCACTCATGAAGCTTTGGAGGGACATATGATAGTTGGTCAACACCTTATGATGGATATCATTTTCCATTATCAGGATGAATCCTCCTTGATGAGCATCTCACAACTCAAAGAGAATTTTCTACCTACAACATATTCATAATCTTATGGATTTTACCAGTTCATCAATGATAGGTTCTCATTGAGTAACCTCAAGGAGGATGCATGCATTTCAACATATCATGGAGTGTAAAGATCAACATACTAGGGAGGATGGCATTCTCCATTGGGTAGATACCAAGTTGTAGCATTATATGAGCCACCACCCACAGTTGGATTGATAGGTGAGGATGATGAACAAGTGGTGGGCAATAGGAGGCATGCATGCGTTGGTTACTCATGAGAGATTTTTGCCATCACATGACATATCCTATGTCAATGGGTATGTTATTGTTTGGGACATGGCATGGAACTCACATGATGTGGCAACATGGAACTTGCTTATGTTGGGCTGATGTGACATTCTACATGTCAATTAGTATGTTGTTGCTCCATGGCTTACATGATGATGAAGTGAGGTGGAAGCAAGAGTCATTGTTGCTTTGGTTACTCTTGGGAGAGTATGGGCTGACTTTCTCCCACACCTTGCATCATGAGGAGCAAGGACGGAAACAACATGCCTTACCGCATTGGCTTTTGTTAGGAGAGTATGGCCACCATACTTGGTATGAACATAGTTACCGATAAAAAAAGAACTATTACCTCAAAAAAAGAACTGTAGCCCAAAAAAACTCAAAAAACCATGAAAAAACAGCCCAAAAACGAGAAGTTTCTTCTAGAATGCACTGTTATTTTTTTTGGTCAGATCTCAACATGTTTTTAAATTATGCTAAAAACCTATTTTTTTCTTGAAAAAAGGGTTGAAAAGACACCCTCGGAACAAAAAGTGTTGATGGTGGAATAACATCGCCAATTTTTTGTGTGAAAAAAAAAACTTGAAAACAAAATGCGTTGATGTTGGAATAACACCACCAATTTTTTGTGTGCAAAAAGCAGCCTGAAAATGAAAAGTGTTGTTGCTGGAATAAATTCGTCAAATTTTTGTCTGCAAAAACATCTTGAAAATGAAAAGTGTTAATGTTGGAATAATGTCTTTTTCTTTTTTGGGCAAAATGTCAACAATTTTTAATAATGACATTAAAGATAAAATATCATGACTATGAAAATCTTTAAAATTTCAACAATAAACATGACAATAAAGATAAAATATCAAAAGCCTTAAAATTGCAACATTTTCTACGCATGGTATTAAAGATAATCTATTATTGTGTCTCGAAAAGGCCTTGAAAATTGAATGATGACATTCAAGATAAAATATCACTTTTATGAAATTAAAATTCCAACGATATTTAGGCATGGTATTAAGGATAAAATATCGCTTGTAAAAAACAAAAAAAACACCCAAAATTTTCAAAAGAAAATAGAAAAGAGACAATTTTTTTTTAAGTTATAAAGATAATAATAATAAAACAAAATCCACATAAATAAAAAATGATAAAATAAAATAAAAATAAAAATTTTTAAATAAAAAAACTTTAAATTAAAAAAAAAATTAAAAAATTAAAAAAGTAAAGTTAAATAATAATTTAAATTTAAAAATAAAATGCATATAAATTTATGAAAAATACAATTTTAAATAAAAAATTTAACAAAATTCATTTTTTTTAAAGTTAAAATATTTAAAATAAAAAATACAAATTAAAAAAATAAATAAATAAAAGCATTTCTCAAATTAAAATTAAAAAATAAAAATATATTAAAAAAACAAAGAATAATTTTAAGAAAATAAAAGTTAAATTAGAAATAAATAAATAAATAAAAGTACGAAAATTAAAAATAGAAAATAAATTAATTAATTAATTAATTAATTAAAAAAGCTAATAAATAAATAATAAATAAATAAATAAAAATCATCGTCGTCACCGTGGGGGCTACGGGGATAGGCGGATGAGCGGCGGAGAGCTACCCACTCTCTGCAACCTGTCGGTCGAGCGTCGTGGCCCCGCGGGCGATGGCAATGGGCAGCGGCAATGATTCCCTGAATCGATCCAGGGCAATGGTGATTCCATAATCGACCCCGAGTTGTGGCGGTGATTCCCAGAATTGACTCAGGGTGAAGGTGATTCCCAGAATTGACCTAGGGCAGAGGTGATTCCTGGAATCGACCCAGGGCGACGGTGATTCCCAGAATCAACCTAGGGCGGTGGTGATTCAAAAAATCGACCTAGGGCGATGGTGATTCCTGGAATTGACACAAGGCGACGATGATTCCTGGAATCAACCCCCATCGCCCTAAGGGCTGTGGGGCTCAACCAGCAGGCGGCAACGAGCTGCCAACTCTCTGTTGGTCATCAGCCAAGCCTCGTGGCCCATAGGGTGGCAGCGATGGCCGACGATGGTGATTTTGTTTATTTTTTATTTTTTATTTTTATTATTTATTTTTATTTATTTAATTATTTTCTTTTTTAATTTTTAATTTTTTTTTTATATAAATCAAAATTTTGTTCTTATTTAATTTTTATAATTTTTTTTTTTTATTATTAACATTTTTAATTCATTTTTTTTTAATTATTTCATTTATTTAATTTATATTTTTAAATTTATCTTTTTTATTTATATTTATATTTTTTCAATTTAATATTTTTTTATTTTCTATATTTTTGAAAATTTTGAATTTTTTATTTAAAAAAATATTATTATTTTTTTATTTGAAAATTATATATATATATATATATATATATATATATATATATATATATATATATATATATATATATATTCTTTTCTTTCTTAATTTTCTTTTAATTTTATTTTATTTTGAATATATATTTTAATGTTGTTTTTAATTTTTTATCATTTTCTTTAATTATGTTGTTTTTTTCTAACTTGAAAAAAAAATTGTTTTTATTAGTTGTTTTTTATTTTTTATTTTTAAATTATGAGTTTTTATTTATTTATTTATTGTGTTTAAATTTTTTATTTTTACAACTTATTTATGTTTTTCTTTACACTTTTATTGGTTTTTTTCATATTTTCTTTATATTTGTTTATATTTCATTTTTTTGTCATGTTTTCTTATTTTATTTTTATGTCTTATTACCAAGATGAAAATCACCACTCTAAACAAAAAGGATTCATGTTTCATTAACGCTTTTCAAAATTAGGATGAAATTCATTAATATTTTAAAACAAATGTTCATACTTGATAAATAAATAAATTAATTAAAGTGTAAAAAAAATTACCATTTTTCTAAATTGACATGATAAAAAAATAAAAATCAAAGAAAATTTAAAGTTCCAAAAATATGCTCCGAAAAAAAACAGGTTATTCTACATCACCACTTTTCAAAGTTGACATGAAAATCTCGACATTTAAAAAAAAATCATAAGAAAATTTGAAGTGCCAAAGCTATGCTTAAAAAAAGGGGTGATTCTGCATCACCACTTTTCAAAATTGGGTGTTGTTTTTCCTACCTCAAAAAAATAGGTGCCAGGTGATTTTCTTGTTTGATCGGAAACTATGTTTATGATGATGGGGTGGTATGGCAGCATGAGGCATTGTTGCAGTACCTATTATTGAGAGAGTATGGTTCGACATTTCACATGTCAACCCATGTCTTTGTTTCCTATTTTGCATAGTGTTGAGAGGATGCTTTGAGCAAGCAGGGCCAATGAGGCCAATGATGGGAGCATGGATAGGTACATCCTACTCCGTGTAGCATGGGTTGGAGAGATAGTTCATGAGTTGGGATTTTCCTTTGGGGGGAGGAACCACTTCACTTCATATTTATCGTGTAGATAAGAAGGTCTAGAACAACAGAGGGTTGCCAGTTGGAGGTTCATTGATGAGGAGAGGCATCTAGCTATATAGTTGGAAGCCATTCTAGATAGTCTAGGGAGAGAGCTATGGAGTTGGGCATTCATTAGACATTGAAGCGTATGGGGAGACCTTGCATATGAGGATCCCATTTGAAGGGAGGAGGATTGTTGTAGCATTCACTTTTGAAGTTGCTTGAGGACAAGTAACATTTTCGTGGGAAGGACTATAATATTCCAAATTTTCCATCAGTTAATTAGAAGATTAGAGCTTTTACTTTTCTTTCTTAGTAAGTAAATAAAAGGGTGGAGGGACCCATAAACCCCATATATGAATAAAATACACTTCTGTTGTCTGAATGCGGGTTAGTTAGATAATGGATTAGCAATATGGGGTAGTGGACAAGAGGAGATCATAGAGAATAATAAGGAAGACGATGGAGATAGTGGAGGAGTAAAAGTAAAATAAAAGAGCATTAATGATGCGATGATGGAGGAAGTGGTGCACTAAATGCACAGATGATGGAGAGAGTGGAGATTAATTGCAGAGCTCATGGATATCATGGAGAGACAACATAGTGTTCAAGAAGGCTAAAGGCCACATGTGCAGCGTAGTTATGAGGTGGGCCAAGGCTAGGGAAGGCTTGGAACCATATAAGGAAGATGAGGTCATCAAATGAAATCAGTTTCGAATTTGATATTGTATTTTCATTTGACATTTCTTTGCACACTTCAGATGTTTAGCTAAGTCTGTTGTGTTGTTTAGTACACGGGTGTTGCCAAGCGGGAATCTCACCCTTACTCATGGGGGACTTCGAGTGCCTACTGTAGGAAGGTTATTTTGAGTAGTCATTCATCATCCAAAATTGGTACCACATTCAACCCCTCTCTTCACCATATACATCTTCATTAATTACACATTCATGTCTTAGGGTTTGAGAGGAAGAGGGTAGTTTCTAGCATTTCAGCTATGAAACCTATGGAGGGTTCATCCTTTCACCTTATGAATTCATTTTATTCTTCTTGGAGTAGAATTGTGACATCTTCCATTAGACCATCAATTTAAACCTCCATGCAGTAGCAGTTCCATCAGAAATTGCGCAGTCCAGCAGGATAAATCCAATGGAGGAAGGAAGTTCCAAGTAATTCAGCTTGGAATCCTGTGAGGAACCATCCCCTCAGTTTGGTGAGATTATCTCTATCACCTGTGAGCTATATCTCATCATCCAATAGCAATCAATAGCTTCAGTCTCCTTGATAGTGCAGACCATTCCAGCAGTTGTGTAGTTTGCAGCTGCAACTTGAGTCGAGGAAGGAGGAGCTAGATCTCAAGTTTGTAGCTTGATAATCTAGAGAAGATGTCATCCGGATATGTATTGATATATCTAGATGTTATTTTAGTATTTATATCATGATTTAATCCCCATCTCAGTAGTTACGCAAGAGGAGTGCGTAAGTCATCCAACAGGAGTGCAGTTGGCAACCCAAAAAGTGCCGAAAAACCAAAGTTAAAATATAGACAAACCATTTCTAGGTTTGTATAGGTTTCATGATTAGATTCAATGGTTAAAATATCTGATTTTTATGAGCACTACAAAACCCCCCCACATATGGTTCTTCTTCAGAGTAGCAGTAGTTTCGAGCAGCAACAATAGTAGCAGCACAACATTTCCAATGCTAGTTTTCATTAGTGTATTTCAGCTACTTCTTGTTGCCTTGAGTTCATATTATTTGGAGTACTGTGTACTTTATATTTTTTTTTTGTTTATAATGATATGAATCAGCTGTTTCTGATCATATTTATAATGTCTTGATGTGATTTTCAGCTGCAGCATATTTCTACCATTTTCCAATTTTAGCTATATTCCTGTTTTTCTTTATTTGGAATGTTGTAGATGTTCTATATTCTTGTCTTTTCCATTTTGAAATATTACAAGGGCTTTATGTCTAAGGGCTTTGGCTTTGGCCTATGGTAAACCTTGTTATACTAGGATATCTATGAAAGTGATTCTTGTGGTGAAAGGAAATAGAAAGAAGTTCAAGGATATAGATCACTAAACTTGGTGGGAAGATTTTTGAGCTATGGAAGACCCAAATGGAATATTTTTGGTGGACATAAATTAATGGATCATTATGGATCTAGGTATTGCACCAACCATGATGCCAAAATAAGATTGTAATAATTTGGATCGAAAAACAAGGAGCACAATATGATTGTGTCTCTTAAATTCGTCATTATTAAGTGTTGTGAGGGAAGCTAGAAAAAAAATATTTGTGGGGAAAGTTAGGCGAATTGTATCATTCTAATGCTCCACTGAACCATTTTTTCCAATGGAAGAAGTTGTATAACATGAGGATGAAGGATAAATATTTGGTGAAAAAACATATAAACACCTTCAATAGTATGGTAAGTTAGCAATTATATGTTGATATTAATATTTTATATGAATATAATTGCATCAATTTGGTATGTTCCCTACCACAATTATGGAATATGGTTGTTGTTATATGTAGTAATGAAACTTATTTAATATTTGATAAAATAGTCTTGTCCTTGTTATCAAAGGAGACGAGATGGAAAAACATGGAAATACATCAAAAATATACATTGTATATAAGAGGGTTCTACCATAATATAATTAAAATTAGGTCATCAATTGGGTGTTTTAAGTATAAATAAATATCTAAATATACACTAAATATTGTAAAGATATGTTGGAGATATGGAAAATAATGGAATTATAAGAAAGATTGTAGATCCAAAATTGTTGAGAAAAGGAAGGGATCTAGAGATGCTTCTTATGCAAAAGGAAAAAAATCCTCATATGAAGGAGGGGATGTGTACTTTGAATCTTTAAGTACACATGTAGATCATGACACATGGTTGATCAAATCGGATGCATCCTTTCATATGACTTCTCATAGGGAGTATTATTTTAGTATGGAAGGTTTTATTGTGGTGATGCTTTCATAGGATATACCTTGATAACTAAAATCATAGGACAAGGGAAAATAAAGCTAAAGCTCACGACTGGAAGAATTATATCACTCCCTAGTGTTTCAAACATCTTAGGGTTGGCCATAAATTTTATTTATGTGAGAAAGATGATTCATGCAAGTGTAAAGACAATGTTTGAAAACGATACCTATATGTTGGTTAATGTAGTAATGGTATTTCGAAGGGGATTTTGCATTGGAAATCTATATAATCTACTGAGAAGCACTATTAGTGATTTTTTTGTTAAGATTTGAGCTAAATAAGGAAAAAATTATGTTGTCTCTACAAAAAATATTGTTTTGTGGCATCAAAGACTTGGGCATCTAAGAGAGAAGGGAATTTGAGTAATACGTGGAAATGGTATTGTAGAAGGTATGTCTAATTTCTTTTTATTTTTATTTTTATTTTTGTGAACATTTTTTATATGGGAAGAAAAATGAGGTAATATTATTCTCTATTGACATGAGGGTAGATGGAACATTATGGTTAGTGTAGAATAATGTGTTTGGACTTGTTTTAGCTCCATCACTAGAAAAATCTATGTACTATGTATCATTTAGAGATGTATTTTCAAGGAATAAATTCATTTATTTTCTCAAGAATAAATATGAAGTCTTTGAAAAATTCAAAGAGTTAAAGGCTCTCTTCAAAAATAAGACAAAGAAGGAAATTAAGATGTTGATAATAGACAATGGTCGATAGTTCTGCAAGAGTTAATTTGAAGAATTATGTAAGATGTGTAGTATAGCAAGGAAAAAGGTTAATTGATACACACCTCAGAAAAATGGAGTTGCAGAAGGGATGAACATGACATTGATTGAGAAATTAAGGAACATGCTCAATTGTGCCAAGTTACGATATGAATTCTAGGAAGAGGTGGTGGATACTACATGTTACCTAGTAAAGATATCACTCTCATCAATGTTGGATGATGAGACTCCACATGAGTTAGATGGATCAGTAATAAACCTTCTCTTGAATACCTCAGGTTATTTGGTTGTGATGTTTATCTACATGTTCATAAGGAGAATATGAGTAAACTAGATTAAAAAAAGTGATGAAAACTGTATCTTCAGTTGATATGAATATGGTTTCAAATGTTATAAGTTTTCAAACCTAGAAAATAAGAAGGTAGTGTATAGCAGAGATGTGGTATTTAAAATAGGAAATCTTGCCAGGAGAGAAAGAACTAGAGAATATAGAGTTTGAATTGAAGGATGCTAAATCAAACACTATAAGAGAACGTGAAGAAGAAGAATTAGAACCATATAATGTCACACTTATCAGATCTATTCAGGAAAGAAATCAACTAGAAAGGTGTACTCCATCTTATTCTATTCAAAATTTGCATTGTTTATTATTGATGATGATCCTAGAACTGTTAGGGATGTAGTGGGTTTAGAAGATGGAAAGCTCTAGAAAAATTCCATGGTTGAATAAATAATAGCCTTTGACAAGAATGAGGCTTGGGATCTAGTGGATTTGTCAGATGGAAGAAATCACATAGGCAACAAATGGTGTTTAAGAAGAAGTTGAAAGTAGAAGGAAGAGTGGAAATATTGTAACATCCTTGCTAAAAAATCCATGTAAAAAAAATATAATACTGAGGTCACGGGACACCTATTCAAAGTTGAATGGTGCGAGAAACATCCTAGAGTGGTGTTCATTTGGTTTATTATGGCTAAGGAAATTATCAAAGGCAATGGAAAAGGATTTGAAAAGGCAAGAGGCATTAATTGGAATTTTATTTATGAAAATGATGGAAAATAGGTGAAAAGGAAGGTGAAAGGTCACAAGTTGCATGTGAGGATTAAAATGAAGGAAAATAATGGAATATTGAAGAAAATAGAGGTATTATTAATAAAAAGGATCCTGAGGATTAGTTGGTAGATTTTTTATAGATTTTGGGTGAAGTTCTCATTCTATTATCTCTCTCATACTCTTGGAAACTTAGAGTTTATTGGAGCACTCATGGATGTGTGTGTCATAATAAAATATAGAGAATACAAGATGACATTGGGATAAAAAACTACAATGTGTTTGGCTTGCACGTATCGAGTTGCATGTATGGTTTCCTTAGTATTTTTTGCATGCATGTGGTTCTTGGTTATGATATGTCATTGGAATGGAAGATTTCCTGGATTGATAGAAAATTTTCCTAGACTTTCCATTTTTGGGATATTCACAGTGTTGTGTCTGTATTACCCTTTCTTTTTCCAGTTGGTTATCATGTTCCTTTGGATGTGGGTTGAGTTATTAGTTATTGGAGCCTTGGTTTGACAAACACTCTAGAGCCCTATAGCAACTTGGGTTGAGTTACTAGTCCTAGAGCATTGGTTGGAAAAATGCTTTGGAGGCCTCAGCAGGTTGAGTTATTAGTACCGAAGCCTTGGTTTGACAGAGCTCTGGATCCCAACAAAAACTATGGGTTATTAGTCCTCGAGCCTTGGTTGGAAAAAATTGTCTAGCACGCTAGAAAACTTGGGTAGAGACCAATCTGGTGATGGTTAGTGATGTCCAACCGTGAGGTGGAATCATTGTTGATGATTGAGTTGGTTTGGACTTTATAAGCCCTGGTTTGGTTTTATTTGGATTGGTCCATGAGATCGCACATTTATGTTTATAATATGGCACAGAGGTGATTGGCTAAAATAAAGATTTGGTTTAGCCTAGTCTATGGTCAAATGGTACGTAGAATTTCTTGACTTGGTTGGATTTTCATATGTTAATAAGAGATATTTTTCCCTTGGTATTTTCATGAGTAAAGGTAATTGATGTTATGTGGCTTTAATGGTTATTCCTCATTGATATATCTCTAGTTATTTTTTGGTTATAAGAATATTTTATGACAATTATAATGTATGGATCTCATCATGTATTGATTAGTATGTGAAAAAATAATGAATGAACAACCTAATAAATGCTAATGTAGATAATGCAAGAAGGTACTATTCCTTCTTGATGATTCTCAAATAAGTATGAGATCCCTATGCTCATATCTATTGTTGAAACCTGTAGATTTCATATTTGTGATATGTTTGACGAAATGACTATCATGGTTGGGCTTGGTTAGTTTGATCCTTGATAAATTTTTATTTTAGAGGCCTGGTCCTGGTGTCATTCCTTGTCTTGGAAATTATCAT
This sequence comes from Pinus albicaulis, assembly GCA_034641835.2. Classification (NCBI taxonomy): domain Eukaryota; kingdom Viridiplantae; phylum Streptophyta; class Pinopsida; order Pinales; family Pinaceae; genus Pinus; species Pinus albicaulis. The sequence goes on along the minus strand of CM076581.1, from coordinate 1,505,822,650 downwards.
CATGTTCTGGGAAGTGGTTGGATACTAGACCTGAAAATGTGGCTTAGATCTTGTAGTCTCTGGCATAGAACTGGCTAAAAAAAGACTGCAGTATCTCCCTTGCATGCATTGTGGGTGTGAATATAGGGTTCCATTTGCATACATTCCTTTTTAGGGGAGAAACTGGGGGTTTTTTAAGTGAAAAGGAAATTTAACTCAGGGCTTGGGCACCTGGAGGTGTAGATTAGCTTCTGAGGGTCCTTTAGCACCCAAGGGAGGTTTTGAAAGTGTTGGTTTGTCAATTCCACTTCCTTAACTACAGTTAGGGATTTTAATGATATCATAGTAAATATTTGTCACATGTTTTCCCCGGTTGGATAGTTACTTAGATACATGTGGGAGGAGGGCATGACAAAGTGCTATCTGAGCATGGTTGCTTTCTCATTGAGAGATGTCTAGTTTTAGTTCTCCTTGGATGAATGTGTTCTCATATGTGCATGTTAGTTTCATATGTGTTATTTATGTTTGGGGACTATGTGATTGTTGTGAATGGATGGTGGTAGTTATTTTTGTATTTGTGTCACCATGAGGGATTTGATGATGTTGTTTCTGGGATGTGTTTTTCATGAATGCATGTCAGTTGTATATGCATTTTTTATATATGTCATTCTCTATATTTTGTTATGCATGCATTGTCATGGTTATATCTATGCATGTATGGTAGGCCAGACATGCATTATGAGGTCATTGTATGTCGTCTGTGTCATCATGATTTTGTTGGATGTTATGATTTCGATATGATGGATGAGATAGAGTAGGAGATGCAAATCATCAAGGCGAGTAGCACTAGACTTCGAGGTAAGATAATATCATTATATAGGTTTGTATGGTGGACATGCAAGTATGTGGTTAATGGTTGTTATAATAATTAGGTTAACTTATATACTAGTCATTTTCTTGCTGTTATGGTTACATGTATCGTAGATGTTAGTTAATCAATGTGGTCATATGTACATCTGTCGAATAGTCACAGATGATAGTAAATTATTTTTATATTAATTTTTATTGTTGTTTCTATGTTATTTAACTTGATGGATATGTTATATGTCGTTGATAATTATGTTATATGTTAACTTTTTGATTTATATATGGCAATTAACTTGAGGATTATGTTATGTGTTGTTGATGAGTATGATATATGTTAATGTGTTGTTGTTATATGCTAGCTAACTTGATGATTAGGGTTATTTTATTAAGATATTGATGTTATATGTATCATGCTAATTTTTATTGACCTATGCAGATGATTATGGTTATGAAATTTAGGTATGAGTTAATATATTGTGATATTGTGTCATACTAATCTAGACTGATTCTGCATATGTGATTGTTATGCATGAATGACAATTAATAAGGAATTCATGACGTGAACATATTAACTAGTTACTATTAAGGATATAATGGTATTATTTATGTTTGAATTGATATGTTGTGAATTTATATTGTGCTAATCTAGATTGATTATGTAGAGAAGATAGCCTCCCCTAAGATACATTAAGGTATCAGTTTTCTTATGTCGTATACTTGGTGCTTGACTATTTGATCATGTCATTGATTTCATGTTTCAGTGTTTGTTGTCTATTATGTCATCTATTTGTAGTTTTAATGCCTCATTAATTTCATGATATGAGTATGTATTTATAATATTACCTGAGGGAGTGATCGGGTTTCAATATGATTGTAATAACACATTATGTGTTGAGATAAATGATACACATTTGAGTGTAAGTGTGTGATAGTTGTCGTAGTATGATTAATGATTGATAGTTGACTATGACATGGTTGTTAGTATTGGAAAATACTAATTTAAATTAGTAGACATGATGTCTTGATCTTTGGAACACGTGGATAACATGTGTGACCAGTTGCAGGGAAACACGCTTGGCATTAGTTTGACAAGGTAATATTTGATTTGTTTATATAACTAATAGTTGGGTGATGTGACAATGTATAGTAAGAATGAATTGATGTAATGAAAAGGTAAAAGAAAGGAATTGGGTAATAATTCCTTTGGCTATGTTTGGAAACCCTAATTACAAATTAATGAGTGATTTACATACATGAAGTCTTCTTAACATTGATTTTTTTGGAATTATGTTGATATGTGTTATATTCATTAACATGTATTTGATAGGTATAATAACTATTTTCTAGTTATTATTGGATTCATCAAGGGAATCGGAATCCCTTGAGAGATGGCATGTGTGTTTTCAGTTACAAGGCAATGTTCTTGGAACATCAAGGTAAGTTAACCAATATATTTTTATATTTATTTATACATTCATAGTTATGTGTTTACGACAATATCATGTGGGGAATTACATGGAAAAAGAGACTATCATGAGATCTTGAAGAAGGCTTAGGTTGATATTTCCCTTGGAAGAATTGGTAACTCATAGGCATTGAAGCATGGTGTTTGTTGCTAGTTTTGTGCTTTTGATATTTTGTAATTTGTTTGTGCTTGATTTGCTAGTTTTGTAATGTATGGTGCAAGGCATTACCATTTTGTTTGTGGTGTCATATTTTTATTGGTTTTCATTTTTTTATTCTTGTTTGTTCTTTCTATTTCCTTTCATGTTTGGGGGTCTTAGGAATTGGTTGGGAAAGAGGAAATTTTATGGAGCTCGGGGAGATATGTGTGGTAACTAGTAGGTAATGTAATGCTTGAATAAAGCTCGGTGCATGAGTAACAAAAGTTGAAGGAAAGATTATGATAGTTAGATGGACTGGTGGGAATCATTAGGATAAATGGACGATGGAAGAGAAGTCATGAGAAAGGTAATAATTTAAGGTAAATTAAAGGGATTTGAGGCATTAGATGCCTTGGCTAAGTTGGGAACTGTGCTTCTCAATGTTGTTCATGTTGTGAAAAAATAAAGGAAGTTATCTTAACCTTGACATTATGATATCTGGTAAGTGTGTTATGAATATGATTATGTTTATGTTTATATATGCATACATGTATGTATGTATGTATATATTTTACTGACAGGGTCGCCAAGGATCATGATTGTTTTATGCTAATGTATGTATGATTGTTTTTGTCTAACAAGGGTTGTCAATGATCATTATTGTGGAGTAATTATTGCTTATGTAGGTGAATGGCATGAATAGGTTCTTGACTTATGAGGAATAAACTGGGAATAATAACCCTAAAAAATTTACAAGTTTAATATCATGTGGGTATGAATTATTATTATGTGATTATACCATGTATATGTCTATGTTATGGCTAGTAATGTTGAGGGGTACATCAACAAAATGGATGTAGTGTGATATGTGGCATGCTGAAACATGCATGAATAGTGTAGGGACAACAAAAGCAATGTTTCTTGCTAAAGTTAGTGTGTGGTCTCTAGATGTGTAGCACTACTGTTGTATATATGTTGTACACGTTTCACTTGTAATGTTATGTGCGTACGATGTTTTGTATACATATCATTGTGTATATATTTCATATGCATTGCTGGGTATAGATGGTGTTATGTACATGTTGGATATGGGATTTTGTGTACATATGGCTCTATGTACATGTTGTGTGCTATGTACATATGGTTTTGTGTGGATGTTGTACATGTGGTGCTATGTACATATGATGTTGTGAGCATGATTGTACATGTGGTGTTGTGCGCATGTGGTGTTATGTACATGTTGTACATGTGGTGTTGTGCGTAAGTGGTGATGTGTACATGTCATATATTTGGTGTTGTGTACATGTCTTGCATGTTGCATTGTGTAGATGTGGTATTTTGTACACATTGTACAAGTGGTGTAGTGTACATGTGGAATTGTGTACACGTTGTGCAGATGGTGTTGTGTACATGTGGTGTTGTGTATACATTGTGTAGGTAACATTATGTTCAAGTGGTACTGTTTACATGTTATACATATGTTACTAGTGTACATGTGGTATTGCGTGAATTTCGTACATTATGTGTTGTGGGCATGTGACACTATGTATGTGCATTGTGTAGTTGTGGTATCATGACATGTTTATTTGAATTTTTGTACTCTGTGTATGTATAGGTGCGGTGTTGTGCTAGATGTAGATGTATGTATTTTGTTTTACACGAAATTCTAGTGAATATATTTTGTTGTACACCAGATGTAGGTGTATGTGTTGTTTTGTGTTCAGGATGTAGGTGTATGTATTGTGTTGTACACCAGATGTAGGTGTATATGTTGTGTTGTGTGATAGATTCAGGTGTATGTATTGTGTGGTGTTTTACTCCATGTGTGGTTGTACGTGTTGTATGTATGCTATGTGTATGTGTATGTGGTTGAAGAGAAGGAACTATTTTTTTGTCGGGTGTAGCAACATATATGGTGTGTGTATAGAGAGGACAAGGGATAATAGTAGAAGCTAAGGATAGATTAAATGATATGTATCAATATTTTATTTCACCTTCATTATGCATGTGATTTATGATTCTGACTATTGATGATTACATGTGATCTATAAATTGGGTTTATGATGGTTACATGTAATATATGATTTTTCTATATGATGGTTGCATTTTGAGCTAATTGGATGTGATATGTTTATACATGATGATTGATCAAGCAACTAGTTTGACTTGTTGCACGAAGAAGTGAACTGGATTGCAAGTGTACCTTGTTGACGAGCTACCAATGAGATATTATTTGAGTTTATTTCAATTTTTTCTTAGTCTAATGGGAATTATGTGCTTGGTACAGGGAGCATGGGAATTCCAGGTTGGGTGGTTGGAACTAACTGCAAAAATTAGTAGCAACAAAAAAAAGGAATTGAAATAGGAAGAATTATGTTGGTAAAGCACTCTAGCAGTACGACCATGAAATTAGTACACAATAGTTTCCATTGATTTTTATGAGCATGCTATGATTGATATTATGGTTTCGATGTAGGTTTATGCCTTACTTTTTAGGATCTTCTGATGCGAAGAAGCCTTTCCAAGGGAGGGGTCGCTTGAGGGAATGTGTAGCAGAGAAATGTATGGCTGCAAAACTTGGATGGTGTGTGACTGCATGGAAGTGGGTGACCAGATTTCCAAAGGTACTATGTACTCGAGAAGGGAAGGTCGGGGTGTTTTTTTTGTCATTAACATTTCCAGATGGAATCATATGGACATTGGGAGTGTACCATGGAAAAAAAAACCAGTAAATGTTCATTGAGAGGAAAAGTAGCGCACGATTTAAGAACTATAAATTACATTCCCTTTGAATTTAGTAGTGGATTCTATCCATCTTGGTAAGGAACTGAATCATGTTACTACTTTTGAGGGTGGAAGTGTGAGCCTTTGAAAACCCTTCTTGCAAATCCAAGCATTGTGTCCTTTTATTTTTTTGGTTGATAAAATGTGTGTATGTGTATATTATTGTAAATATTGTATCAATATGTATTTATAAAGCCCTATAGGAAATATGATTAGTTTTTGATTGAAGAAAATGTGTATAAGCATATACATGGTTGTTATTGTAAATACCGTGATGAGTTGTGTTATAAAGCTCTAGTAAATGGTAGGGAGAATCTCAAGGGATTCTTTAATCACCTCAACTCAATTTCCTCAAAAATTAAGTTTACCATGGAGATTGAAGAAAACATGAGCATTCCTTTCTTGGATGTCCTGGTTACCATAAAAGAAAATGGAACATTAGGGCATCAAGTGTTTAGAAAGAAAAGCCATACTGACAACTACCTTCACGTTGAGTATTACCATCATCCTGCTTAGAAATTTGCTTTCCTTAACACTCTTGATGTAATATCCCCGAGGATATCCAATGAGGAGCACCTAAAAGAATAAACCTCTCACATGACATCGGTTTTCTTAGGTATAGGGTATAAGGAAAGAGAAATCAGAAAATCCATAAATAGAGCCAAAGGTACGATCATAGCCAAGAGACTCCAGGGTCCTCAAGAAAGTGGTGCAAGTGTTTTTCTACAATACATGAAAGGTTTCACTGATAAGATTGCTAGGGTTTTGGGGAGGAGTGAAATTTTTGCACAATTCTCAGTAGCAGGAACCATTAGACAAAAATGCAGTCAGTTAAAGATACCATTAGTCAGGAGGATCTTAACGATGTTTACAAGATTGACTGCTCATGTAGGAAGATTTATATTGGTGAAATTGGGTCCTCTCTTCAAAAACATCTTAAAGAGCATGGTGCTGATATTAAACATGAGTGATCTCGAACCTCGTCCCTTGCTGATCACTCCTTGAAAACTAAACATCACTTGCGTCTTGAGGATGCTAAAATCATTGCAAGGGAGGAACACTATCAAAGATGAAAGATTAGAGAAGTGCTGGAGAGTATAAAACACCCGCATAAGATTAATAGGGTCAGAGGATATGAAATTAGTGACAGTTAGCGACCTCTAATTCGACATATGTGCTCCTTAAGTTCGTCCTCATCCTAGGTATAATATCGCAGGTTGGCCTCTTCTCCTTATTAGTAAACAAGTTTAGGGTCTTGTCAGTACAAAACACTAATTATTTCATTCACTCGTAATAATTATTTTTATTAATTTATTTTTATTCTATTAAATAAAATTAACTAATTAATAATTATTATTAGTAAATAAAAATAAAAATAAAAATCAAATTAAATTATAGATAAAATTCATTTTAAATTTATTAGGACTGAATTCATAAATCATATTTAATAATAATAAAATTCATTTGATTAGTAGAATGAATAAATAATCATTAATAACTTTTATTTATTAAAATTTATTTAAATAGAGTTATATTATTATTATTTAAGTAAACAATAGGTATTATTATTAATTAATTATTAATTTTATTGATTAAGAATAATTAAAACCATTATTAGTGCCCTCAAGGGTTATATCATATAAATATTCTTTAATTAATTAACTCTTAGATTATTAATTTGATTAGAATATTTTAGGTTGATCTTTTTACGTAATATTTTTAAAAATTTAGTAGCACTTAAGGTTTATTTATGATAGTGAAAAAATTTAATATTGAATTAAAAAATGTTAAATTTTTTTAAATAATTAAAAAATTATGAAATTAAATATTTTTTTTTATAGGTGGCATTATATTATAAATTATTACAATTAATTTATTAGAATTTAGTAGCACTTAAGGATTTATAATAGTAAAAAAAAAACTTAATTTTTTTAAAAATAAATTATGAAATTATGAAATTAATAAGTAATATTAAAATAATATTTTATTTTTAAAATATTAATATTAATAGTAGGTGATATTATATACTATTATAAGTATAAAATGTGCTATTGTCGGCTTATTAAAAATTAAATTAATTTTTTAAATAAATTACCTAGAGGGGGTGATATTATACAGTATTATAAGTATAATATTATTATTTTTTAAAATAAATAATTTTTTTTAGATTAAATAAATTAATAGAATGTGCTATTGTCGGCTCTTCTCATCATCCTTCATTATTTAATCCTTGACCTATATGACCTTCTTCCATTCTTCATTTACTTCTTGTCCTGAAGATGGATGCCTATTGGGATTCGAAACGTCAACCATTGTTATATGATACTATGGATAATCTGGATTCTATAATTAAATGGTATGGTTGTCATGTTTCCAACTAGATGTCATTGCAAATACTGAAACGAGCTATGTTACAAAGATACTTGGGTAGTATGTTTTGGTAGTGAGAAATATTGTTGGTTGTAGGTTTCATCGAACATCGAGGACGGTGTTCCCACTAGGGGGGATGGTTCTGTAACAACCTTGGTCAAAATCCATGTAAAAAAAATATAAGACCAAGGTCATGGGACATATATTCCATGATGAATGGTGGGAAAAATAACCTAGATGGGTGTTCATTTGGTTAATTATGGCTAAGGAAACTAGAAAAGAAAATGGCAAAGGCTTTGAAAAGGAAAGAGGCATTAATTTACATTTTATTTATGAAAAGGATGTAAAATAGGAGAAAATGAGGGTGAAAGGTCACAAGTTGCATGTGAGGAGGAGAATGAAGGAAAATAATGGGAAATTGAAGAAAATAGAGGCCTCATTAATAAAAAGACTTATGAGATTTAGTTGGTAGTTTTTTTATAGGTTTTGGGTGGATATCTCATTCTTTTGTATCTCTCACACTCTTGGACACTTATAATTTCTTGGAGAACTCATGGAGGAGTGTGGCATACTTTGGATTTGGAGCAAGAGGACAAAGTAAAAGTAAGAGAGCACAAGAGGACATCAGGGTTAGCAGCTACATTGGGTTTTTATGGCGGGAATTGAGTTGAATGTATGTTTTTCTTGCTAGTTTTAGCATGCATGGCGCATGCATGTGGTTTCTTGGTTATGATCTATCATTGGATTGAAGGATTATCTAGATTGATAATGGTTTTTTCTAGCCTTGCAATTTCTTGCATATTCATGGTGTTGTGGGTGTCTTTCCCTATTTTTTTATAGTTGGTTCTCATGTTCCTTTGGATGTGGGTTGTGATATTAGTTCCTTGAGCCTTAGTTGGAGAAACGGTCTTAAGCCCTGTAACATCTTGGGTTGAGTTACTAGTCTTGGAGTCTTGGTTGGAAAAACACTCTAGAGCTCTTAGTGGGTTGATTTAATAGTCCTGGAGCATTGGTTGGACAAACACTTTGGAGCCCGACAAAAATTGTGGGTTCAGTTACTAGTCCTAGAGCACTGGTTGGAACAAATGTTGTGGAGCCCTGGACAACTTGGGTAGAGACCAACCTAGTGATGTTTAGTGATGTCAAACCATGAGGTGGAATTGCTTGTTGAGGGTTGAGATGGTTTGGCCGCTAGAATTCACAGTTTCGTTTTATTTAGATTGTTCCATGAGATACCACATTCATTCTTGGAATATGGCAGAGGAGTCATTCAATGAAAGAAATATTTGGTTCAACCTAGTCTATGGTCATGTGGTACATGGAAGTCCTTGACTTGTTTGGATTTGTGTTAATAAGAGCTATTTTTCCCATGGTATTTTCATGAGTAAAGGTACTTGAAGTTATGTGGATTTAATGGTTATTTCCTCATTGATATATCTTTAGTTATTTTCTCGTTATAAGTATCTTTTGTTATAGTTATGATGTATGGCTCTCATCAATTTTTTATTACTATGCAGAAAAATAATTAATGAATGACCTAATAAATTATAATGGAACTAATGTGAGAAGGCATCAATCCTTCTTGATGATTCTCAAATAATTATGAGACCCCTGTGCTCAAATATATTGTTGAAACCTGTAGATTTCATATTTGTGATATGTTTGATGAAATGAATGACATGATTGGGCTTGGTTAGGTGAAGTGCTTGGTCAAGTTTTTGGTTAGACACTTTGTCTTGGTGTAATTAATTGTCTTGGAAAGTATCATAAAGTTATGGCCAGTGGATGGAGACTAGCCTTCAAAATTGGGCTTAAATCTCATAGTATCTGGCACAAAACTAGCTGGAAAAGACTGCAGTCTCTCCCTTACAGGAAATGCGGGAGGGAATATAGGGTTCTAGTCGCATGCATTCCTTTTTTTGGGAGTGACTAGGGGATTTTTCAGTGAAAACATAATTTGACTCAAGGCTTGGGCACCTGTAGTGGTAGATTAGCTCGCGAGGGCCTTGTAGCACCCAAGGGAGATTTGTAAAGTGTTTTTTCATCGGTTCCACTTCCTTAAATGGACTTAGGGAATTAAATAATATCATAGTAACTCTTTTTCACATGTTTACCCTAGTTGGACAGTTACTTGGGTACATGTGGGAGGAGGGCTTTACATCCCAATCACCCAATTGTGGTGATTCCACTGACGTTAGCATTGATACCATAAAATTAATACATATAATTGAAATGAACAAATAGTAAAATATTGTGCCAGAAAAAATATTAAAAATGCACAAAATAGGTTTCAAGTAGTTTTTTGTGAAAAGTAATTGACTAGTTGCAAGACCCATACATACCACCCAACCACTAATTATGTTTCTCTAGAGATTTCAACAACCATCCACCTCTAGATAGGGCCATGAATCCACTTTTGAAATGGATTATTATGCCAGATAAATATCCAATACCAAATATGAACAAGTCCAAGGTACCAAACCCAAACAGCCTACAACTAACATACCCACATTCCCCATTATCTTTGTACCCAAGTAGTACACCCACTTCTATGTACTCGTAGTCCCTCAAGTTGTCACAATATCTCCAACATTTCCAACTCATTATTCTTAGGAATATAGTAGATTTGGTGGCTTCTATTTGTTCCTACTTCCTGCAGGTGTCTGCAGGTACCCTCTAGGGCCTCACAGAGGGACACTTGTCCCTATTGATCCATATCCCGCTAAAAAGCGGAACCAATTTTTCATAGTCATGATATCCCCTAATTTTATATTTTTAATGATATATTACAATATTATAATACATCAAAGCACTTTTCTGATCATGGAGTCCCAACTCCCATACTGTTTCTATCCCTTTATCTGTATCCATGGTGTTAGTATGTTAATATTATTATGTTAATATCAACTAGAATTACAATATTAACTCTTATAATTTCTTCTTCATGTTCCTTATGTGCTTAGCTTCACTTACATATGTAATGGGGCTGATGTGGTATCCACTCATATCATGGCGGTCAAACATGACAAGTCAACTTGTAAAAGGCATGAATTTTGCATAGAAATCCTAAGTAACATGATTCTGGCACCATTGGAAAGGTCTCTAAGCGTATAATAATGTCCTAGGGTGCACTTCCTAATCAAGTGATATTTGAACCCAAAAAATTTTGTTTGATGCCTCAAAATAGCCATAGAAGTTTTCAGTCCCCAATTCTACAAACTATGACCTATCAGTAAAAAAATACCATATAATTTGATTCCTGCAATTTTAAACTCTAAAATCATAGAGGTAAAGGACAAAAGATATAATGATCCAACGTGGATAAAAAATTGTTGGGTAAGATATAGAAAATTGAATCTAGTCTCTTATTCCCTGATAAAATAACCTTGGTTTTTTCCAAGAGAATTATGATACCAAAATACTCCACCTCTTGTTTATCCAAGATATGATCACCCTAGTTAACCTCTATACCTCCCAAACTAGGCTTACATCCCCTCATTAAACTAGGAGGTCCTTTCACTATATGATAGGCCAACTTCACCACGTAGAAACATCATGTTAGTAGTTGGTGGGAGGGAGATTGTACTCCCCTCATATTTACATCTTGTTCTTTTGAGAAAATATAAAGGCGGCCCTCACTTGATGTATGGATATGTTCTCAATTGAAATTGTAGTGGTGGTATCATGATTCCTTGTAATGCTTGTAGCCCACCCATCATTAACCCATTCATGTAGATACTTTCACTTTTTTGGTGGGAGAAAGTTTGCATTTAAATGCATGAGAGTGGTGAGGGTATATATGTTCATTTTTACATTACAAATACATACTTTCACCCTTCAATTCTCAATTTTGTTTTATATATATATGTATGTCCTAATTTATTAAGGAACATAATTTTATTATTTTCAAACTGTTGTTGTATATTTTCTAACAAACCCTTAATTTAATACTGTTAGTTTCAATTTACCACTAAATTCAATTCCATAATGTGAGTTTTTATATACTAAAACGTTGCTAACTTATAAATTTTGAAAAATAGTTACATTTTATATATAGGATAATTAGTTAAATGTTTTCTATAGCTTAAGTTACATTTAATTTAATATTAATTCTAAATTTAAAGTCACAACAAACCTATACACCAAAATGGTGTATCACACACCTTTTTTTGTGGAACAACATACTCTTCATGTAACAATTTGAATACGCCATTTAATTTAAATACATTTTTATAAGCCCGGGATGCAGGTGACAGTAGAAGCATGCATGAAAAGAGTCTCTCCCATGCTCGAGATGATGAAGATATGCAACATAGGCCTTCACTTGAAGTGGATCCACACTCGTGCAATAATTCACATGATGTGACAGAGACAAGGCATCATGAAGACACGCAAAGCCAGTAACATCCCCTCCGGGGTACCTCTCAGCTGCAATTTTTTTAATGATCTCCTAGATGGATATGACGTTCTTCCATAACTCAAAGCACATGCTTCCTCATGAAAATGGTTGCAGCATGCAGCTGCGAGAAAGGCATAATAATGCTTAATATATTCGCATGTGCCATAACCCTACTAAAGGAGAGGAACTACTGCACAAAGCTACTCACGGTCTGCTACTTCTAGTATTTTTGTTTTAGTTCTAGCCCTCCTCCACACCCAACCTCCCCCTAGAGCTACGTTGTGCAAAATACCCTCGGCTACGCACCCCCCTGAATGCATGCCTCACCTCAGCTCCACCTGCCTTGCTAGTTTTACCAGCCTTTGTTCTCCCATTACCCTACTCCCCCTACTGTGCATCCTCCACCAACGTACCCCCCTATCCAATAACACCTCGCTGTGAACTTCCTGTCTCTAGTAAAAGCTGCTCCTGCACACCTCTCAAACCCCCATCTACCCTCACCTTCATCTGTCCATAGCTCCTATACTATGCCAAAGAAAAATTAGAGGAGGCTAGAGAGGTGTGTTCCATGGTCACTACCAATGAGGGAAAGATAAATTCTTAGAGTCCTTTGAGGGATCCTCTTTGAGGAGTCATGCTAGGGAGGCCCCCTAAAGCCCCAAGCTTGACCAAGAGGACGAGGACCCCACTCATGTAATGCAAAAAGGTAGAATCTGACCAAGTAAATCCACCAATGCACACCAAGAGCACCCCATGCCCTACAAAATCGAGCCTCTTTCGACATAGGAGGTTGAGGGGTAAGACACCGACATTTTGATAATGGACTCAGAAGGCACCTGGGCACAATTCATGGATCCTGAGTATCCGGTTGCTCCCATCCTCTGCGCACCTGCTTCCAGGCCTCTGCGTCGACCCACTAGTCAAGAGGAAGTTTTTGTGTAGGAGTATGCCTGTCCCATCATGGAGGAAGATCCAAATAGCAAGGATGATGTAGAAGACTCATGACTTCGCAGAAAATCAGCTCTTCTTAGTTTTTTGTTATGCTAGTTATTATGACGGAACCTCTACTTTGACTGATGATATGGAACACTTTGTATTCTTATGTTTTATTTTTTTTTGGGTTGGTTTCCTCCAAGGAGGAAAACCCATACATGTGCAACTATGAAGGAAAAAAATGTTGGGATCAGTTAAGTGCAGCTTACCAACTCAGCCTGTAGCATATGCACTTTTTTATTTTCGAATTAATATAGTTTAGCATCAATTAACAATCTCTCTCTCTCTCTCTCTCTCTCTCTCTGTCTCTCTCTCTCTCTCTCTCTCTCTCTCTCTCTCTCTCTCTCTCTATATATATATATATATATATATATATATATATATATATATATATATAAGAAACATATATAAAAATAATGGTGCCCCAATAGTAAGGAGATGTGTAATTCCCTTCATGCTCAATATGGAGTTGAGATGGAATTAAAATATATTAATAACCATTATTTCAGTGCACATTTTATATATATATATTGAAAGTAAAAAAAAAAATCTTATTATATAATGTAATTGAATGTAAAATAATTATTATTTTAGAAGCAAGTGATTTATGTATCCTAATATGAGTGATGTATTATGCATGGAGTATTCCCTAAAACTATTTATGTTTGGCTAAGACCTCGTCTTCCTTGGACAAAAGGAAATAAATAGTTTAACGACCCTAAACCCAAAGACCATCTAGATGGAATGAAAACCTGCCCCTTTATGGACCACCAATAGGTCATTTTAGGTGGCACGGCTTTCCTTGAATAACGTTGATGAGTTAGATTGCATTCACAGATAACAACCATTTCAGTTATGATAGGTTTTCCGACTATTAAAAAAAAAAAAATCACTGATGTACAAATTTAGTGGGGCTAATGGTTCAAATGACTAGACTTTAAATATGTGCCCTCTACTTTTCAACATGAGGGTGATGTGTGATTCCATTGGTGAGACATAAATTTGACTAGATATATATGTGTGTGTGTGTGTGTGTGTGTGTTGGTTATAAATAAAATAAAATATTCTAGTATCCACCTCAATAAAATATTAATAAATATTACTACAATTATTTTTCTTGTTTAATAAATTCAAAATTAAAATATATTTATATAATACTAATTTTAATATAATGTTGATGATGCTTAATGTACACTAAGACCAATATATTCTATATAAGTTTGAGAATGTGAGAAATTAATCGAAATTATTTAACATAGTATTTATATACTCGAAAAAATGGGAGAGAAGCCTTCATAGATCACCATAGATTTGTTATGTTAATAGATCAAGAAGGCTAATAGTGTGGCATACATTTTGAAAATTAGAATGGATTTGTCTTTGGTTTGGAAAATCTAAGAAATTTTTTTTCTCATATTCAACCCTCTTAGTATCACATTGGTGACAAAATCTTTCTTCCCATGGCATTTTGGGAGTAGACCAAGACCCACTTTCATTATAAAGCTCATGATAATTAGCTTTTATCTTAGAAATTTTAATTATCTTCCTAGTATTAGTAAATATAGATAAATAATTCTAGTTTTCAAGATTGGGATTGATCACATCCTTATGATATCTTAGTTTCTTTTTTCCCTCTAACTATTTCCATAACTTCTCCTTAAATTTGGAATTAATAATACTTTTAATATTATCCTTATTCTATAATATGATCTTCTCAGTTGTCCCCAATGGTCTAGCTGAGATTTGACATCCTTAGGAAACCTCTTAACTTATATGTTGTATACATGATATACCTGGTCATAGCCATGCTTTCAATAAGGGAAAAGCTAGCTTTAATAACGACGATATACTAGGGAATATATATTTTAATTTTCGGTTTGTAGATTATAAAATGTATTTGGATTGATTCAATCTTCCTCCATGATTTTTTTATTATACTACAACCCCAAACTTACATCCACACTCAATAACAAAATTTGAGAAAGCTCAATTTTTTTTTTTTTAAATTTAAGACCAGCTATACATATAAAATAACAAATCAATAATAAATTCATTTTACATATATTTATATAGATAAATAAATAAATATATAATAAATATTTCTAAAATAAATTCCACACTTAATCTAGTGAAGTTGGAGTCACTAGAAATTCAGAACAACCAGTCCCATTGAAAACACCACCACCTTGAATAAAAAAAATTAAAATAAAATTCCTAACGAGTTTAAACTTTATATATATGAAAAAGAAATAAATAGTAACCGAGGAAACACTAACTATGAGTGAGGAAACATCGACTGTGACTAAGAAAAAAAAAAATTTACTGAGGAAACAATGATTATGAGTAAGGAAACAACAACTGTGACTGAGGAAACAATGGTTGTGAATAAGGAAACAACAATTGTGATAAAAAAATTAGAAATTATATATATATAGTAAGAAGTAATAAAACAAAATAATTGATTACATTATGTCCAAAATAAAGAAAATTTCTTAAAAACATTTACTTGATTGTGGTCCTGGTCGCTAGCACTCCTTAGTTTCCCAAGGATCAAAAAAGAAACCAAAGAGGTAACCATATACCAGACTTTTGACTTGGAAGCTAGCCCTACCAAATCAGAGAGGGATCTCTCTAATATAAACCAAAATATGTTTGGAATTGTTATCACAAAATTGAACTTGATTGGCTACTAATCAGACAACTTCATGTATTTTTTTCAAACCAACTTGTAACTGACGCTTAGCCTCTTCAGTCTGAGAGGGCTCTCTCAAAAGGGGTTAATGATATTTGATTATGATGAAACTAGATGGATAAATCTACTTGGAAAATAACTTGCTTGTGATGTGTGTAGGTTGAAAAGAGTATAAGTCTACAATCATTGGGCTTATGGAGTCAAAAAAATTAGTATTTCAGTGGTAAGTTCACTTGACATGGAAGTTGAGGAATGTAAGAATTTTTAGCTGAGGTAAATCACACATGAAACATAAAATAACATAACCAATTCATCGATAAAGGAAGTCAGAGCATACACCTATGAATTATGAGTATTAAAGATGAAAACCACTGCAAATGGTACACATAGAAAGTATAGATAAAATAAGCACTAAAATATCCATGAGAATCTCAGGTTGGTTAAGTAAAAGTCCTCCGTATTACTGATTTCATTCAATTTACATAAAGCTATAGTATTGCCAAAAAAAATCTCCAACCCTTTACAAATTCGAATATCTACCCTTCAATAGACTTGTTACATGAGAGATGATCTTCCTCTTGGCTAGATTCATTGAAATTTTCTTAATGACACCTTGCATAACATGAAAACATGTGATTTAATGAGAAAATGATAGTTACACTATGAAACAGTCCTTTTCCTAATAGGACTCAAACTGCTACTTATTACATGAACTACCTTATCTCTTTAAACAATTACATATTTGAAAAATAATGCTTCACATGTTTGAATAGGTTGTGATAGAACTCATCACTACATGACATCTTAATTATGTTCCTGCAAATCTGGAAACAAACCCTATTTGTCAGGAAAAGAGGTCCTTATCTCCAACGAATGGTTTGGCTGATGATTTGTCTTCATCTTATGGTCTTCAAATCTTGGATGACTACTGGAAAAGTCCCTTGACCCTTCGAAAGTGCCCAACTATCTGAAAATGCCCCAAAAACCTACTCATAAACCTTTAAAACAACATGCTATGAAATTATGATAGTTTCGTAGCGTACTTTCGTAGTGTACAAGAAAATGAACTTTGCCATTAGAATTTCTGGTTCTTTTCTCTTGCATGGTCTTCATCATCTTCTGACACATCCTTCCTATCATTTCCTACTCTTTAAAGTTATAAAAATGGTTTTTTATGCAAAAATAAGGCTACAGGTGGTTTCATAGCATTTTCCTGGCTTCATGCCTGGAAAGCACTATGAAACTACTAAAAATGGTATAAATTTCAGATTTATGCTTAATTTCAAAAATGAAATTTCCAGTTGTGTAAACTTTGTTTCCAACATGCCATTTACCTTCCAAATCATAAACTAGCTCAAACTAGGAGCCTTGAGGTGTTTCTTCTTCATTGATGATGAGTTGAGCTATTAGCTCCTCCATGTTGAACTTGAACCCTTTGAACCATTTTTCTTGTCCTCTTGAAATCCCTATTGTTGTTTCAATTATCTCTCGTGTAATATTGAGATTCAACATCCCCACTTTATTAGATGTTCCATTGAAGTTTAGGGAAAATTCTTTGGAAAGCTATACATGGCAGCCTTGTAACCTTTCACAAAACTGTAAACATCCTGTCCTTCTAAAGACTTTTACAACTGTTGGATCTTCATTTATCAGGTTCATATCTGAGACAGTAGCCACCTTTATTTGTCTTCCTTTTTTCATCCATGTTTCTTTGAATTCTTCTCTTCCTCACTTGATAATTTTCTTCCTCCCTTGATAAGTGATATATACAATCATTTGAAAGAAAGCAGCCATAGCTTGTGCTCAATGAAATATCTCTCCAAAGCTCAAGAACATGCAAACAAGGAATAGATAATGACAAACGACTCAATTTGGAATGATTTTGAAGTTCGATGACCACTCATATTTTAATGATGACTCATACATGCTTGAAATGGTGATAATGACTTCAAGCCTGACTATGTACCTTGATATTTACCCAAACTGACTCGAATGGCATCTAACTTATCCTTTACAAATCATTTTTTGACACATAACAACTAATTTAACATGAAAAACATGAAACCTTACTTTTGTAGTGTTCATAGTGTATTTCTAGAGATTTTTGCTACGAAAGTATTAGCAGTTTCGTAGAAAAAAGGTGTAAATTCTCTTTGTATTTCACTATGAAAGTGTGCTTTCTTCGCTAAAATGACACTTTTGATGCTATAACATTGGGAAATGATAAATTTCAGAAAATTATGACTGATTTGACATGAGGGGATTTAAATGAGGGTGGGTTTAGACCTTAGGATAGGCTAAATAAAAAAATTTAAAAATTTTCCTTCACCAAGTAATGAAAAATGAATCCTATAACCCTACCTTTGACACATGAACCTCTAGGAATTCGTCAAATAATTCTTCATTTTTTCTTAGTGATAACAAGAATTATCATGGTTTTAGGATAGGTATTTTTCACAGTAGGATTTTGATTTAGCTTTTGCTCAATGTAAAGCAATAGGTTTAGGAACTAGGTGAAATAGAGTCAAAATATCAGTTGCAGTCATTAATTGAGGGAAGATAGGTGTAATAAGAGAAAAAAATTTATTTTTCTTTATAGTATGGTAATGATTAAATCATATGAAACAAAATAAGTGAGCATAGATGCATGAATTAAGTTATCTAGAAGGAAAACACTAAAATGCTAATCTCAAACAAAACATAGCATTTAGACAATGATTTCTATTTAAAAATTAAGAGATTAAACATAAGAACAAGTGTAGATGGTTACTAGAAACAAATAACTATCAAATTCATAAGAAAAACTGAAGAAAAAGGCATCACTAACCACAACACATTAATCCCATATAAATAGCTGCAACTCTCTATTATTTCTCTACAAAAAATGAATTCCAGACATCCAAAAAATGTATTAAATTTAAACTTAAAACCCTTTATTACATTAAATTTCATCCTAATATAGGATATGAGGTAAAACTCCTCATAAGGATGTTGAATTCTACTCGAAACAGTCAAATACATGCATCTATCCCATCTTTCCCAATTTCGAGGGAAGTTAGAAACACCTTTCCCCCTTTTCTTAAATTTCTTGAGCTTATCTCTCAAAGCATTGATTACAAGATTATTTTACAATATTAATCATTAAAAATACTATTGAGATCATATAAACTCATGAAATGACTATTTATATTAACCCTTTTCACATTGTAGTAAAAAATCTATCATATACAGAAGTGTGGCAAATGTAGTAGAAACACAACACATAAAGGGGTCAAAGATGAACTGATATCTATTTAACCATAACACATGTTACAAAATTGGAAGAGGTATTTGCAGATAATTTTTTTTTTTTATATAAAAGCATGTCTCTTTTTTTGGAAATTTATTTCCATTTTCTCTAAATCTGTGCCCCAACATAATCACTAAAACTAACAAGAAAAATGGAAATTTTGATTTTCTAAAATAGGCCTCCATGAAATTTGAATATCTCCCAATATGTGATACCTGTGTAGACATTGAAGGATGTTATTGTGAATGGGCCAGTAGTTAACTAAAAGCTCCTTAGGTTTTCCAAAATTCATCTTCATTTGGTCAGAAACATCTTTTGCAAATGATGACAAAAATAGAGACAAAAGCATAGCGACTCTCTTGTAGAAAATGTATTTTGGGCATATCTCCCAAAAAGTAAATCAAAATGGGTTGAATTTTTTACAAAAAGTTAATATGATCATAATTCACCTACAAAACCAATTTCAGCCCATTCAAAGTCAAAAATATAGAGAAAATACCACAATGGATGTAGATGATGATGCCTCATTTCTCGGAAACCGTGCATCATTTTGAGCTAAAATTAAGTGGGTGTTTTCATTTAATCCACATTCATCCCTTATACAAATTTCAAGGCAAATGGGTATGAGGTGTAAGATATATAATGAGAACATGGTGACTATGTAAACGTGCAATGTAAAAGTGCAACAATTTAGGGGAAGGGAATGGGAAGGAAGGGAAGTAGGTAAATTTCTGGGAAAAATATGGGAGTGGGGATAGATGGTAGGAAGATAGTTGTTGGAATGTGGTCTCCTAACTACATTTTTGTTCTAGTTTTGTAATATTTTTTTAATACCTAGTCTAGCGTAGGGGCTTTGGGGTGGTTCAAAGCCCTGATGTATTGTAATGGGTCAAAGGGTAGACTGGAGTCCACAAACCATGGTTTGCAGACCATAGATTAGCACAGAAAAATATGTTATAAATATATAGATAAAACAAGTCTAAAAGGGAGGCTAAGAAGAAAGTAAGCTTGGATACGGACTTCTCGATATTTTGTGTTGATTTTCTGGGTAAGGGTTCTTGCTAGCTATGTGCGGGGAGACCCCAAGTCCTGTTGTGTGCGGACCCTACTCACTATCTCTGCGGGCTGGTAAGATAGTCTGTAAGTTGGATCTAGATATGAATGAATGTGAAGGTTATTGATTATGTTTAAGTTTCATTGTATTATTGGCTATGCTTATGTTATAAAATTGTGTTTGGTTACTCAATACTGATGATATACTGATGTGTACATGGATGTGATATGATGAATGCGTAGCTCTGGTTAAAATAATATGCATAAGTTGCATGTTAATTATGATTCGTGCTTAACAGATATACTATTAAAAAGGTTTTGTATTAGGGCTTCTCCTGCGTAGGTCTGTTAGATCTGAAAGGCCCACTTTAATTAACACTCTCTCTCTTGGGGTGCAAAAACCTAGTTCTAGAACCCTCCCATACTACTTCAGGTGAGACCTTAACCTGCACAAGCAGGCCATTGCCGAAAGGGCCAGTAGTATAGGGGTTTGTTGGCAAACCTTAAACTGAACCTCAGTGAAGACCCCTGAAGCCAAAAAATGGTTCCGTTGTTGGGATCGGAAGCATTTTGAGAGAGATATTGGGTAATGCCATGGGGTCATTGGCAGCCATTAAAGCATGAGCTAGAAGACTAGTTCGAAAAAAAGATTCAAGGGTCTACCCTAAAAGAGAATAGAAGTAAGAAGCTATCTTCTGAAGAGTGGAAAAACAAGTATATTTTTACGGAAGTGCATGAAATATTATTCGTATCCTTTGCACATGAATTACAAGAATGGTTGGCATGATTGGTAGAGTTCTAAACTTGACCCTTAAATCGATCCAATAATTGGAAAAGACTAATAACAAGATTACCATAACTGTAGACCACTGTGTTGACAATATCTTGGGAGGGTTCATGACACAATTTTCTATTGATCAAATTGCATCATATTTGTAAGCAAAGCGAAGGTTCTTCAAGGGATTTAGAAGTAAGTTCCTGAAACCCTGTCATTGTTGATAAAGATGCTATTGAGTGAAAAGGGTGTCCTATGTGGCCACACCAAGTGAATGACCTCTGACCAGAGTGGGAGCGTGACATGAAGTGGTAAATAATACCAAGTTAATCAAGAAGGAGATAGATTGGTATACATTCCCTTAAGGGAATCACTTGATTCTAACCAAGGAGGGGTTGTGCAAGTTGGAACCAGCCCCTCAACTACACCAGCATCAAACCCATGTAAGGGTAAGAATTCTCCTATGCCACCTCCGCCACTACATGAGGAAGACATGGCTACGCACATGAAATTACCTACCTTTAAGGGTGTAGGAGAAAAATATATGGATCGATTCTGGTTTGTAGCAGAGTCTACATGGACCGTGCGTAACATTAATAATGATGCTATCAAACGAGTGCAGTGATCCATAGCCTTTTGAAGGAAGGGCCCTAGACTGGTTTATGGGATACATTGATCAACACACAAATGCACCAATATAAGATATTAGGGACATTGTTACGCAATAGTTTTAAAAGCCTAAATCATACTCTCAATGTGTAGTAGATGTGAAGAATTTCAAACAGAGGCCTACAAAGCTTGTCTGGGAAGTTGATCAATGGTTGAATAAGGCCATCAACGATGGGATATTTGTCTATGAGGAAAAGCAGCACAAGGAATGTTTTATCACTATGTTATTTCCAAACCTATGCAGACCCATGGGACAATAGAATATTGGCTCCCAAGAAGAAGATTTGGAGATTTCCATGAATTTAGAAGCTGCTTGAAGAGATGATATGCAAATCACAGCTCTACAAATCCAGAGCCAACTTGAGGCAATGCACTTAGAAAATCGCCTGGATATCTGGTGCATACTCTAAGGAAACTAGCCCAACTATCTGGTGCATACGCTATAGAATGTCAGGTCATACTAAGGATAAATTCCCTTTTTTATCGAATTATATGCAGGCTAGGGGGCCAAGCCCTCTACACCCTAGGGATATGTCTGGCCCTAGAAGTCCCATGTCGTGGTGCACTGACTGTTAGGTAGTAGGAAGACATGATACAGATCACTTCCCACAATTATGTGCTTATATTCCAGATCTAAAACAGCGGTGGTGAAGATTCTACTCATCTATATGTCATGACGAAAAAAATTTCTGAACAATTGACCTCATGGTAGATACAGGAAACCTATATAGGGTGTAGGTGGACACATCATCGCCACTATCTCCTTCTGGGTGGGGTGGATCTCCCACAAGAGGAAGGTGAGGAGGGACAGGGGGGAGTGTAGGTTGAGGATGGGGACAATTGATCTTCTACAATTTTGGGGACATGGGACATATTGCCTGAGATTTCCCAAACCCTGCACGCCTATCCTGTCAATATTGCAGGAAGTTCGACCATGTCATTGAAGACTACCCAGTATTAATAGAAAAAATGGAGGAGAAACAACAGATGTTGACGTAGAATGTACAAAGGGTTAAGGCAGAACCATGGGATGATGGACAATGTATCAATGTGATCACATGCATCGACATTTCCACTAGAGGAGTCGAGGAAAAGGTTGTGGCTAAATCACTAATATGAAAAGATAGAGAAAAAATGGAAATCTTAGATCTGAAAAAGGAGAAAGAAGCCTTCATAGAAACTTGGAGGGAGATAGTCAAAGAAAAAGCACCTAATTCAAAAGGTCTTGTAGATCCAAAAGTAGATGAAGTAGTTAAACCATTCCTCCAATAATTTATGAAGTTGTTGTGCAATGAGAAGGCCGTAGAAAATATCCAAGCATTAATGGATAGCTGTGCAGAAAAGGTTTCTTTACAACTAGAGGTTAAAATTGTGAACAAGCTATACAATAACAAAAAAAGGACTGGATGGGAGATGTGCATGACTGCGCATATTGGAAACTACAAAATGGACCAAGACATCGTTGATTTAGGATTAGACGTAAATGTCTTATCCAAGAAAACCTGGAAAAGAATGGGAAAACCTATGTTGGAATGGTCTATTATTTAGCTACAGATGTCTAATCAACAAAATATTATCCCACTGGGACGACTGACAAAGGTTTTAGTAGGCATTGTAGGTGTTAAGGTTTATGCTGATTTTGAGGTAATTTAGATAGTGGACGATGTGGACCCTTACCCCACGCTCTTGGGCCTAGATTGGGCTATTAACATGGGAGGTGCCATTAATTTAAAAATAATGAGCATGATATCTCAAAGAAAAGGCAAAATGGTGATAGTCCCTTTGGATGGGGAGTGGTACACTGAACCAGTATGAGAGGAAGAGGATGTTGATCACATCTACAAGCTGACTAGTCGGGATGACGACTGGATGAACCCCATAGCTGATGGTATGTTATGCTGGGAAAAAGACAACAAATTCTTATTTAAGTTAGATGGAGAAATAGAAAATTGGTAGAACCAGCTGCATGATGTATCTATATTGTGGTGTCTTAAGATCACAAAAAGCTTCTGATGCATCTCCTTAGAGGTAATAGAACTACCCTACTATGATGGTTCTAGTAATATTAAGCATTTTATTAAAGAAATTGAAGTGAATATCCCTGAAGAATAGAGATTTTGGGCCCTTGACTAGGCCATGCGTGTAACCCCCACGCGCTGGTGGGAAACCCATAAGTGACTTTTTGAGGACTGGGGGGAATGAAAAAATATGATGATCTTATGATTTGACCCTCTAATCAAAATTCCAATGGAACCCTTCTCGAGACGATGGGACCCACACAAGCACTTGGATCTGTAGATGGCCATATGGAACGAAAACATGTGGAATGAATGGGTCCATATTTTTATTCATGTGTTGGGACCAATCGCTACCACTTGGTATTTGGATGTAGAACTACACCAACGTACCCGTCACTCGGGAACAAAGGATGAATATTTTGTAACGATGTTTGGATTGACAGGAGGGGTTGAGAAACTTGATGAAGCCCTGCAAGATATAGATGCTTTGGTGTTCAATGAGTCCCTCCCTAAACAGTACTGTACTACACTAGCCTGGGACATAGAGATATAGGATATTGTAAAATTCAAAAATTTGTCAATAGAAGACTGTGATTAGGATGCCCAGAATATCACTATCGCAGAGTCAAAAGGAAAATGTGTCGTTTTAGGCCCTTTGCTAGAGGCAGTCAATGTTACCAAACCATTGAAACTGAAGGTAGTTAACATTGGCATGGAAGAGCAACCCAAGATGGCCAAGATTGTGGATTACTGTGATGATTACACGGTGGGAAAGATCGCAGAATTGTTGACCAAATATCAAGATATATTCCCCACAAAGTTCTATGAGCTCAAAGGAATCATAGGGGATATGGGCGTTATGAGGATTACCTTGAAACCAGATGCGCGACCTTTCAAATAATGGCCCTACCGCCTGAACCCTAAATACAAATAGAAAGTTAAGGAGGAAATTGAGAAGATGGTGGCCACAGGTATCATTGAACCAATAGAATAATTAGATTGGATAAGTCCTATAGTGGTCCAGGAAAAGAATACTAAAGGAGAGGTAAGTATCTACGTATACCTACGCAAGTTAAATGATCCCTGCATAAATGATCCCTTCCCTACACCATTCTCTAATGAAATTATGGATTATGTGGGAGGTCATGAGACTTACTCATTTATTGATGGGTTCTCATGGTACCATCAAATGCACATAACACCTAAGGACCATATTAATACAACCTTCGCAATTGAGTGGGGCTCCGATGTAAGAAGAAGGTACTTAATGACCATCTGATGCCCTGGGCTGAAGAAGTTCTCAAGCTTTCGTAGGAGTTAGAAGGGTCTTGAGACAGTTGAATTAGACCTTGGAAAGTGTCATCGCCGCTACTGAAGGACCAACTTCACAAAATCTGGTTGATATTGTGTAGAACGTAGTCATGCAGAGCATAGGTGTTCTACCCCTGTTGGCTACCACTATTGAGTAGCTCTAGGAAATGATGAAGACCCCACTGGTGCTGTGACTTCAGACAAGTCACAAGATTGCGTTCGAGGACTGTTGGAATGTGGTCCCATAACCCCGTTTTTGTTCTAGTTTTGTAAAAATTTTGTAATACTTTGTCTAGCGCAGGGAATTTGGGGTGGGTCAAAGCCCCGATGTATTGTAATGGGTTGAAGGGTAGAGCAGGAGTCTGGAAAATACGGTTTGCAGACCATAGAGTAGTGTAAGCTAATATGTTATAAATATATAGATAAATCGAGTCTAAAAGGAAGGCTAAGAAGAAAGTAGGCTTGGATATGGACTTGTGGATATTTTGTGTTGATTTGCTGGGTAAGGGCTCCTACTGGCTATGCATGCCAAGACCCCAAATCCTACTGTGTGCGAACGCCACTGGCTCTGTGCACGGGCTGGTAATAGATTCTGTAAGTCGGATCTGGATATGAATGAATGTGAAGGTTGTTGATGATATTTAATTTTCCTTGTATTATTGGCTATTCTTATTTTATGATATTGTGTTTTCTTATTGAAAAATGATGATATATTGATGCGAACGTCGATGTGATATGATGATTGCATAGCTCTGGTTAAAATGCAGTGCTCAAGTTATCTATTAATTACGATATATGCTTAACCGATATATTGTTAAAAAGGTACTTTAGTAGGGCTTCTCTTGTGCAAGATGGTTAGATATGAAGGGACCCACTTTAATTGACTCTCTCTCTCTTGGGCTACGAAAACCTGGTTCCAACACCCTCCCATACTACTTCGGGTGAGACCTTGACCTGCACAAGAGAGCCATTTCCGAAAGGGCCAGTAGTATCAGGGTTTATTGGCAAACCTTAAACTGAACCTGGGTCAAGACACCTAAAGCCAACAATAGTATAGGTTGATTTTTTCTAAAAGAGTGATAAAAAAGGGGTTAAAATACATAATTACAGACCTGGGGTAAAAATGCAACAAAAAGTAGGGTTTTTAGGAAAATGGTGAAATGAGAGGATTTTAGTAAGGGGAATGGATAAATAAGGAAATTTATACAATGAGGCAATCATTATTCACTTAGGGTCTTGAGAAAACATGTGATGTGAGTTACCTTAGTTGTTTGATGTAAATTTTATCTCCTAATTTCTAAATCCCAAACCTCATCTTTTAACTTGTAATGATGAGTTACCATGTATGGATGATGATGAAACTTTTTACTAAATGATAACCCTGATTGGTGACAACAATCCCTTTTTCAAAATTATGACTGAGATAATAATGACCATCACATGCATACTCTAGACCATGATGGAATGATTTTTGACCTTCAACAAATGGTGGGAGCAGCAATGAATCCTAGATACTGACTCAAGGCCTATTTTCCAAGTGACTTGGCAAATTTTTCTAGAAGAGACAAAAAATTGACATTTGACTCTGATGATTAGAATAACAGATTGAAAAATTTTGATATCTATGGGCATAGGATTGTAACATTGGGTCCAATGGGGATGAAATTTCTCTAGGAGGTGTCAAGAACACCATAGACTAGGTTTCCTTTTTCATTGGGCAATGGAGTCCATTTGATCAGATTACATCAACCTTGAAAACTTTATTTTACAAAAATATTGACCCTTTTAAAAAACAGAAAACAAAATGCTGAAAAATATTCTTAGAGTGTTGAGCTTATTCATCACACCTTACCTACACTAATTTACTGAAATGCTTTTCTCAATGAGGTGATAGAAAATTTTCAATGGACCCATGAAAGAAAATGGCTATCCGATTTCTTACTCCTCCTACTTTCGTCAAAGGAAAAGTGTTGTGGTAATGACAACCCCAACTGAGAATTAATCCCAATCTATGTGTTTGCAAGGAAAACAAACCTGATCTCCACTGATGATTTCAATATATTTACAAATCAATATTCCAAAACATAGAGGACCTCTTCTTGTTGTTTAATATATTCATGATATTTACTAGAAACTTCATAAAGATTTCTAAATGAAAAACCGTCAATTTGGTTTTTCAAATCTTCATTCCTCTCATCCAAAAGACAAGCTTTTGGATTCTCATGGAAAACTTTAAATGTAACAACCACTTCAACTATATTCGATTCATCATGTGCTTCTAGTGTTTTTGGCTCCTCATGTCCTTCAACAGGAAGAATATCAATTTGTTTGTCACAAGAATCAAGGAAAACAACTTCTTGTTCATTACTTTCTTGCAAAATTAGATGATCATCACCCTAATATGGTTCATTTCTTAAGTTTTACGTACAAGCAATTTCATAATTATGACTTCGACCAATTTCTTCCTGAATATTAGGATGTAGATTTGTTTCATCTTCAAGCAAAGAAGGAGTTGATGTGTGTTTTGAATGATCCTTTGTATCAAGGCATCTAATCTTTATTATTTTTTGATGGGAAGAAAATTCATAAAGGGCCTCTACGATCTCATAATCCAAACACTCTTCATCACTAAAAGCCTCTTCAAGGTATTGAATGAAATCTTCACAAGATTCACAACAATCTTCGAACATGAAGAATGAGTGATCAGATTTTCCATAAAACTCAAAGAATGTTGTGTGAAAATATTTAAGAGAGAATAAGATACATGGCTTCAACCCTTCATACGATGATCTTGCTTTCCCTTCTAGGGTAGCCATAAACATTTTCATCAAAAAATACTCATGAAACCTAATCCCAAGCTTATGTATATGCCAATGAAATTTTATTAGATGCATAATAGCATCATCGTCTTTTCCTTCTATGAATTTCGGAAGATAAGTTTTCCAATCTACGCAAGAAATTCGATTCGGAAAACCAAGAATGTAAGCACAATTCATAGGAGCATACATTATATAAATTGAATCCATCTTGAGAATGGTATATCAAATAAGAAATAATTTAGGCTATTGATTCTTCTGCCAATGGAATCACCAATAAAACCCCGTTTTCTAGATCCTACATTCAGTGGAGTTTTTGAATCAGTTTGGAGTCGCGAGGTGAATGATTTCAAACTTCCTATGTCTGATCATTGTCCACCATCAACAATCATATCTACAAATTGAATAATCTTTCCCAGAGAATATTAAGTTTCGTTTTTATCCCTGGCAATGACGCCAAAATGTTAGCACTCCTTAATTTCCCTAGGCTGAGAAAAGAAACCAAAGAGGTAACCACATATAAAAATTTTGACTTGGAAGCTAGCCCTACCAAATCAGAGAGGTCTCTCTCTAAAATCAACCGAAATATGATTAGAATTATCAGGGTTTTAGGTTAGGTATTTTTCGATGTAGGATTTTGATTTAGGTTTTGCTGGATGTGAAGCAATAGGTTTAGGAACAAGGTCAAATAGGTCAAAATATCAGTTGCAATCATTAATTGAGGCAATATAGGTGTAATCAAAGACATAAATGGATTTTTCATTGTAGTATGGTAATGAATAAATCATATCAAAAAGAATAAGTGAACATAGATGCATGAATTAACTTATCTCAAAGGAAAACACTTAAATGTTAATCTCAAAAAAAGCAGATCATTTAGACAAAGATTTTTGTTTATAACTTAAGATATTAAACATAAGAACAAGTGTAGATGGCTTCTAGAAACATCTAACAATCAAATTCATAAGAAAAAATTAAGAAAAATAGTTTCACTCACAAAAACACATTAATCCCATAAAAATAGCTACAACTCTCTATTATTTCTCTGTAAAAGATGAAGTCCACTAGTCCAAAAAATGTATTAAGTTCAAACTTCCAACCCTTGATTACATTACATTTCAGCCTAATATAGGAGATGAGGTCGAATTCCTCCTAAGGAGGTCGAATTCCACTCTAAACAGTCAAATACATGCATCTATGCTATCTTTTCCAAACTCTATGGAAGTTCGAAACAACTTTCCCCTTTTTCCTAAACTACTTGATCTTATCTCTCAAATAATTGATTACAATATTATTTTACAATAGTAATAATTAACAAACCTATTGACATTAGATAAACTCATGAAATACCTATTTACATTAAGCCAATTCACATTCACCCTTTACATGTAGTAAAAAATCTCTCATACACAGAAGCGCAATAAATGTAGCAGAAACATACCAAAAAATAGGGGTTAAAGATGAAGCGAAGTTTATTTAACCATAACCTATGTTAGAAAAATGGAAGAACTTTTTGTAGATATGGTTGTTCTTGAGAAAAAACTCTCTCAATTTTTGGAAATTCGTTTCCATTTTCTCGGAATCCATGCCACACAATAATGCCTAAAAGAGACAACAAAAATGGGAGAATTTGAATTTTTTAAATAGGCCTTCAAGAAAGTTAAATATCTCCATATATATGATATATGTGTAGCAACTGAAGGAGGTTATTTTTATTAGGTTTTTCCTTAACAAAAAACGCCTTCCTTTTCCCAAAATTCATCTTCGTTGGGTCAGAAACCTCTTTTGAAAATGATGACAAAAATAGAGTCAAAAGCGCAATGACTCTCGTGTAGAAACAATATTTTGGGGATATATTTCAAACGACAAAAATACAAATGTGTGGAAATTTTTAAAGAACGTTAATAACATCATAATGCACCTCCAAAAAAACGTTTAGCATAATGAGAGTCTCAAGTATCAAGAAAATCCCAAAATGTTGGTAGATGATGATGCCTCATTTCTCAAAAACTGTGCATAATTTTGAGTTAAACGTAAGTGGTGTTTTCATTTCATCCCTGTGCATCTCCTATAAAAACTTCATGGAAAACAGGTTTGGGGTTTAATAGCTATGATGAGAACATGGTGCCTATGTAAAAGGGCAACACGAAAGAGCAATAGCTTAGGGGAATGGAATGAGATGGAAGGGAGGTAGGAAATTTCTACGAAAAATATGGGGGTTGGGGATAGGTTTTAGGAGGATAGTATATGTGGATTTTCTCAAAAAGAGTGAGAAAAAAAGGGTGAAAAGTGCGAATTATAGACCTACTGAAAAATCGCAGCAAGAAAATAGGTTTTTTTAGAAAATGGTAAAATGAGAGGATTTTAGTAAGGGGAATGGCTAAATAAGGAAATATGTACTATGAGGCAATCATTATTCAGTTAGGGTATTGAGAAAACATGTGACATAAGGTACCTTTTTTGTTTCATTTAGATTTTATCTCCTAATTTCTAACTCCCTAACCTCATCTTGTAACTTGTAATGATGAGTTACGATGTATGGATGATGATGAGAGTTTTTACTAAATGATCACCATGATGAATGACAAGAATCCCTTTCTAAAAATGATGACTAGGATAATAATGACCATCAAATACATACTCTAGACCATGATGGAATGATTTCTGACCTTGAACAAATGGTGG
Organism: Pinus albicaulis; assembly: GCA_034641835.2. NCBI lineage: Eukaryota > Viridiplantae > Streptophyta > Pinopsida > Pinales > Pinaceae > Pinus > Pinus albicaulis. Next base: position 1,505,792,346 of record CM076581.1, on the reverse strand, counting down.
GAGCAACAATGACACCTAGATACTGACTCAAGACCTATTTTCCATGTGACTTGGAAAATTTTGCTAGTATAGACCAAAATTTGACTTTTTACTCTGATGACTAGACTGAGAGATTGAAAAAATTTGATATATATGGCATAGGAATCTAACAGTGAGAAATTTCCCTGATCAGCTACAACCTATAAATTGGAATAATTGTCGATTTTCTTAAGAAAATAATTTCTAGTAAGTGGTCGATGCTATATACAGAGTTGATGCCCTTTGATAGAAATGAAATGTAAGCATTTCCAATTGTAGTAAGGCATATTTTTCCATTGTCATAAACTTTGGTAATTTCATAAGGGCCAAGACACCTCGTTTGGAGTTTACTTGGAAACTCTTGTAATCTCGAGTCATATAGCAACACCCAATCTCCTTTCTGGAAAATTTTATTTATAATCAACCTATCATTTCATTTATTCGTCTATTGTTGAATTATGGAACTACATTGTAATGAAAGAATACACATTTCATATAATTCATTGAGTTTTTGTAAGCATTGTGTTTTTACTTCTGTGAGGTTCAATCCAACTTCCTTTGTAGTTTTGAGAGTCTTAACTTTGAATTCAATTAGAAAAATAGGTTCCTTACCAAAAACGAGTTGATAAGGTGAATAGCCAGTGGTATTGCACTAGATTTTCTGATAGGCCCATAAACCTTCTAAAATATTGGCAACCCAATATTGATGATTTATAGGTATTGTTTAAGTTAAAATCACATCTACACTTTATTAGTGCTTTCCACTTGCCCATTCACTTGCAGATGGTAAGGAGAAGTGAATTTATGTTTAACATGGTAATTTGGAAGAGTAGTTGAAATTTTATGAGAAGTGAACTGTGATCCCCTATTTGTTACAATATCCCGAGGAAACCCATATCGAAAAAATAGCTGGAACACAAAATTGATGACTGCTTCTTCCATGGCACTTGGGAGTGCTACTCATTCAACCCATTTAGTAACATAATATGTAGACACCAGAATGTATGCTTTCTAATTTGAAGGTAGATGAAAGGGGCCTACAAATTCCATTACCTATCTTTCGAACAGTTCCAATACAATTTCTGGTTGGAGAGGAATTTCATCAGAATGAATGTGATGACCCATCCTTTGGCATCTATCACAAATATGGACATATTTATTTTCATATTATAATATTATGGGCCAAAAATAGCCCTTCTGTAATACCTTATGTCTAATTATCGGATGAGAAAAGTGACCCCCATAGGGCTCATCATGATAGGCCCTGAGGTTATCATAAATTTCATCTTCGCTGACACATATTCGAATTTTAAAATCAACCCCTATATGAAAAAGGTAACCATCCATATATGAAAAGAATGCATTGCATTGAATAATAAGCTTCTTTTCTCGATATGAAAAATGTGGTAGTAATTTTCTGGTTGCTAGATAATTTTCTACATTAGCATACTAAGGTGTTTTGACAGTTAGAACAAACAAATTTTCATATGGGAATTGGTCTTCAACAAGGGAAGAATTGACTACAGCTAGAATTATTAAAAAAAGGTCTGGAAATATTTTATTTTCCTCCTTAATATTTTATAGCAATGTCAAACTCCTACATCATCAATAACAACTGAGATATTCTACCATTGGTAATAGGTTTGTTAGCTAAACAACAAATGAAAAAATGATCACTGTACAGAAAAAATGGATACCTTGTTATGTAATGGCGAAATTTATTTATTGGATAGGTAACAACTAAAAATTATTTTCCTATCACAATATAATTTAGTTTACCTGGCATAAGGTTCTTGTTAATGTAATAAATGGCATAAGGATTTTATCCTCTTCTTGTGTGAGGATTGCTCGTATTTCCATATCTGATCAGATGCATATGAAGATGTATGAAATGGTAAATTCCATTTTGGTCGTCGCAATAGAAGATATTTTGAGAAAATCCTCTTTAGATCTAGAAAAGTGGTATCACATTTATCAGTCCATTCAAATTCCACATGTCAAGTCAATACACATAAAGGTGCTACAAATTTTGAAAAAAAATACTAAAAAATAGTGATAATAACTAGAATAACCAGGGAAACTATGTACCTTTGTTTGCGTTCAAGATGTAGGAATTTGAATAATTTCCTCAATCCTAGTTGGATCTACCTAACTTCTAGTAGAAAAAATAAAATGTGCTAGAACTATGCCCTCTCTAATCATCATATGACATTTTTCGTGACTATGGCACAACCTCATAGCTATACATCATGCAAGAAATTTCTCAATATTATGCAAAGCTTGGTCAAATTAATTACCATACGAGGTAAAATAATCCATATCTAGTTCAAGTCCTTAACTAATCAAATATAAAAAAATATCGAGGATTGCCTTTTGAAAAGTGGTTGGAGCATTAAACATCATGAATGGTAAGACTCTATATGAAAATTTTCCTCGTCAATAGGTGAACATAGTTTTGTCTTGTTCTTTAGGGGTAATCTATATTTTATTATATCCACTGAACCCATCTACTAAAGAAAACAGCTTCATTCAAGCAATATTGTCGAGGACTTGGTCCAGAAATGGAAGGGGAAAATGATCCTTCTGCATGGCTTTATCTAATTCTCTATTGTCGACACCAATTATCCATTTCCCATTCTATTTTGGGAATACCAGTACTAGTGAAACCCAAAGACTATACAAAATGGGATATATGAAATTAACATCAAGAAGTTTTCGAAGTTCTTATTTTACTATGTCTCTGAGGTGTGGATTTACTATTCCTTGCGATTAATGAATGGCATGGGCATCTTTCTCAATATAAATATGATGTTTACAGAGTTGTGGATCGAAGCCCTTCATGTTTGAATCTTCCCAGGAAAAATTATATTTTTATTTTTGAAGAATTTGGATCATCCTTTCACAATGGAGGTCATTAAGGTTGGAGTTAATATTGAGGGTCTTTCCAGATTTAATTTCAATATGAATATTGTTTTGAACTGTAGTTGTGGATATGTGTTCAACGTTCAAATCATCTAATGGATCCCCATGGGATTTTTTGTTAGTGAAATCTTTTAGAATTTGACAATTTTGATTCCCGATGATGGAAGTTTTATTTATGACTCCATTCATTTCATCATCCGTGCTTTTTTTTAAAAGAATGAGGGCTTTATAAATAGTAAAAGGAGAGCATAAATTACCTTCCTGATATTTGGGTGGGAAACATTAAAACCATCTGTCAATATGCTATGTTTAGCGGGAGGGTATGGTAAAGTTCATCACCCTATGTATGCATCTACAGTGGAAATCCCTGGTCTTCCTAATATGAAAGGGTGTCATTCTAGTTTATTTCTAGGATTGAGGACTAAAAAATCTATTGGATATTCCCAAAAATATATAGAAAGAATAATATCATCCAAGTCTCCCTCTGGTTTTACAATGGATCTATTAGCCAACTTCAACATAGTTGGAGTCGGTTTAAATATATTTGTTCCAAGGAGTCCAAAAGTTTCAATTTTTATAATATTTATGGCCACTCCCAATTCTACCAAAGTATTTAGGAAATTATATCCTTGAATCTTGACAGCAATAATAGGGTTTCCAGGGCCATCACATTTAATGGGTATTTGTTTTGTGAGAATGAGATCAAATAATTTCCATAAAACATGGACTGCATGAGGGTCTTATTATTTCCTACAAGGATTATTAACGCATAATTTTTTCATTTTTTTATCATAAACCAATATTTCTATAATAGCTTGTAGGAGAGGAATTTTGATATAAAAATTTTGCAATTCCCCTAAGAAGTCAAAATTACGGTGTGCAGGTTGTTTTACTATGGCCAATATATTAGGGAATGGGGGAGAAGTGTCTGTAATATCAGTAGGTTCATGTTTTTCGGTTGGTTTGCTAGAAAAATCTACTTTAGTAATGATTACAACAAGATGAGAATGTTTTTTCAAATAATTCTCCTTAACGAGTTTATCATTTTCTGATTTCTCTTTATTTTTAAGTGGTCTTCTGAAAAAATGGTTCTTTCATATCGAAGACATAATTCATTACATTCTAAAAAGGAAAGGGAATATGAAGTTTACAGAGTTTAAAACATTTTTACAAGTCTATTATTTGGATTCAGATTTGGCTATGAAGGTAACTGAGGATGAAGTGTTCAAAGGTAATTGAAGTGGAGATTATGTTGGTGGTTGATTTTTTGGCTGAGGCATCACTCCCATTTATTTATGAATCGGTCCAGTGAGGTGTTTCCAATTCTGGGACCACATTGGCCCTTGAGTAGATAGGTTTCGAGTGTGGATGATACAAATTATTTGATGTATCTTTCCATGAAGTTGTGGAATATAGTTGATTTGGCCAAGAGGGACCAAGGAACGAATGATTTGTCTTGATTGGTAAAAATTTCCACATTCATTGTTATGCCTTGTTTTGGGAGTGAATGGAAGGCCTCAATCACATCCATGGCTTGTCCTGGAAGAAACTGACATTCCAGATCAGTAAATTGTTAAGGTTTATCAAGGGTTAGTCACCTGGAAGGGTTGGTTGGCTCCTGAAGGTTTTGTATCATGTGTGGAAGTTCATATTGGTTGTGTCATTTCGGTTCCACTTCCTTAATTTTAATTTGTGAGTTTAATCGTATCATAGTTGCCTCTCTTCAAATGTTTACCCTAGTAGACCTTTTAACCTAGGTAAATTTGGGAGGAGGGTGTTACATTGTGGAAGGTGCTAATTTAAAATTAACCCAATATCTAGGGTCTATTATGCAGACGGTGACAAAAAAACACTCCTTTTCCAACCTCTTCAAAACTCAAAACAAATGCCACCATCGTGTTTGGCTATTTGAGACCTTTCCAATGATATAAATTTTATGTCAATCCAACTCCGAGATTGAAAGTTTTTCCCGTTTAAATATTTTATCATTAGTCCATGCCACATCATCTTGTACTTCTATGTGGTGCTACCAAGTGGCATACATGGCTCTTCCATATCACTCCATTGTTGATAAGAAAACATGGATCTTACAATGCTAATGCTCCCAACACTATAGGTTAACCACATTCTAATTATTCATGGAGATATAATAAATTTTATTACATTTACCTATAATTTCACCTTATAGTGCTTTATATAATTATGCACCCAATTTCTTTAGTGTTTCCAAATTGACTTGGAGCTAAAAAAAAGGCATAGATGGAACATTGCACCATTTATTACTTCGAATGTGGTATGACCCATGGAGGCACCTGGTGGCCACATCATCTACTATAACACCACCTATCTCCTTCTCTCCTTGATAATTTCATGGTTGTTTCAGGGTTATGTCACCTTACCATACAATATTCTTTGATGGTGCCATGTGTCATAAAAGAAAACTCTTTCGCCATCCAACAAGATTGATTATAATGTCGTGTGTAGTACAATTTAGGTTCCACATTAGAAATATTGACACATCACCATCCACATGGTAACCATGTATCCTTGTTTGGCCTATGTTTCACTTTCCACCTTAGCATGGGTTATGGATCCCACCAAGATAAGTCCTTTGTGTTTTGCAGTGAAAATACATTATATCCAGTTCCAGGGAAATTTTGATGTTCATGGAACTTCACTTAAGAAATACTTTTGGATCCAAAAACCTCTGGATACATATTCCTTTTAGGAAATGATATATACCTTGGCCCACATTAGTGTTCCATCAAATTTCCACCAAGCTCTTAACCTTAGGTGTCTCGAATGTTTAGACTCTCAGATACATCCACCACTTAGAAGGTTATCTGAACTTGTTCCATAAAACATTTTGTGGATCACACTCCATATTTCACTTTCCACATAACATAAAATACATATATGTTATAATCCAAGCTCGCGCAGATGATTCCACCAAGTTGGGCACACCTAGGATACTCATATGAAATATGCCTTGACTCATATCTTACTTCATGCATTCAAGCACCCGAATGGACCCCACCCCAGATACACCAGAAAAAATACATCTAGCTCAATTTTAGGAATAAAAAATGTTTTCCAAAGTAGGGCCTTCACTGAATTTCCTCCTTTCTTCACTGAAATCCAAATCTGAGCCTTTCCCTAAAGCACACTTCTTATAGTTGACCGAATTTCAAGATCTCTAGATATATTTTCCATTTTTGTTGATATCCAACTCCTTTTTCTGTCTTGATATAATATAACACTATGGAACTATAAATTTATATGGCCCTTGGATACATATATTTCTCCAATACCATCTAGCTTCAGATGCATCCATATTTTTAGAGTACATAGACTTAGAGATTTCAAGGGATTTCTATGGATTTCCCTAAGTTTACCTTACTGCATAGTGTTTCTCAGACCACTTTATATATTTGAATGAAACCATCACTCCTTATTGAACATTTCATACATTACTCATGCACGTGATTTATTAAAGAAGCTCATCAATGTTCCTACAACCAAGCATCAAACTAGCTAAACCATAACTAATTGTGCTCTGTAGATTCAATATTGTACAACCATATTAAAACATACAATAAATCCCAAAGAGGGACATCATATATACTAATATGTAATGCATTATAAGGATAATTAATCTACAAAGTTAAGGGCATGACCACTCACGTCAATTTATCACAAATATTTATAATTCTTGCGAGATTCTTTTACAACACATAAAGTATATCGACCCTATGCATAAATAGAGTGCATAAAATTATTGAGAAATAATATCAAACCTTTGCAATTTATAACCATGCCTACCATCAAAACACTGTTATTGACAATTATATACACATATTCATTCAATCATTTAAAATTTTATACATAATCAAGAACATTCATATCATCCAAATAAAGCTAGAATTCCAAATTAGCCAAAATAACATCCAAGGAATTTTTCCCATCAAACACATGCAACAATTTCCAATTACCATTCAAGAATAACATAGAGATATACATTATTCATTAACATACCAATTATGGTAATTAATCTCGTTCAATTATAGATAAACCATGGCACTTATCTGGATGACTAGAGATGGTTGAAACTTGTAGGTGGGAATTCAACTCTCCACCAAACCATAAGTGAGTTGGACCACAATATTTCTTTCATTTTCCCACCTCAAGCCATATATATGATATGAGATATTTTTTTCTTAGGGATTTCAATTAGAATCAACTAGGTTAATCCCCTACTCCAAGAGTGTTGGTTTACTTTATAAGTGGTTTATCAGTTGTGTCCTCAAGGAAAGCATTGCAGGGACCAATAGCTTATAGTATGGGTGGTTTATCAAATTAATTGGAAATAACTAATTGGTTTATAAACCATCTCAAAAACAACTTATCACCCAATACCTCCTCTAAACCTCCCATTCATCTTTCAAACTTGGAAAAACAAAATGCAACAACTACCATGCATCAATATTGGGAATCACTTCCCATCATTTCTAGCAGAATTTCTCTAGTATGCAACACTCTACTCTTGAACTCTATGATTGTTTATATCTTTAGTGTTTTCTCCCACTATAACATTCCTTGTTAAAATTCCATCTAATAAAGTGAATAAAAGAAAAATAAAACCAAGGTCATGGGACATGTATGCCACGCTGAATGTTGGGGAGAAACATATTGATGGGGATCACTACTGATTAATTATGGCTATGTAAATAGGAAAAATAAATGGAAAATAGAAAAAAAAAATTATTGGAATTTATTTATGAAAATAATGGAAAATAGGAGAAAAGGTGAAAGGTCATATAATTTCATGTGAGGAAAATTGAATTAAAATTAAGCAAAGTGAGGAAAATAGAAGCCTCAATGATAAAAAGGCTTATGAGGATAAGTTCAAAAGTTTTTCTTATTTTTATCTTGGAGCTCTCTCTCTCTATTCTCTTTCTTTAATACTCTTACACTTATATTTTATTGGAGCATTGTTGCATACTTTAGATTTCGAGAAAGAAGGAAAAAGGAAAGTAGGAAATCACAAGGGGACAACGATATCAATAGCGACAACTAGATTTATTTGCAAGTACGGAGTTACATTTATGATTTTCTTTCTAGTTTTGGCATGCATGTCATATGCATTTTTTTATTTCGTTATGATATGTCATTGGCAAGGAGGATTTCCTGGATCGACAATGGTTTTTCCTAGCCTTTGCATTTCCTAGATATCCATGGTGTTGTGTTTTTTCCCATTTTTTTTACAATTGGTGCTCATGTTCATTATTTTTGTGGGTTGAGTTACTAGTTCCTTGAGCCTTGGTTAGATAAATCCTTTGGAAGCCCTGGAACAACTTCAGTTGAGTTACTAGTCCTCGAAGCCTTGGTTTGAAAAACACTCATGAGCCCTTGGTGGGTTGAGTTAATAGTCCTAGAGCCTTGGTTGGATAAACACTCTAGAGCCCTGGGGAAATTGTGGATTTGTTACTAGTCCTCGATATGGGTTGGAAGAAATTTTATAGAGTTATAGATAGCTTGGGTAGAGAAATATCTGGTGATGGTTAATGATTTATGTTCTTGAGGTGGAGTCACTAGTTGAGGGTTAAAGGTGGTTTGGCCTCTAGAAGGCCTAGTTTATTTTTTATTGGTTTTTTCCATGATATCCCACATTCATGCTTCGAATATGGCATGTGGGTGATTGGATGAAAGAGAGATTTGGTTTATCCCAATCTATTTTTGTGCAGTACATGGAAATACCCGACTTGGTTTTCTTTTGCATATGTTAATAAGAGATCTATTCCTCTTGTATTTCATGAGTATTTACATTTTTTTATTATGCACCTTTGATGGTTTTTCTATCATTTTTATTACCCCGGTTATAGTTGGTTATAATCATGGTTTCATGACATATTTTAATTATCTCTCTTAACATTTTTTTATAGGTAAATGAATGGTTATTGAATAAAATAACTTGTAAATATTATTGTAGCCATTATGAGACGGAATTAAGCCTTCTTGATGATTCTCATATAAGTATCAATCCCATATGATCAGATATGCATTTATGACCTATCTATTACATGTTCACAATGTTTTTGACAAAATTTCTATCATGGTTAGGCCTGGTTACGTTAATTTAATGACCAATTTTTTCATTAATGGATTTTTACTTGTGTCATTCATCATTCGGGAAAGTTATATGAAGTTCTCGGCAGTGTTGTGCATATTAACCTTGAAAAAGTGGCTCAGAATCTAGGGTCACATGCTTAGAACTAGTAAAAATAGACTGCATTCACTTGGAGGTAGGGTTATCCATGTGACTCGAGGGTCATATCCAGAGGATTTCCTTATTATGCAAGTGTTTGGGAGTGTAGATCACTAAAAAGGAAAGTTAGCTTAGGGTTTGGGCACCTGGAGTGGTTGTTTGGCTCCTGAAGATCTTGTAGCTCCTAAGGAAGGTTGGTAATGTTTTCGTTAGTTTATTCCACTTCATTAAATGTAATTGGGAGGTTGATTGATGTCATATTATTTCCTCCTCTCATGTTTACCTTGGGAGGTCAGTGAAAGTGGGTAAATGTGGGAGGGGTGGTTACACTCATGTTGTGTGCTTTTCCTATGGCTCTTCGCAATGGCCCCATGGGATTTTTTGTTTACCCTCCCTTCACATTATGTAAGAAGGGAACAAGCATATCTTTTTCCCTATAATTTCTTGATATTTGTTTTGTTGTTAGTGTTTTTGGGTAAGTTAGATGTATAATTTCCAAAAAAATTTAATTATCGACTAGGGACAAGAAACATACATGTAGTAATATGACCTACTCTAATCTACTATGACAATAAATGAGTCTAAGAAATTTGTGCTAATTTAGGTATCAACATAGATTCCCTTCACCAAAGGCTACAATATTTCACAATGACTTAACAAAGATATCTTGCAACTATGAAGAGTTGCAATGTGTATCCCTACTATTTAGTAGTGATCTCGCTTCTACCAAACCTCCAATGTAAATTCAAGAGAGAAAATCAATCTATGCCTGCACTAGGTCAATAGTAGAAAGGATTTCTCAATAGCACCAATATTAATCATTCACCCACTCTACCAATAAATCTTTCAAGGGATTTGAAAGATATTTTTACTCATGAACCATGGCCTTCAGTGGTAAAATATAATTAATATGAAATGAAAAATAACAAATGAAATACTTTCAAACTAGAAATGTAAAGTTATAATGTTAGAGGAAATCAGTTATGAACTATTGCAAATAAATAGACATATCATATGTTGAAAAATGTGGGTGGATGGAGGAAAATTTACCCATCCTCCCAAAAATAAACAATAATGAGTTCTAGATGGCACAACTATCAAAAGGTGGGGTATCATCTATTCAATCAATGATTAAAATCATGATAAGTCGGATATATGAGGGATTTTAGGAATTTTTTAGGCAATTTGTGGAGATTATAATGTTGAGCGCTTTGTGGAGATGATCATGTTGAGAACTTTATTGATAATATCTTGGATCTTTATATAATCCATGATATTGTAATTTTCTAATATAAATTATAAACTTGTGTGTTCATGAAGAGGAAACCATTCCATCGATTATTTGGCTACCCGCGGCACCCATAGATGTTACCTAATAGTATATTGGGTTTAATTAATGAAATTTTATTTCTTATTTATGCAATTGTATGTGTGTGAATCATGGGTTGATTTGCTGATGGCTTCATGCATTGATGCATTGAAATTGTTTGATGGATTTAAATTTCATGCATGCATGGATTAAAGGTGCAACTAGAGAGTTTAGTGGGCCCATAACCCACAGTTCCAAGATCAATCCCATAAAAATATTGAAAACAAAGATACCCCAAAATTCATTTTCATCATGGATGCCACTCTTGACACACATTCCACGAAGAAAATAAAAACTAAATAAGTACTTCAAGATAGAGACAAATGATCAACAATTGATTACTACGAGATGAAAATGGGAGATCACAAATATCAAAGCATGAATTTCACTCCCTCTTACAATAATCCTCCTTTCACTTTCATTACCCTCCCCCTTCTCCCGGGTTTTGTGGTTGTATATATACAATGGAGAACAATGAAGTTGATAAAAAATAATTCCTTCAAATCAAAAATGTCTAGGAACAATTAGTTTACAAAATATTTGGTTATCATGTTTAATGTATGTTAGTTGCAGAAGTAACCAAATATATGATTACAATTGATTTTACATAACATGAAAAAATGTTGAGAATAGGTTGATTTGGTATCCTTTGTTGGATAGGCATGCTCATTTGTCTAGAACATTGGAGACGAGGGTCAATACTCTAAATATGGGAAAACCCATCTTAGAAAATTCCTATATCTCCCAGATCCTTTGATATTTTAAAAAACCGTTCCTGATTCAGCTAAATGGGTGTGTTCTACAAAATACCATGTTTTTTAGTTTTGATATTTGCTTCTAGTTGCTCACAAATAATGTTTAAATATTTTTTTTGTTAATTTGGCATGCTTTTGACCAACATTTGGCCAGACATTAGAGATTTACACATGTGGCTCAAGAAGGAACTAGTGAACAAACAACCATAGTGGGGATATTTTCACTAAAATCCATGTATTTGTATTGGCCTTGAAGGTGTTAATGTATGCTAAACATGGAGGTCAGATACTGGAATTGAGGTGTTGATGTAGGAACTAAACTGTAAAAAAACATTATTGGCAATATTTGTTTAAATCCTTCCTAAATCATTTAAGAAAAAGGAAATTATATTAATAGTATTTTACTCATGAACCTTGTTAATCACATAAGTATGAGTGACTGTGGTATGTTGTGAAACCAAATCCAAAAATAGAATAAAATAGATATCAACACCTTAGAAATCAGCCACTTCGAGGGGGCAACCTCCAATACATTACATAAATGAACAATTCTTGGACGATACAAATGACAAAACCTCCTTTCTATATATAGGAGTCCATGGGGCCACAATGTAATCCTAGTGGGGCCAAAATGTAATCCTAGCCAGCCTAACAATAATAATTTAAGGGCACAATAATAACAATATGGGGGTTGAATGGGTACAACAATAACAATAAGGAGGTTACACTAACAACAATAAGGGACTATACTAGTAATATAGGGACCTAAAATGATCCTCTCCTTCAAAAAAGTGTTGTTCTCAATGCTTGAGTAGCTCCGAGTGCTTTTGTATCAAATTCTCATCCTCCCATGTAGAATATTTAGTGGATAAGCTCTTCCATTTGATCAGATACTCTGAAATTGATCGATTTCGTAGTTGTTGAGTTCTTGTTTCCATGACTGCTTCAGGTTCCAATATGGTTTTTCCTTCCTCATTAAGTTTTGGAGATATTGTTTGAATTGGAATTTTGTCCCCTATAACCTTTTTTAAGCATGAAACATGGAAAACTGGATGCAATCATGAAGAAGCAGGAAGCTCCAATTTGTATGCCATAGTACCAATCTTTTGCAAAACCTTGTAAGGACCATAGTACTTTTGTGATAATTTACTATCCTTCTTAGCTTGCTTGAGGGACATTTGTTTTTATGGTTGTAGCCGTAAAAATAGCTTTTCTCCCACATCAAAACTTCTTTGAATGCGATGTTGATCAGCCTTTTGTTTCATTCGATTTTGTGCAAAATTTAGGATATCCTTTAAGAGTTGGAGAAATTCTTGTTGATGCTCGATGCGATCCTCCACTACTTGAACCCTATAATTTTACCTTAAAGAAGATGTGATGGATGGTGGATGATATCCATAAAGTGCCATAAATGGGGAAATTTTTTCTGCAGTATGGAAGGAAGTGTTATACTACCATTTAGCACGAGGTAACCACTTGACCCATTATGCTTGCTTATCAGATACAAAACAATGAAGATATCCTTCCAAAAATTTATTCACTATCTACGTTTGACCATCGAATTGAGGATGATAAGATGAGCTATGAGCTAGTTGAGTGCCCAAACAAGAGAATAATTCCGTCCAAAAATTTCCTGTAAAAATTGGATCTTTGTCACTTACAATAATCTTCGAGTTTCCATGTAGATTTTGAATTGTTTCCATAAATGAAGTAGCAACTGTACTCAATTTAAATGGATGAGATAATGCACAAAATTGTGCATAATTGGTAATTCTATCAACTACCACCATGATGATACTCCTTCCTTCGGACTTAGGTAAACATGTGATAAAATCCATTGAAATCTCCTCACAACGTTGACCTGGAATGGATAAAGGTAGTAGAAGACCCGGGGTCTTAATTGTCCCAAATTTATTTTGTTGGCAAACCAAAAATTCTGCCACAAAATTTTGAAAATCAGATTTAAGGTCATCCCAAAAAAATATTTCTTCACCCTGTGGTAAGTTTTTAAAAATCCCGAGTGTCCTCCTAAAGGAGAAGTGTGCAATTCCAAAAGAATATTTTTTTTTAGTTGGGAATTCTTGTAAATATATAAGTGATCTTTGTACCATAAGGAATCATTTTTCCAACTAAATGTATCAGATGTACTAGGATCTTGCTACAAATTTTGAATGAGAGTCCACACTTCTTTGTCCTTATTACATTCATCCCTTGCTTCGGTTATCCAATCTGGTTGGATAATTGAAATGGAACAAAGCAATGCTTCCACCTCTTCATCCTTTCTTGATAGTGCATCTGCAAAAACATTTAACTTCCCTTTTTTGTAGACGATTTCAAAGTCATAACCCAACATCTTTGTCACCCATTTTACTGCTCTTCTAAAGATAGTCTTTGATCCAAAAAGTGTTTAAGATTATCATGATCAGTTTTTACATTGAAGTGCTTCCATTAGGTAAGGTCTCCTTTTATTTAGTGCATGTAGTATTTCCAACATTTCCTTCTCATAAATAGCCTTTTGTAAATACTTTCCTTTGATTGAACTAATTTCAAAATAAATGGGTCTTCATTCTTGCATTAAAACAACACAAAACCCATTCCCTCAGGCATCAAATTCCACAATAAAGGTTTTTGTGATGTCTGGCATAGTGAAGACTGGTGCTAGGAATATTGCCTCTTTAAGATGTTCAAAGTCTTTAGTTGCTTCAGGAGTCCATGAAAATTCATCATTCTTTAATAATGTTGTTAGAGGTTCTGCTATTCTCCCATAATTCTTAACAAAATTGTGATAATACCCCGTTAACCCCAGAAATCTACGTAACTTCTTTATGGTTGTGGGGACTTTCCATTCCTTAATGGCTTTAATTTTGTTAGGGTCTACCTTAACACCCTCGTGAGATACAATATGACCGAGATGTTACACCTCTTGTACTCCAAAGAAACGTTTGGATGTTTTTTCATATAATTGTTTCTTCTCCAATAGTTTGAGAGCCCTATCAACATGTTGAACATGATCCTTCCAAGACCTTATGCAGATTAGTATATCATCAAAAAATTCTAGCAAAAATGTTCTAAGGAAGGATTTTAAAATGGAATTCATCAACCCTTAAAATGTAGAAGGTGCATTGGTAAGGCCAAAAGGCATGACCAAAAATTTGTAACGACCCTCATGAGTTCGAAATGCTATTTTCGAAATATCTTTAGTCTTCATTCTAATTTGATGATATCCTGAATGAAGATCCAACTTGGTAAAATAAATTTCTCCATGTAATTCATCCAATAATTCATCAATCACAAGAATGGGAAATTTGTCTTTGATAGTGAGCTTATGGAGCTCCCTATAATCCATACACATGCACCATGATCCATCTTTGTTGTACACCAATACTACTGGAGCAGAGAAAGAACTTTGGCTAGGTTGAATTATACCAACCTCTAACATTTCTGCAATCATATGCTCAATTTTTATCTTTTGGACATAACGATATTTGTAAGGCCTGATGTTTGGAGGAACACTTCCTGGAATCAAATGGATTGCATGATCATGATCACGAATAGGTGGGATTCCTTTAGAAGTATGAAACACCTTGGAATGATTTTCCAAGACTTTTTGAAGATTTGGAGAAATAGACGATTTTGATGTTGGAACTTCTAGTGAGCATAATTGTGCAATTATGCCCCATTTTTATTTCTTCAAAATCTTTGTCATGACATTAGAGCTTATTATATTTTCTGGCTTCCCTGCGATACCCTATAATTCGATTTCCTTTCCTTCCAAAAGAAAATTCAAGAAAATTTCTTGAAAATTAGAAGCTATCATCCCCAAATATTGTAACCATTGTACTCCTAGTACAATATCAACACCTCCCATTGGGATGGAATGCATTGGACTATTCAATACATATTCCCCTATGGCTAGCTTTATATTATGGCATTTTCTAGAGAAATTTATAGTTCCTCCATTTGCAACCATCACTTGACATTCTGGTGCTGGGTATAGGAAACAATTCAATTCCTTGGCTAACTTACAATGAATAAAATTGTGGGTAATACCCAAATCAGTCAACACTATTACCTTTTTCTTCTTGATATGTCCTTCTATATTGAGAGTTTGAGGAGTGGAAACTCCTTCCAATGCATTACATGATATGGTCAGACTCATTTATTCTTCTTCTAGGGTTTCTTCTTGGTGTATATCCTCTACTTTTGAAGTTTCTTCTTCATTTTATTCCTCCTCTTCATAATCTATGTAAAATAATTTCTTCTCGGTGCACTTATGACCTTTAGTGTATTCACTATCACAACTGTAGCAAAGCCCTTTTTCTCTTTTTTCTTTCAATTGTTATGGTGTCAAACTTGTAGGTTGTAGAAGTCTAGGAGTAGCAACACTTCCATCTTTATAGATGTGAGTGGTAGGCTTCCTTGTCCCCATAATTTTGCATTCAATTTTTCTTATCAACCTAAATTCCTTCTCCACTGAATCAGGTTCCCAAATGCGAACTTCATGTTCGATGTTCTCCTTTAAAGTCCCTATGAAGACATCAATTATGTGCTCCTATGGAATATCAGTTAACCTTATATTCAATTTTTGGAAGTCTTGAATGTGCTTTTCCACTAGACCCCATTGCTTGAGATTTATCAATTGGCTAAAGAAGGTGTTGCTCTTTGTATCCTCATAATGTGTTATCATTTCCTCTGTAAAAATTGACCGAGTGAAAAAAATTTTACGAGAGAAAATCCATCGATACCATACAAATGTATTTTGTTCTAAATGTAAAGTTGCAATGCATACCTTTTGTGTGTTTTTCACATTATTGAGATCAAAATATTGCTCCATATGTAGTATCCATGTTACGGGATCCTTGCCATCAAACTTCCTCATAACCATCTTTGGAATATGGTGGTTCTTCAATCCAACATTAGAGTCTATGAAATCACGATTAACATTTATTTTGTTCTCATCATGAGTTTCCTCTACTATCTTTTTGCCATTGGAAATCATTTCTTGTATCAACTTTTTCAAACCTTCCATGTTTTCTTTTAGATCCTTCTTCATGTTTTCCATGTTGTCTTTCATTTTTTCTTCCATTTCCTCCATCTTAGCTTCCATTCCATCCATCTTAGCTTCCACGCTTTTCTTCAAACCATCCATATTATTCTTCAAACCATCCATCTTTGCTTCCATGCCTTTCTTGAAAAATTCCATTTCATTTTTTTCTGCTCTTTGCGAGAGCGAAATTTGGTGCACTTGCTCTTGTAATTTTGATAGATCATGTTGCAATTCTTCATCTTCATGAGTCATAGTAGATTATTATGAGGGCTTAATCGGTGTTGAATTATTTTTAGGAGTCATTTCAGAACCCAATACTGAAATATATGCTCTATAGGCCCTTGGAATCAATTCAAACTAATTTTTTACACAAGACTTATGCAATTCAGAAAAAAATACACACCTTTTTCTTTCTTTTGAGGAGCTCGATATTGAAACTAAATTATCTTTGTGATTTCAGATCTTCAATATCTAAAATTTGGTCCTACGGTAGCCCTCTGAATCATCTTTCAAATGATAGAGGTCTAACCTGATTTTGATTCTTCAAGGAAAATTTATGTCCAAACTCCCACAATGACCTAATTATGGACTGGTTCAGTAGAGCGAACTTGTACGAATTTCCACGTGTCACTTTTTCCTCCTTCGGCTTTGAAATTGATAGAAAATAAAATAAAGTCTATGTACTTGCAGCCACTCTTTATATAATTCCAATCCGATGCTCAGAGAGAGAGTTATGAAGATTTTCCCACGATCACCTCTTTGAGATGAAATTTAGGAGCCTTAAAAATCCCTAACTTCCACAGACCATATCTCTGAAAATATTTCGAATGAAGCTCTCAAATTTTGCGATGAAGTTCCTCAGGATTTTTTCTTCACGTTCTAAAGATTTCAGCTTCTAAACCTTCGTAGAAAAAATGTTATAGCGAAAATTCCACGATGACCTGTTTGGAGTAGCGAAACCCTAAAATCCAAAGATCTGATACCAAATGTTGTGAAAACAACTCCAAAAATAGAAGAAAAGAGATATCAACACCTTAAAAATCAGCCACTTCGAGGGGGCAACCTCCAATACATTAAAAAAATGAAAAATTCTTGGATGATGTAAATGAAAAAACCTCCTTTCTATATATAGGAGTCAATGGGGCCACAATGTAATCCTAGCAGACCTAACAATAATAATTTAAGGGCACAATAAGAACAATATGGGGGATACAGGGGTACAACAATAACAATAAGGGGGTTACACTAACAAAAATAAGGGACTATACTAGTAATATAGGGACCTAACATGGTAATAAATATGGTAAATTGATATAAGGATAAGATAAAAGGATACCAATTGATAGTGTAAAAGATGTTAAATTTTGTGACCTGGAAAGCTTTAAGATACACTATTTAGAGTTGTCTCTCAAATTGTGGATCCCTTTGTCTCACTCTTTAGGACGACCAAATACAAAATTTATTTATATTTACAATAATTATTTATCATTACAGAATCAAGGGCTAACATAGGGGCATTACAAAAATTCTACATATATAGGTGCCTTTCATATTCCAAAATGAGAGTGATGTACAATTTTAGAAGGTCTAATGGTTAAGAAAATGTGTCTCGTCATTAAATATCACATGTTCAAAAATAAAAGGGAGTGTAGTGTGTACACCTCTCTAAACTAGACTTTGAATAGGTGATTTCCACATTCCAATAAGAAAGTGATGTGTAATTCCATTGATGTTTAAAATGGAGTTTTTATAATAAATTTAAAAGTATAGATATACATAAATATTCCAATATTAATCATAAATAAAACAAGTTTACTAAGTAGCAATGATAGAACTAATACTATGATATTTCAAAAAAATAGCCTAGAAATATGAAAAAATAATATTATTAGTTTTTAAGAATACTATGATATTTCAGGAAATATTTAGGCTATAAATATGAAAAGGTACTATTATTATTTTTAAAACTTATTGGTCTCATAAAGATATGGGATTCCTTGAGGAAACGTTAAAATTGTTTATATTTTGTTGATTAATTGTAGTTTAAGGGTTGTCCCAGTGGGTTTTCCTAGTTGCGAATTCGAGTAGTTCACACATACAATGATGTTTAATAACATTAAATTTTGTTGACGAAATTTTTAAAAAGGTAAAATAATTCTTTGATTTACTTTAAAATTTTGTTTATATATTTCAATTTTTTTTAATAAATCCAATCATAAATCATTGTGATTTTTTATGACCTTAAATGTTTACAAGCTCTTATTGTAACAAATATTTTTAAATTATGATTTAATATGGGTGTATATGGTATATCTATAATACTAAATAGAGAAGTTTAGGTGAATTATTAGATGTTTTTTTCCCTTTATAGGTATTATTCTCATCAATTTTGTCTTATATCTAGGAGGGAATTGCAATCAAAATGACATAAAAGATATTTTCTTATTTCATTGGAAATATCAACAAGCAAATTTGATCAACCAACTTAATATGTGATTGAGTACTTAATAATGCAATTGATATTTATTATATTAAAAATAATTTATGAAAAATATCATAAAAGAGATGGGATTCATTTGCAATAACAACTTTATATATGATTACTAATTATATCTTTCATATAATTCCATTTATTTTGATGGTAAAAATATTTTAGAAATATTACTCTTTTTTCTATATATAGTAATAATTAATTATGAAAATTTTAACTTTTAATACTATTTTAAATAATTAATTTTTAAGAAACTATTTTTGATATTAATATAAAAAATAACTAATTATAAAATTAAAACATAATTGTATGGGAAATTTAAAATGAAAAAAAATTAACCTTTAATTACTTAATTAATTAGAAAAAGGAAAAGCATATTTATATTGAATACCTTAGAAATTAAAATAAAATAATTTTGATAATTGAAATGTAAATTTTATATAAACTCAAAAATTCTAAGTTTATCTTAAAAATTAAAATCCTTTTATAACCTTATAAATATATTTAGCCTTTCCTCATTTTCAGAAGATTTGTGTTGATATAGAATATATATAAATTATATACATAGTACCTAGAAACAAAAATCATTTTACAACCTTATAAAAATATTTCTCTTCAAAAGTATGTGTTTCTATATTATAGCTATAAAATAAAATATATGACACCATGGTTCATATATGTAATATTCCCAATTAGCCCAAGTTAATGGGAATATTCTATTTTTCCTTGTTTTGCTTTGCATTTCATGTTGATGAATAAAATGTAAAGGATGACATGTAAAACTCCTGAAAATAACAAAATAAAACAATGCCCAATGTGAACATGGATAAATCTGGGCCATTTTATAAAACACACTTGAGTGTGAAATAGGTTGATCACTTCACCAAGTCAAACTTGACCATATCCATAGCGCAGTCTACATGAATTGAACCTCCTTGAGGAACAACGCAGTTCTAGATGGATATTCTACATGTGAAAGAGGCTAACCTAATGAAGTGGTTTAGGGTTTTGACAAGAATCCAATATTATAAAAGGAAGAGGAGAGCAGCATGAAGGGGTTGTTGAAGATATTATTTTCTGAAGGTATTGTCTATTTAGACACTTCTCTCTGGGTTTTCATGTTTAGGATTCCCACCTCCTTCCTTGAGCAGCTCTTGGAGGAGACTTGTTCCATATTTTCCACTGTCAGGCTTGGGCCAAGCTTCATCTTACACCTACAGCATTGATCCTGTTGAGGATTGGGTTGTCCTTGTGACATGCAGCAAGTGAAATACACTAGATGTACTCAAATCTAGATTTTACTAGTGCCTCTTCTCAGTGAGTGTGTATTTTAACCTCCTGGAAGAGTGCATTAGCTAATTGAGCTTCAGATCTCGACTTTGGCATCAGGACAAATCAGTCTAAGAGCCTACAACGTAGTTCCTTTCCTTGGACTGCGTTATTTTCAAAGTTGCAGTTGCAGGGTCTTTTGTCTGCATATTGGAGGAGAGATCTCTGATGTTAGGATCTTCCCTCTTAGTGTGGTGATCCATGGATTGGCCAACCAATCGATGTTTGTTTCAGATCTGATCTACTATTCCATTATCTGATTCAATAATTTCTAAATATTTCTATAGATCTACAACTCTAGATCTCAGATCTACTCTCTGTGCTTCATGATTTGCACAAAACCCCAAGGGGAGTGTATAGATGAGCTCTTCTTGTTCACAGATCTGTATTAGATCTACATTTTTATGTATAGATATTCTCTAGATTTGAGTTATATTATACTGCTACTTCAGCCCCAATAAAATAATGCTATTGAGTTTATGCAGACTTTTTCTATGGCTGTAGCACCTCATTTCTGAGGATTTTTCTTGTATAGTCTCATTCTTTCTCTTGTACAATGAATGGGCTGTAATGTAAATCTGATTTTCTATTATACATATGATCTTTGAACCTGAATATTAGCCAACTATTTTTCTATATTGGAACTGCGTTATTTTCTATAGCAGTCTTTGCATATAGCCGCAACCCCTCTCTTTGGGTGAATTTTAGCTAGACTAGGTTGTGGGTGATCTATTTAACCCACCTAGTTCAATTTTTTTGTGATCTCCTTTTGGATTCAGATCTTAGATAAGCTGGTCTAAGGGATTCAGGAGCTAAAAACTCATTTCTGTGCATATATTTCCCATAAGTGTGTTATTTCAACAGGCTTGCTATGCAATCCCAATTTTGGGATATTACAGTTGTATCAAAGCAAATTTCTTGGCTCAGCCTATGAACTTCAAGAATTATGGAGTCTTCTCATGGGGAGGAGGAGATTTGCAAGATAAACTCGAGAAAACCGTTGTTGTCGGGAAAAAATAGGTTCATATAAATTCTATCTCAAGCTCTACAAGGTACCAGAAAAGACATTATAGGAATGATGACGGAAGAGCAGGAAGATCCCTCAATGAGATCTACAAGATATATACATGAGGAAAGTTATAAATCCTCATCTCTTGGATATGGGCACTCAGCCATATCATAAAATCTTCAACGTTCTATCAGTGATTTCTTCATGAAGAGGAATAAAGGAGGTGTGCCCAAGAAGGAGACTCTTGCAGAGTATTTTCGGGAATATCAAGCCCAATCTAAGGAGTTCAAAGATAACTTGAACTTCTGAGGGTTTTGTAAGATCAAGGAGGATAGAAGCACAAAGGGGAAGCAACCTGGTGTGGGTAGATTCTCTCTATATAGTTTTTATGGATCACCTAAATGTCCAGTTAAGCATTGGGTGGAGGAGCTAAGCAACTTTATGCAGCAAATTCAAGTTTCAAAAAATGAAGCCATCAAAGTAGCAACCCTGCATTTTGAAGGTAAAGCATATTCTTGGTGGTTGTTTGAGTCTTTTTCCTTAAGTAATGAAAATTAAGCTACTTATGCAAGGTTTATTTCAATATTAGTAGAAAGGTTTATGAGACTTCATGTGTGACATCTTCTATTGAAACTATCAAACCATATCAGAAAATATTTTGCATGAGTTGGAAGGATCTATAGATCCAACTCCATTTATGAAAACCATGGAAGGAGGTGTAAGCTTGTTTGATACCTTGCCAAGGGCAATATCTCCATCTGATGAAAGGATTCGTTCTCAAAAGTAAGGCATGAAGATTCCTCCTTCAATAGAAGACCAAGATCTGAGGTCTCTTATTGATGATGAGGCAACATCAATTAATGAAAAGGAGGAAGGGAAGACATGAGATGATAATGCAATCACAACAAGAGCACCTTAAGAACCTCTTGATTGGAGGGAAACTAAAGTGTTCTCTCAACTATGGGAAACATTTGAATACTTGGCTAAGAAGGAGCCTTGGGAGAAGCCACCACAGCGCAAAGAATCTCTCATGAATTCATAAGAGAGGTAAGCACTTTCCTGAAAGGGGCATTGCTATCTCCCACTAAATTATCTGCATTGAGGAAGGAGAAATCATAAGTCTATGATGACATGGGCATGAGGATCCATGGCAACTCCATATCTTTGGGGAAAAAAATGGTAGCTTCATTCACAAAGGATATTTCTGAACATGGCAAGAGGATTTTAACCCTCTTGCATGCATGGGCCAAATTAAGGAAGTATTGGAAGACAATGACTTTCCAAGGGGAAGTTGATTTCCATCTGCTTCAATCTTGTCTTGAGCAAGATCAGCTGTAAATGAGGCAGCAAAGGGAATATTATGATGCTCCAACATGTAATTTTGACATCAATCATGTCAAAGAGGAGAGCCATGATATGACAGGGGTAACATTCCGAACATCTACACCGCTGTCATTTTTGGGGAGTCTAGATCCTTATTGGGATTCCCAACTCATGATGGAATACTCCAAGGAACTTTGTACATGTGAGGTTCTTGATGGGAAAGTAATGGATGCGAGGTATAATGTAGTTGAGGGAGTCATTTATTTCCATGAACATATCTATTTGGTTAAAGACTCCAAGCTCAAGGAGAAACTGCTAAATGCAACCTATGAGATCCTGCTTTCCAAACCCACTGGTTTCATTAGAGCATATCACACTATCTTAGATGGATTCATGTGGGAAGGTTTCAAGGAAGAGTTGCACTCTTATATGAAGAAGTGTATGGTTATTTGTTAGATGAGGAAGAACATAGCTATTTAGAAGAGCTATCATTCACACCTCCTTACTCATTGAGTATGAGAGGGGACACATCCATGAGTCATCTCAATAATGTAAAATAAGTATATGGAGGAACTTGTCTTTCTATCTTTCTAAATATTATGATGTATCTCCTATATGCTTATATTTTTCTAACACTCAGTTGCAATACATTGCTCTAAGAGGGGGAATTATTTATGATGGGTTTCATGGGCCACTCAAGGCCATGAACTATGTTGATGCAGGTCATCCCTTGGAGGCTCTTGGGAAGTTATTATATCCTTCATGGTGTGATTTTTTTACACCAATTATGATATGCCTTCTCCAAGAATTTAAGGAGGATGGGGCAGCAAACATGTGTTGGGGGAGGCACTTGTCATCTCCTATTCTATGGCAGTTAAGGGTGAAACTGCGCTGGTTGCACATGAGGAAACATATTCCTTCTCCTTTATCATACATGGCAGCTAGCATGATTCTAATCATGATTCCATATGTTGGGGATTTTCTTACTCTTGGGAACATGGTTGGAGGATTGGCACATTGGTGGGATGTGTCATTGGGGAGAGGAGTCTCCCACTCTTTTTGCACTACATGCTTCAATGGGAGCATGAGATATTATATGGACACTATGGTAGACCACTTGTCTCTTTTTGAGGTGAGCCATATGTTTGTTAGGTACATGGCTCTCATATGTATTGGGGAGGATTTTTTCTATGGATTTCCAAGATGGGTGGTGATCCACTTAATTTAGATGATAGCATGGAGATGGGAGTCTTTCATGGATGATGAAATTCCCCATGATTGTCATCACTCCTACCTTGAGGAGGCCTTGGATCAGCAAGAAGGTTTCCACATATACCTTCCATTCTTTCATGAGGGATGCCATTGGGTTTATTCACTAATGGCCAACTTATACACTACGGAGGGACCATTGAGAGATGTAATTCTTGCAGAAATTCTGGAGCAATGGTGGAGACTATTGGATGAGGAGGCCATAAGAGAAGGAGGGGATATTTTGCAGCACTCACCTTATCAGTTGCTTGAGGACAAGCAACATCTTGGAGGGGAGGACTGTAATATTCCCAATTAGCCCAAGCTAATGGGAATATTCTATTCCTTGTTTTGTTTTTCATTTCATGTTGATGAATAAAATGTAAAGCAGGACATGTAATACTCTTGAAAATAACAAAATAAATCAATGCCCAATGTGAACATGGCTAAATATGGGCCATTTTATAAAATAAACTTGAGTGTGAAAGAGGTTGATCACTTGACCAAGTCAACCTTGACCATATCCACAACGTAGTCTAGATACATTGAACCTCCTTGAGGCACAACACAGTTCTAGATGGAGGTTCTACATGTGAAAGGGGCTAAAATAATGAAGTGGTTTAGGGTTTTGACAAGAATCCAATCTTATAAAAGGAAGAGGAGAGTAGCATGAAGGGGTTGTTGAAGATATTATTTTTTGAAGGTATTGTATGTTTAGACACTCCTCTCTGGGTTTTCCTATTTAGGATTCCCACCTCGTTCCTTGAGCAGCTCTTGGAGGAGACTTGTTCCATCTTGTCCACTATCAAGCTTAGGCAAAACTTCACCTTACACCTACAATGCTGATCCCATTAAGGATTGGGTTGTCCTTGTGAGTTACAGCAAGTGGACGACACTAGATCTGCTCAGATATAGATTTTACTAGTGCCTCTTCTCAGTGAGTGTGTCTTTTAACCTCCTGGAAGAGTGCATTAGATGATTGAGCTTTAGATCCATAATTTGGCATCAGGAAAAATCATTCTCAAAGCCTACAACGTAGTTTCTCTACTTGTACTGTGTTATTTTCAAGGTTTCAGTTACAAGGTGTTTTGTATGCATATTGGAGGAGAGATCTCTCGTGTTAAGATCTTCCCTCTAACTATGGTGATCCATGGATTGGCCAACCAATCCATGTTTATTTTAGATCTGATATGTTGTTCCATTATATGATTCAATAATTTCTGAATATTTCTGCAGATCTGCAACTCTAGGTCTCAGATATACTCTCTGTGCTTCATGATTTGCATAAAACCCCAAGGGGAATGTATAGATGAGCTCTTCCTGTACACAGATATGTATTGGATCTATATTTTTATGTACATATATTCTATAGATATGATTTATATTATAATGCTACTTTTTCCCCAATAAAATAACGTTTTCGAGTTTATGTGGACTTTTTCTATAGCTGTAGCACCTCATTTCTGAGGATTTTTCTTGTATAGTCTCATTCTTTCTCTTGTAAAATGTATGGGCTGTAATGTAAATCTGATTTGTTGTTATACATCTGATATTTGAACCTCCATATCAGCCTACTACTTTACTTTAGTGGATCTGTGTTATTTTTTGTAGCAATATTTTCATATAGCTGCAGCCCCTCTCTTTGGGTGATTTTCAGCTAGACTAGGTTGTGAGAGATCTGTTTGACCCACCTATTTTGATTTTTTTGTGCTCCCCTTTTGGATTTAGATCTTAGATGAGCTTATCTAAGGGATCCAGTAGTTGCAAACTCATTTCTGTATATAGATTTCTTATAAGTGCGTTATTTCAGCAGGCTTGCTGTTGAATCCCAATTTTAGGATATTACAATATATTAATAAAATATATATAATAAATAAATATTTGTAGACATCATATGGTATTTTGTGTTGAGAGATAAGGCTTTCCTCTTGTGGAAGTTGAGTGACAATGGGGTTTATCTTGCTTACACATGGTGCTTGGGATGAAACATTTGTAAAATTAAAATATTATTTGGGAATTCAACCATTTCAATAGGTGTCTAAGTCAAGTAATTATTTGAAAACTTAAAATATTTTTCTACTTCTCCTTCACAAAGATCAAAATTTAATTCCAAAAATGTGTTAGTGAAACTAGTAGACTAGTATCTTGTTTACAAATCAATATGTACGGAGCAAAGTTCAAATATATTTAAATTAATTCTTAGTATGTGAGTCTATACATGTGCAAGTGCATGTGCACACATGCCGAATCCTTGTTGAACATGATAAAAATTACACCTCACCCATATTAAAATACACACCAATAATATATATATATATATATATATATATATATATATATATATATATATATATATATATATATATATATATATATATATATATTAACATTGAAATAAATTTTTTAAACGTCATGTTCCAATTCCATATTAAGAATTTAAAAAATGAGATATTTCCATAGTGTTAAGATACCAATGTAGATCAATATTGAGTGATGATCTAACATGAGAAGAGAGGAATCAAATTTCTTCATGTGAAAACATATTTAGAGTTAAAAATACAATGTGTTAATTTTCTGGAGTATGAAATGCAATGTGTTAATTTTAATTATTTAAATTGTATTTTTGAATGTTGAATAAAGTATATATATGATCAAATAAATGTGTTAACCATAAAAACTTAATTTTTACGATATATAGACAAATTTTTTTATGATATTGATCTAGGTGGATATTGTTGGCCACCCACCTATTCCACTTGGGGCCCCACCATTGTTTCTTTAAGTTTTTTCAGTTTCCTTAACTGTAGCACAATATACTATTTTTAGCAGTTTTTCGGGTCCTAAAATTCTGGAGCTATTTTAGGGCCCTAAACAATGTTTTTTGGGAAAATCGGGAGCAACATGGAGGTTCCTTTGATGTTTCTCACATAAAAAGTTGTATTCCTCAGATAGATCTTTCTAACTTGGTATTGTGCACATCAAACACAAATGGTATGCCAAATTTACGTCCCCGGGAAGTTGATGTACCAATTTACCCAAACGGGGCCCATAGTTTTGATGATTCATCTCCTAGGGTTATTTTTTTGGATGTTTAGGGTTTCCCATTATTTCCCCATAATAAATAGGCCCTCGAACCTCATTTTAAAATAGATCAGAGGCATGTATCCACCACATCTCTTCTCATAGATAACATACCAACACCCTAGGTAGTTTATTTCCATTCTCTGTAAACAAATTTTAGTTTTTTGATAAAATGAAATGAGTTGTTACTTATGTTGCATATTTATATTTATGGTTATATGTATATTATATTTTGTTCTTGCATAATATTGGATAAGTTCTATCAGATCCGTCTACTCTTTGTTAATCCTTCTTTGCATGTCCCCAACGAGTTTAGGGTATAAGGAGTTAGGGCTCGATCTGGTGGAACCTTCGCAGGATCAGCCTCCCAAAACTTGACGATCACCCATGGGGGAAAAAAATAAAGACGAGGAAGCAAGAGATCTTATCAAAATATTTCTCGAGGAGGCCCTAAAAGAAAATGGAATGTGATGATGGATAACTTTTCCCAGATCCTTCAACGACTTCCCACTGACAATGCATCTGCATCCAATAGCCACTCGAGAGGTGTAACTCCTTTTAAGGTACAAGTAAACTTTTACACACCCATATTTGACAGAAAAATATATACAGACACCGTAGATATATGGTTGAATATATTAGAAGAATATTTCTCGGTTCATGACCTTTCTCACTAGGAGAAGATTATTTTTGCACTCCTCAAAGTCACCCCCAATGCCAAAGATTGGTAGGAAACCTACTGTGAGAAAAAGGATGAGGGAAAACCCTCTTTGTTCTCAGCTGTACCCACTTGGAATTATTTCTGTGTTACCATAAAAGAACAGTATTATCCCTTGGGGAGATATGAGGACAAGTACATACGATGGACTACAATTCGGCAACAAAAGGATGAATATGTGCATGAGCTAACAAATCTGTTCCATACCCTGCACACAAGGTTGTGTATCAAATATTCAGAGAAGCATTTGGCGTTGAAGTAATTCAGTTGTCTGCATGGATACATTCAGGACGAAATGGAATTCATCTAAATCTCTTCACTTGGTGCGGCATACTGGTATGCTACCAAGATTGATTATAAATTAAAACAGAAAAAGTGAGACATTTGATCTATGAATCGAAAACAAAGGAAAGGTGCCACCAAACCACAAAATAAAGGACAAATCCAAGGCATGGAGGCCTAAGACAACCTACCAAAGATGCAAGAATATAGCAACACTGCGAAGCTGAAGAAGGACACTAGAATGTGGTGTGAGTTCAATAAGAGCTCCACTCACAACACAAGTGAGTGTTGGGCCAAGCAGTCACTATTGGCCAAGATGAACGCTTTTGAATCAAATGCATGCTCCAAATGTGGATCAGAAGATGACAAGGGGAATGAAAAAGGGAATAAAATTATCGATGTGGAGCCCAATGCCACCGTTTCGAGCATGAAGATCGAGAAGGAGGAACTAGAAGATCTAGAGGAAGAGGAGCATCTCTTCCACTCCTAGATGTGGGTAAAGGGTTACCAGATATAGTTCATTGTTGATAGTGGAAGCCAAAAGTACCTCATTTCATCAAAGGTCATGATATGGTTGGACATGCTGACCAAAACACACCCACGGTTGTACACCATTGGGTGGCATCACCAAGGACGGTATCTCCATCTCAACCGACAGTGTCACCTTCCCTACAATCAAGCCCTTCACGAATGAGGTATTATGTGACATTGCTCCTCTTGATGTTTCTCATGTATTATTAGGCCAACCATACTTGTGGAAGCAACATGCTATGTATGAGTCCCAGCCTCACGTTATTATTATTACTTTGGGAATAATTTGTATAGGATACCAGAGGTACCATCACTTGTTGCTATCTCTTTGATTACTACAAAACAATGTGGTAAGCTCATTTCCAAAACCAAATTTTTTTTCCCTCATGATCCACCTTCAGGGAAAGAAGAATATTGTGGACATGACCTCAAGACAGGGATCCTCCACATGAAAAAAACAAATGGACAAGGTCATGGAGGGGTATGGGGAAATCCTCACCTCACTCGTAGGGGTGCCTCTACACTATTAGGTCAAGCACTCCATTGATATGGCCCCAGGTGCACCACTGCCAAATGGAACAATCCATCGGTGCTATGTTATAGAGAACGATGAAATCAAGAGGCATATTTAGTATCTACTGCAGAAATGTCACATCCAATTTAGTTCATCGCCCTGTGGGAGCCCGACTGTGCTAGTGAAGAAGAAATATGGGACTTGGAGACTCTGTATTGACTATCGTGTGCTGAACAAGATCATTATTCGGAATAGGTACTTGATCCCACATATTGACAACCTTCTGGGAAAAATAAAAGGAGTGAAATATTTCAACAAGATCAACTTGAAGTCCAGGTATCACCAGGTACTAATCAAATGCTTCAGTGTGTGGAATACTACCTTTAAAGCCAAGGAGGTCATTTTTGAATGGCTAGTCATGCCTTTCGGGTTGATGAATGCTCCCACAAACTTCATGAGCTTGATGGATGACATCTTGCAGCCATTCACGAACGCATTTTTAGTAGTGTACTTGGATGACATCCTAATATTCAGCCATACTGAGGAAGAGAACCTCCACCACATCTGACATGTCATTCAAACATTGTGGCAACACAACTTGTGTGCCAATTTGGAGAAGTGCACTTTTGGCATGACTCAGGTTCAGTATCTATGATACATTACTAATGGGAATGGGGTTCATGTTGAGCCAACCAAAATCCAAGTCATTCAGTATTGGCTAGCCCAAACCACTCTAACAGAGCTTTGCAATTTTCTGGGTCTTGCTAATTTCTACCGCAGGCTCGTGTTGGTATTCTGTCATATTACTTGGCCCTTGAGTCAAGTCACTAAGGGGGGAGAGAAAGAAAATTTATTTTGGTTAGAATATCAATAGAAGGTTTTCGTAGAATTGAAACATTACATCTACTCTGCCCCAGTGCTCACATTACCAAACTTGTAATAACCATTTGAGATTGAGACAGATTCCTCTGACTATGCTATTGTGGCACTCCTTACTCAACAAGGGAATCAAGTGGCATATCACAGTGAGACGCTGTCTAAAAGTATCCCACCTATGAAAAAGAAATGTATTCCATTGTGCAGGCTTGCTGACAATGGATGAATTACATTTTGGGGAAGGAAATGGTCATCCTCAAAGACCACTGATGCATATAGTTCATACAGACCTAAGGGAAGTTGCCAAACAATTTTCATCAGAAGTGATCCACATATATGCAAAAGTTTCATTTGAACATCAAGTACTAGAAGGGAAACACCAATAATTTTGTAGACTACCACAGCCAACCATCGATCATGGCACTAACCACCATTCTAAACTCTTGTGGGCACGAGACTTCTAATTGGCCACTTATCTACAAGACCTATCCCGAATTCGGCCACACATACAAGACACTCTTGGGGGGTATGTAAGTTCCAAATTTTCACCACAAATATGCACTGATATGTCACCTGGGACACCTTTTTGTTCCTTCAAGCGAGTGTTCCAAGATGATTTTGGAAGTGCACTACAGTCAGGTCCCTAGGAATTTATGGGTCAAGAAAATAATCGAAGTACTTCAGAAGTATTTCTATTGGTCAAACCTTCGACAAGATGTTGGGAACTACATATGATACTGCACTGCTTGTGTCATTGCAAAACCGACCATCAAGAAGCAAGGCCTCTATACTCTGCTACCTACCCCTAGTTGACCTTTGGGATCCATCTATATGGATTACATGTCGGGCCTTCCTTCTACTAAGCATTGAAATGACTATGTTTTATTTGTAGTTGAAAGATTCTCGAAGATGGCCATTATGGCAGCCTATAAGAAGAATATCATAGAAAAAGCCACTGCTAAACTATTCTTTGAATGAGTGCGGGTGCACTTTTGGATCCCACAGTATATCATCTCAGATCGGCGCAACAGGTTCCTCAACAAATTTTGGTCTATCCTCTATTCAATGCTGGACACCAAACTCACCAATTCCATAGCTTTCCATCCCAAAATTGATGGTCAGATAAAGGTCGTCAATAGGATTATCGTACATATTCTGCACATGTAAAATTCAAAGCATCCACACACATGGGATGACAACCTTGCCTATGTAAAACATAGCTATAACCGGGCTCTCCACATCTCAACCGGCCACAACCCCTTTCAAGTGGGGTTGGAATTGCAGCCACTATGTCTGATTAGCTAGCCATGCCATTTGCGGCTACTCAAGTTGATTCAGCTCATGTCCAGTTTGAAGCTGGCAAAGAGAATATCTTCATTGAGCACATTCAACACATCCACCAATAGGTTCATGACATATTGGATAAAGCCAATGCTAATTACAAGCAATGACATGATCAACATCATATGCCACACAACTTCTACGTGGGTGAGAAAGTGTGGCTACATTTTCAGAAGGAGCGCCTTGTTGTACCCCACCACAAGCTTTATCCACTCCGATATGGGTCGTTTACCATCACCAAGGTCATAGGGGAAAATTACTTTGAGCTCAATATTCCACCATCCCTTGGTCTTCACTCAGTGTTCAATGTGGACCACCTTTGGCCCTACTTCCCACCTTTACTGTACAACCCCGACATTATAGAACCACTCACACCAACAAAGTTAAACCCAGATAGCATGGAATAGGCCACCATGAATCGTATCATTGACATAAAAATCAAGAACATTCGCCAACAAAATACCCAAATGTATCGGGTTGTCAAAGTTGGCCAACTCCTGCACCCAGGCAACTGGTTCACTACAGACCAAGTTTAGCAGAATTTTCCTTATCTCATGGAGGAACTCAAGACAATGGGGATCATTACTTCCTAAGGGGGGAGGAATGATCCAAGTCGATATTGGTGGCCAATCGCATATTCCACTTGGGGCCTGACCATTTTTTCTTTAATTTTTTTTCATTTTCCTTAATTGCAACACATTTTACTATTTTTAGTAGTTTTTTGGGTGTTGAACTTCTGGAGTCCTTTTGAGGCCCTAAACGACATTTTTTTGGAAATTAGGGAGAAATATGGTTAATTCTTTGATGTTACTCACATCAAAATTTGTAGTCCTCGAATAGATATTTCTAACGAGGTATTATGCATGTCAAATAAAGATCATAAGCCAAAGTTACGTCCCGGGGAAGTTGATGTACCAATTTTCCCAAACGAGGCCCACAGTATTACCGTTTCATCTCTTAGGGTTAGGTTTTTAGATGTTTATGGTTTTGCATTGTTTCTCAATAATAAATAGGCCCTCAAGCCTTATTGTAATATAGTTAAGAGGCCTGTAGTCACCACATCTCTTCTCAGATATAAGCTACCAGCGCCCTAGCTATTTTATTTCCATTTTGTGTGTGAAAAAATTTCAGTTCTTTGATATTAATGAAATAAAGTGTTATTTCTGTTGCATCTTTGTATTTATGTTTATATGTGTATTCTGTTACATTCCCGTATATATTCGGATAAGATATATACATACTTTTTTTGAATAATATCTAATATATATGTGATTGACATTAGAATATTTTACATAACATGTATATACACACATTTTTTCATGCAAATTAAAATATTTTTTAACCCATATCCCATCATAATGGATTGTAGAATTACTCTCTCCGCTCAGTAAAAATAATTTAAATAAAAAGTGTTTTTTTCAATTACTTTATTTATATTATTTAGATTAAACTGATTTCAGAATATTATTTAGATAAAGTTAATTTTAGAATATTTTATTGAAGATAGATATTAAGATAATCTACTTTTAATGAATACTGAAATATTATTTTTTTATTAATTTTTGTTAATATTATATGTAAACTCTATGTGAACATAAGAGTTACACATGTAAATATTGAAATATTTTTTTACTATCAATTTCTTTAAATATTATATGTAAAGTCTATTTGAACATAAGGGTTACACATCTCTTTCATATCGACCTATAAAAACAATTTTGAATGAAATTTAAATAAAAAATATTTGTTTTCAATTACTTTCTTTATATTAATTAATAAATTTGATTTTAGAATATTATTTAGATAAAATTGGTTTTAGAATATTTTATTTAAGGTAAATATTAAAATAATCTACATTTAATAAATATTGAAATATTATTTTGTTATTAATTTCTTTTAATATTATCTATAAAATATATATTAATAGAAGATACTTGGAAAAACAATTTTAAATGAAATTTAAATAATTTTTTTTTTAATTACGTTCTTTATATTATTTAGATAAATTTTATCTTAGAATATTATTTAAATAAAGTTGATTTTACAATATTTTATTTAGGATAGATATTAAAATAATTTAATTTTAATCAATATTGAAATATTTTTTTATTATTAATTTCTTTTAATATTATATGTAAACCCTATGTGAACATAGAAGTTGGATATCTCTTTCATATTGAGTTGTAAAAACATTTTTAAATAAAATTCAAATAAAGAAGGGTTTTCCTCCATTACTTTCTTTATATTATTTAGATAAAGTTGATTTTATAATATTTTATTTAAGATAGATATCAAAATAAATTATTTTTAATCAATATTGAAATATTATTTTATTATTAATTTCTTTTAATATTATATGTAAACTTTATGGGGACATACAAGTTACACATCTCATTCATGTTGACTTATAAAAAGAGTTTTAAATGAAATTTAAATAAAAAAGAGTTGTTTTCAATTACTTTCTTTATATTGTTTTAGATAAAATGGATTTTAGAATATTATTTGTTTTTTGTTTGTCAAGTGGTGTGAGTTCACCAAATATTACATTGCTTGACCTATGGCTTGAGAAACCATGACTGAGGGGCATCTAAGCCATTAAAATCACCAAGGGATCACACCGAGCTTGGTCAACAACAACACTAAGGAAAATAAGTTTAACTTGTCTCCTACTGCTAGCTCAAGCACAACAATGAGGTTTGATTATGGGTTGCCTTTCTGATTAGGCCCATCCTCAACCGGCTGTGGTAGTGGGACATGACGATTTTAGAATATTATTTAAATAAAGTTGATTTTATTAAATTTTATTTAAGATAGATATTAAAATAATTTACTTTTGATAGATATTGAAATATTGTTTTAATATTATACGTAAACTCTATGTAAACATAAGATTTACACATCTCTTTAATATTAACTTGTAAAAAATACATTCTGAGAAGAAAAAAAAGTAATTCATTTATACTATGAAATAGTTTTGTAATAACTTGTGAAATCAATAAAAAATAATAATGATACTTTAATTAAAAAATATTCTAATGACAATATGGAAAATTGAATATTCACAACTCATTAGATTTGATTAAAATTTGGTCATAAATATTCACACATATAATTTTATTTTTATTTATTTTTAATATTTTTTTGTTTCTAACAAATACTATTTATAACCCATAAAATTAGTCACTTCATTTATATGAACCAATGAAAAAAATAAATTTAATTTAAAAAAAAAAATCGAAATCTATTTTTAATTTTCAAAATATGAAGCTTAATATTTTTTTTTTTCAAAACTTTAATAGACTTTATAAAATCTAAAATTTTGTCATAAATATTAAGATATATAATTTTTTTTAAACAATTTTTTTGTTTCTAACCAATACTATTTATAACCAATAAAATTAGTCACTTCATTTATATAAATCAATGAAAAAATATAAATTTAATTTAAAAAAATTCAAAATCTATTTTTTATTTTCAAATATTAAGTTTAATATTTAAATTTTTCAGAACTTTATTTGACTTTCTAAAATATATTTAAAAATTTCAAAACTAATTAAAACTCAATTGTTTTTCACTAAAAACAATAACCATATAACATGGAAAAAAAAATTATTTTAAAATTAATTATAAATTAAATATGAGAGTATTGATGTGTACCCGAAAAAGAATGGGGTGACATACACCTTATCAAAAAGTTGCGTTTCACTAGAGGCAAGTAATATTTTTATTTTTTATTTTATTTTATTTTTTTCGTGTATTCCAACTGGACACATTAGTTAATGAATGGCACATAGAGATTATGTAGCATTATACTACACTTTCATTCACATTGATACACATTTTGTGATGTAAACATGGACCATTTTGAGGCGATGGCAGAGGTACTCCATACCATACATAGGCGTTGAACTAATAATTTTTGTATGAAAGCTCATAGGTAGAACATGGAGATAAGTGGAATAATAGTTGAAGTAGGAAGTGGTTATATATTTGTATATGGTAGAAACATGAAAATAGACATACATTTTGAGGAGGAAGAAAATGAGAAACATGTTGTTGTAATCACCTTTTTTAAATGAAAAAAAAAATGACTTTATTTGAATATATAAACTAATATTTCAATATCAATTTTAAGTTACAAAATAAAGTAATGTGTTAAAATATTTTGAAATAATTTTATTTATTGTCATTATACATTTAAAAAAAACCGGTTTAGAAAGAAAAATAAATAAATACTTCAAAGATCATTTTCACATGTACTCTAATCAAGTGGAAACCAACTAAAATTAAGACCGGCTAGTCGTGTTGAAACCCACAGAACACGTTGCCTCGTGCACGGCTGAAACACAACCACATACCCACCATTATCGTTATAAATATGTTCAGCTCACACTGATCGAATGCGCAAGGTTTGATGTGAAGTTGAGTAAATAAGAGAAAGAATAAGTTCCATATAATGAGTATTCATAGTATTGAAAATGATTTTTCTTTGCACACAATGATTGGGCGATTTCCCGCTCCAAGTCACTTGAAATTCGGACAAACTACTCACGTTGGAAACACCGTGGCCTTATATAAAATTAAATTAAAAATTATTCCAAAATTATTTTACTAATGTAAATTAAAAATAAAGAAAATAAATAAATAAATATTTCAATATAATTTTCACGTTTAATATACCTATGTGAAAATTAACTGACATTCAAACCAACTAGTCGGGTTGGTACAAACAACACACCGTCGCCTCATTCACTGGTCAAAATACAACATACATCCTTATCTCGATTGAAGTGCATAGTGGCCATTATCGCTATAATTATCATGGAATCGTATTGATCGGAAATGCAACGCTTGGTTTTCATTCGATTAAACAACAGAAAGAAAGAGAATGAAACGGCTGTGTATAATGAGTATTGAAAATGATTGCGCTTTGCAGATGTTTATTGTGCCATTTTCTTCTCAAGTCATGTTACTGTGCTCATGAATTTGACACAGTTTCTCACTCTACATGGATTTTTCATCACTTTCATCAATACTGAGTGGGTGCTTGAACATATGGTTGAATATTCTGACAGAAACACTAATTCTATTATTTATGTCCTTTCTAGAGGTAATATTGATTAAGAGTTGGAGCAAACAACCCAATTAGAGAAAATTTCACACTAAAAGTGCCCATAAAATTTTCACGTAATTTTCATGTCATAATATGTAAACCAATCAAAATCCTTTAAATTAAAAAGAGGTACATGTAAATATTTGGGAGAGAAAAGAAGAAAAATTACTTTTTTAAAATGTATTTTTGGTTGATCTCCTTATAGGTTTACTCAAATTTCACGTGTAGATACTTTTTGGATGCATAATTAAATTCCACATCCAACGAGTACCCATTATCCATACTTTTTAGATTACCCACATTGAAAAAAATTGCAGATACATTAAAAAAGCATGTTGAACACGTTTTTTTAATGTATCTACAAATTTTTTCAATGTGGGTCATCTCAAAAGTATTCATAATGGGTACTCATTGGATGTGGAATTTAATTCCACATCCAATGAGTATCTGCACTCGAAATTTGAGTAGGCCTATAAGGAGATAATCCATATATACAATTTTAAAAAGTAGGTTTCTTCTTTTCCCTCCAAAATTCATAACTCATATTTTATTATTTTAACTATTATTTTATTATTTTTCCCTAGGAGGCCACTTTCAGGATGAAATTTCCTCTAATGTCCAAAATTCATTTTAAGTGTATTCTCGATGGCTTGTGGCTTGACCATGGCTGCCTCCCCAACCTCG
Organism: Pinus albicaulis; assembly: GCA_034641835.2. Classification (NCBI taxonomy): domain Eukaryota; kingdom Viridiplantae; phylum Streptophyta; class Pinopsida; order Pinales; family Pinaceae; genus Pinus; species Pinus albicaulis. Next base: position 1,505,755,430 of record CM076581.1, on the reverse strand, counting down.
CTGAATATCTCCTTGCATTCCGAAAATTTAGCCTTGCATTGGAGAAACTCATTCGCAACAACGGTGATGATGGAAAATATATGTTCCCACCCATCACATGCTTTATTATAGATTCCTTCATGTCTTGCATGGAGCAATTTGCCACAAATATGAAAGTTCCTAGGGTTATTTGCTGGCCCCTATGTGTTGTCACTTCAGTTTTCCACTACATTGAAATCCTCATGTCTCAGGGACATATTCCTGTTACAAGTAAACACGTTTTAAGTTGCTAGTTGACATATTAAATTTAATTTGATTGTATATTTTTGAAATATTTTAGAATTTAATTAATACATATAAGAATAGATTAGTCTTTAAGTACAACATTTATCTACAATCCAACTGATATTTGTTAAAAAATTCTTGAATTCAATTTTATCAAATACTCTAAAAATATACCATTAAGATAACTTTTTTTTAATTGTAATTGGGTATTTGTAAGTGTAGTAAGTGAAGCGAACAATACAGGAAAACTGAGCACATGTCTTTTGGGTAATCTCCCACATTTGAAGACCACTGATCTTATTAACTTCTATCGTGTTGAATTTCTGACATACATTTTTACGAATGCACTCCTTTATGAATCAAATATTGCTAGTAAAGGGGACTTCATCCTAGTGAACACATTTGTGGAGATGGAAGGGACTGATGTTGTAACGACCCTCTCTTCGAGTGGATTTACTACCCTAGCAATAGGACCTTATTCCTTACTGATTTTTTATAAGGATGGTATTCCACCAGAAATCTATTGGAGGTGGATGAGAGGTGCTTGACATGGTTGGATATAAAGTATCCAAATCTTTTATATATGTTTCCTTTGGCACTTTGGATGTCAAATCTCAAGAGCAACTCCAATAGTTCTCTGCTAGGATATTGAAGATGGGAAGCCTCCAATTTTACGAAATGGGTTTGAAGAACAAACCAAAGATCGGGCACTGCTTGTAAGATAGGTGCCTTAGGTTAAGGTCCTTTCCCACATATCAGTTGGATTATTCCTCATTCACGGTGAATGGAACTCTATTTTGGAGACCATAAGCATGGGAGTTCCTGTGGTGGGTCTCCCTTATTGGATCATCAAAAAACCACCTTTATCTTCCCATGGGTGACATTCGCCTATCAAAACATACCTTTTTTTCTTCAAAAGTCTAGTACTACTTTCCAGCGGGCCATGTCTTATGTTTTTCATGATATAAAACATGTCATTGAATTTTATCCTGATGAATTTACGACACAATATTTTATTTGTGAGGATCATCCCACTCATCTTACGGGAGTGATTATTTTATGTTCTTATTACAAAATTTGGATAATCCCTTACAAATGTGTATTTTTCACATAGTCTGAGATAGGGAAAATTTTAGGGGCTAATATTCGTAGGTGGGATAATTTTCCATTCTTTTTCCAAAAAAAGTTTTGCCAATTTCCATTTTTTTTAAATTGATTTGCCCAAATTTTATAGTATAAAATTATTTACCCTAAAAATCATCAAAAATATATATATTCTAATACAAAATGATAATAAAACTAAATATTTTCAAAAAAATTCTAAAATTTACATATTGGGGACTACTAAGATTCGCCAAGTTTTTTAAATATTAAGATGATAATTCATCCTTAAAATTTTCCCTAGTTTAAGAGATTGCTAGGTTTTATCATATCCAAGGAAGGTATTTTTTTCAATCCCTCTAAGGTTCAGGAAATCATAAATTTTCCTCCTCAATACATTATCGAATAACTTTAAGAAGTTTAAGGAAATGATAATTTCTTCCAGAGGTTTATTTCCAATTATTCCAAGATAACAAAAGGTTTTATGCACCTGTTGAAAATTGAATTACCTTCATATGGGATGACCAATCTCAAATATCCTTTTATGCTTTTAAATAGGATTTTTTTATCTTCCTCATTACTTAATCCTCTTGATTTTAACCGCGACTTCTTGTTATATATAGTGGCATTTGAATCCACTATTGGTATAGCTCTTGCCTCAGATAATGAAATGGGAGAGGAACATCATATTTACTATCTTAGTAAAGGACTCATTGGTCATAAGCTTTGTTATTCTGGTGTTGAGAAGCTGGATTTGGCAATTGTTGTTGTTATCCAATGTTTACAACATTATATACTCTTGTGAAAGACCAATTTGATCACTAACTTCAACCCCATGAAACACATTATTAGTTGTCAAATCATTGGGGGTAAATACTCCAAATGGGTTATTATCCTTCAAGAATTTGATTTGGAGTTTGTAGTTTCTAATTCCTATAAATCCCTCACATTATTTTAGTGAATGTATGAGTTACCACAAATTTATAAAGAAATTGTGGTTGGGGATTAATTCTTCGATGAATCCTTATTCCTCATTATATCTTATGAGCCATGGTATGGATATGTTTTATTTTATCTCCAAACTCAACATCTTCAGCATGAACTATCTAATGATGAACATTGATGTATATGCCATCAGTCTAGGAACTATGTTATTATTTATGATACCTTATACTGCAGATGAATTAATGTGATATTACGTCAATGTCTCATTTATGATGAGGTTTAAAACATTCTAAATTATTGTCACTATGGAGATTGTGGTGGTCATTTGTATAGGAATGACATTTCTTAGATTATATTATGTGTTGTGTATTTTTTCCCATTGATATTTAACCATCCATGTCAAATCATTTCTATAAAGATGCATTACAACCTTACTACACTTTACCCTATGGTTATTGTCAGGAATTTTTCCAAATGGGGCATTGTCTTTATGCATTGTAATCCCATGTCAAGCTGAGGAAATCATTACATCATCATAGTTGTATATTAATTTATTATGTGGGTTGAGGCTATGCTAAAATTCTCAAATGATAGCACCATTGTGACATTATTTGTGCTCAACAACATCTTTACTAATTTTTGAGTTCCCAAAATAATTTTCACCTATCATGGTGCACATTTCCAAAATCATATGAAGTAGGAGTTAGTCACCTAGTTGGATTTTTGCAACAAACACCTAATCCCCTATTATCCCTAAGCTAATGAGAAAGTAGAGGCCATCAATCTTATCTTGAGAACTATGCTCCGTGGATGGTAGGGAGTCATAATTGAAATTGTCACATTATGTTTTTCTCCATACTTCAGGCATATCGAATCTCAATCAAAACATTTATGGGTTTCCTTCCTTTTGAGTTGATTTATAGAGTGGAGGTTTTTTTCCTTGCTAAATGTGCAATTCCATCATTGAAACTAGTCTTTGAACTGATACCTGACACTTTGGCCAAAGAAAATTTTCGGTTGCATTTCGCTCAACTTGACAAACAAAAAATTTATGTTGTGATAGCCAATGAAACTCATAAAAAGTGCATCAAAGCTAAGTATAATAATTTTGTTTGACCACATATATTTTTAGAAGGTGATCTAGTTTTAGTCTATTATTAAGATCAAGATATGTTGGGGGCAAGAAAACTTAAACCTCTTTGGCATGCTCCTATGTTGTTAAACGATTTCTAATGAAAGGGGCCTACGAGTTGTTTGACTTTAATGAAAATATATTATTGGAGCCCAATAATGGGCTCTAACTCAAGAAATAATATACATAGCTTTCTACATTGTTTGTTGTACATGTCCTTATATAGAGTGTGTGTCATGTATATTTTTTTATTTTTTATTTTTTATGTCTTGACGATTTCTTTGAGTGTTCATTTATGTGTGGTGCATGCTTGGAAAATGTCAAGTCCCTCTACAATTTACAAAGGCTTCATAGATGGTGCTAGTTGTAGCAGACATAAAATATCTTTCATTGTTTTGGTTCTCTTCTCACCCACTGATGAGTTGATGAGAGTAGGGGGCCTTTTTATTTGCATGGTCACCAATAACATGGACGAATATAATGTCATCATTGAGCTCTTAGCAGAGACCATTTCCCTTGGAATCTGCCACTTGGTTGTCCAACTTGACTGACAACTTCCAGTGTCTCAGTTAAACTATGTTTACTCTGTGAGGAACCATGTGACACTTCATTAGTAATTGAGGGTACATATCTTTGAACAACATTTTTCTTATATCACTTATTCACATATTCCTAGAGACTATAATATGCATGTTGATTCATTCAAAATTTATTGTTAATTTTGCACTTGTCACATTAATTATCAAATAATAAACATAAAAAATAGAATCATTAAACACATAATTAGAAAATAACCATCAAAATTACCATTAATATACCCTAATTCAAAATATAGAGTTTTACATCATAAAATATTATGATTATATATGTTAAAATAATGCATCTATGGCCCAAACTACTAAGTTAGTACATACCATAGACAAAAAACTATCATAGCAGTATTACTCTATGAATTTAGTCACACTTGTGTTGGTGGTAATATTAGACATGACCAACATAGGATAGAGTTCAAATTCCATGCTGGGGATAGTGTATGCATTTATCTCAACAAAGAACACTTACAATGGGAAACTAAATCATTGGAAACCCTGAAATCTGATATTTTTGTCTCACAAAGAAAGTCAATGATGTTGTTTCTAAACTAAACCTTTATATGACAACATATTAGTGATCTGTGTGTTGAATAATGAATTTTTTATTGGTTAATTTTTATTTTTTTATCGAGAAAAAGGTTTACCAATTTCCACATTCTTCAAAAAAAACTCACCTAATTTCTATAAGAAAAATTATTTTATTAAAAGTAGTCAAAACTATTGTATAACTATATATAATCCTTAGAAATATGAATATTTTTACAAAATTATTTCCAAAGAACTATAATTCGCATTATTATTCATGGTTTAGAAGTCCTACTCTTATTCACATTAAACTTTATTTGAATATGTAATATTCAATTTTCACCTCTTCTATATACTCAACTAATTTTATGAAATAAATATTGACATGCCTTGTTTCCATGTATTAAATGATGGTTTAAATTGCACTATGATTTACTCTTCATCTCACTCAAGTGAACTCTTTGACGCCACTTGAACTGAATCCCGATCGAAATTGATACTTGGATCATTGAATTCTTAAAATAGTTTGCATGTATTTAAAATGACCATTAAACAAGTCTAAATTTAACTGCCATAGGAAAATTTGAAGCAAATTATATAAAATAAACATTAAAAAAAAACACAAGAGATAAAATGACACCAACAAGTTTATAATGGAGGTTGGCTATCTTCAATCCTACATCTCCAGCCTTAGTAAATTCAGTGGGGAGGTTTCTTTATTAATTAATAAAATCCATCAAAGTAAATAGATTTTTCATCAAAATAACTCCTGACTACTTATGTTGTGTTCTGCTCAACCTCAAGAACCCAACGCAACTTTTGGCACTCGAAAATAACTCCTACAACTCCCACAACAAGGATTCAAATTTTTGTTGTATCGTCTTTCTCTTCATAAAAAGCCCTTGTTGCATAAAAAATTTAGTTTTTATTTTTCAAAAGAAAAAAACCACTGTATATTTATGAAAATAAGTAGTACATAATAGAAACATTGAGATTTGTATGTATGATGAGAATCCATAAGGAAGCTTCATACACATACAAGTTGAACATATGGCTTCATAGAACTAAAAATTATGTGACATGAGTCCACATCGTCATAAAATATTATGTCTCATAGTAGCCCATATATAACATCCAAGACAACTAATAAACAAATGTGCATGTAAGCAAACATCTATCAAATTCACGTTGAATAAAACACAGGATTATGAGATATCAGATTTTCGTAAGCCTGGCAGTGTCTATAATCAGATAAAATGAAACCTGTAATTAAGCCTCCAGACCCTCCAGGGGAGAGCTAACAAACATATGTTAGGAAAAAATTCCACTGTGCAGATAGTCAGAGGAGTCCACATTCGGCATAATAGGAGATAAAATAGCTTTATCATAACTCACTCGCTTGCCGACATCTAGATAAATGGTCACACTCGCTTGCAGAAAAAGATGTTAGCTAATGATAATAGTAACAGACCATACCGAAATAGAGACTCATGTTCCTATTGCTCAAATCATGCTACTATCTGATGACTAATAAGTGAGATCCATGTAATCAGAGAGAATGAAAGCTACAATTAGAACTATAGTCCCTTCGAAAGAGACATAAACAGGTGTATGTAAGGTAGAAAACTAGCTGAGCAGACAGTATAGGGTCTGCATCCAGCATCAGAGGAGGATAAATTTGCCATGATATGATATTAGCATCATAACTCGCTCGCTTTATGACGTCCAAATAAAGGGCCACGCTCACTTGCAAAAAGGTTGTTAGATAATGAGAAGAATAAAAGTCCATATAAAAAAAATAAGAGACTCACGAAAAAGCGCTGAAAATTGGTCAGGGAATGGGTATGTCATTAGCCCAGACCCGGAACCCATGCTTATATTGAGATACCTTCATGATTTCAAACTCCATGTTCAGCCCTTTATTTGAAAGACCATCCGCCCTGGTGTTCAATTCCCGGAACATGTGAGAGATCGGAGGATGGCCCATTTTATCCCACAACTATTTAATCCTTTTCAACCATCCCCGTACTAAAGGGGCTGAGAGAGAAAAGGCTTCATTCTCCACCTGGATGATAACCTCAGAGTCTCCATAAATAATTATATTCTGAATCCCAAGATTGTAACCAGTGTATATTTCACTCCATAGTTCCAAGAGTTCCACCATAATGTTTGTTCCCAGACCAACATTCCAACAGATATGAATGGGCTCTAAGGAAAATATCTTAATATAGACTCCACAACCCATCATCCCATCCTGGCATGTCCCATAAAAAAGGAGAGCAGGCACAGATATGGCATGGGGTCTGAGTCTTCTAGACTGATCCTGGATTGATAAGGTAGCCACCTCTCGATGTCCAATCCATTTCATAATGGTAGTGTGTGTAGCAAGAACAGAAAATCCCTCCCCTTCAAATATAATCCTGTTGCACGCCATCCATATTTCTCATAAAATAAAGAATGGTAAAGATTGGTATTTACCTTTAATCTTATCCCATCTGTTCACAGCGTCCATGAAGTCATTTGGGGTCCATGAGGGATCAATGAGATGCAGATAGAGGACAGGTAAAGAAAAGATGCTTCACTGATTCCTCATCCTTTTCGCAAAGAGCGCACCTGCCAGGTCCCATATAAACTCTGTGCATAATCAAATCCCATGTGAGGATCCGCTTCTTCCACACCAGCCAGCCAAATAGTAATATCTTGGTGGGAATGGAATAGTGCCAGAATTTCCAGAAATCCTTTAATACATCGGAAACTTCACCTCGCAAAATGAGATATAAATACATATCCTTGACAATGACCGCATCCTTGTATAGTACATCATCCCATATGATCTTATCTCCTTCCCTGTTATGACATAGGCAAGCCGCCTTGATCTTCATAACATATTCAGCCCAATATTCCGCATCTGCAACAACAAGACCCAACATTGATGCATCTTTGAATACGGGAGCCTCAAGAGACCAATAATGTATATCTTGATTAAAAAAGATAATACCCCTCTGGGAAATTTTGTGGGAAAGTCTTGGATATGGAAGAAAGTCCCCCTGCACCCCACAAATTATATCCTTCGCAATGATAATATTCAGTCCATTACCAAAATACCATATAAGTCTGTCAGCAAAGAAGTGAATTTTTTTTTGAAACCCCAACCAAATACTTGAGAGGCATCAGGGCACTTGAAGTTGTTTTTTATATAGAAGTAATAAAGAATCCCTATTAAAATACTTGGTATAGATAACATCATTCCATATCCCCTTCCCAGTGAAGGCCCGCCATAGGGATTTGGCCATCAAAGCCCAATTGAACCTACGTATATCGAGAATACCCCATCTTCCCATCTGCTTCGGCATACATATTATCACAAATTTAGTCAGGTGGATACTCGTCTTCTTCTCTGAGCCGCCCCATAGGAAATTTTCCACGGTTTGATTGATGAGGGAAACAATCTTTTCCAGGATATGATAAATGTGCCATGAGTATACCATGTATTAAGAAAGAACAACTTGAATAATAACTAGTCTGCCTCCCAAAGAGAGCTATCAATGACACCATTTACCAATTTTAGTTTTGGTTTTTTCAACCAACCGGACCCAGTCTTTTATCCCATATCCACCTGCCTTGATTCAGAAGCCCAAATAAGTTAAACCTGCAGATGCCTATTTAACTTGTATGCCCATAAAACTAGCAATAAAGAGGACCTCTTGTTCGTCTCCATATTCATATATGAGAAAGGACTTGTCCTTATTTATGCTTAATCTTGTTTCTTTCCCAAAACGAATCAGCATATAAGGTATGTAAAAGCAATGATTCCTGTTAATTCTATAGAAAATAAGGATATTGTCAACGAAAAGAGAATGGGTGATGCATGCCTCTTTAGAAAAGGAGAATCTCGATATATATCTAGAGGTGAGTGCACTCTACAACATTCTACTAAAACCATCCATGATAATGATGAAAATAAGAGGGGATAGCGCGCATCCCTGACAGGTCCCCCTCCTTGCCTTGAAGAACTTTGTCGGGAGACCATTTATAATAACATCATAAGTCACAGAAGAGATAGAAGCCATAATCCAGCAAATAATATGCACCAGAAGCCCGATGTTGAGGAGGACCATTCTAATGTAAGACCAGTCCACAGTGTCATAGGCCTTAAATAGATCTATCTTCATAATAACCGCCTTCTTTTTCTTGAAATGCAAAGAGTGTAAGACCTCCTGTGCGATGGAAACAACGTCGTGGATGGATTGACCTTTCAGAAAGCCATATTGATACTTAGAGATATGTCTTGATAAGGTGTCTCTCATCCGATTTGCGATGATCTTAGAAGTTATCTTATACAATATATTGCACAAAGTGATTCGTTTGAAATCAGAAAAATTCTGAGGATTGGAGATTTTGGGTATGAGAGTCAAAAAAGTGGAGTTCAGGTTAGCCTCAATGTGTCCTATGATTCTAATATGCTCCACCATCTCTGTTATTTCATCAGCCATGATGTCATAGAAATGTAGAAAGAATTCCGCAGGCCATCCATCCGAGCTTGGGCATTTGTCGATGGCAAAGGATTTAAGCGTCATTTCTATCTCTTCTTTTGTAACCGCAGCATTCATACCTTGTATTGCAGAATCGTCAAACATCTGCGGGATCTGTTGTAGAACCCATTCCTGGCATGCCACCGATATGCTGTAGTCGGCTTGATAAAAAGAGGAGAAATGATTATAAGCTTCTGTCATAAACTCATCCATGGAGTATACAATACTACCATCAGGTTTTTGAATGTACCAGATAGCATTTATTTTCCTTCTCTCATTTAGAGATCAGTGAAAAAATTTAGTATTCAAGTCACCTTATTTCAACAAGGTGATTCTGCTTTTATGTTTCCACGTAATCTCCTCAATTCTTAGTATCTCCTTCATATGCATATTAAGCTGCTGCATATTTTTAAAAGTATCTTCATTAGAAACGCCCTTTTCAAATTTGGAGTACAGATCATTTAGGGATTGAGTGATGTAAAGGTACTCCGCTCTGAGGTTCTGTTTTTTTTTAATCTCCCATGCTTTAGTAATCTTCTTATTGTATTGAAGCTTCTTATGTAGTAAAGATCATCCACATAAGCCCTCAGGATTAGAAAAGTCAATCCATTGATACCTCATGATCTCATTTTATTCCTCATCTAACAGTGACGCTCGGTTGAATTTCAAAGGCATCCCTTTCCTTACCACCTCCTGGTTCCATGCCCTCCTTGGCCTGGTGGAATTATTTTATAGTAAAAAATGAGAAATCGGGGGGTCAAATCCCAACCTCCCCTTCACTCTTGTGGTGATACCTTATAAAATATATAACAAAATTCATTTTTTAAAGGATATAGTGTTATACCATACCCCAACATCTCCACATTTTACATATTACATATAACAAACCTTATCCCTCCATATAAGGATAATCATCCACGTAATATGGTTCCACCACAATATATTAACAGCTCCACACTATCTTAATACATATTATGTTTCCACGTTTAACACCATACATTAATACCCCAACAATATACTATTTATTAACTCTTTAAATATTTGTTAAGTGTGGTGGAGGTTATGGTAATTTTAGTTAGAGCTCTGTGAATATGGTGGAGCCATCAATAATGGCGGGGTCTGCCTTATTTTCTGCCAAATAAAATAATAATGACATTAAATAAATGGGGTGATATATTTCTAAATAAAAATCAACCTTTGGTATAATGGTAAGTGCTGAGATTTGTTTCTAATAGGTCGTGAGATCGAATCTTGTTAAGTCTAGCAATTTTTTAACAATAAATTTGCACCACCCATAAAATGCCATATGTCAATGTCTAATAGGGTGACGTGTCACTTTGAGATTTGTCAACATGCCAGTAATTAGAGACTAACACTTGTCTCGATCTGGATAATCAAAGTGTTGAAATTGCATTGGTTCTGGAACCTTGACCACGAAACCCTTAACGTCACCTTGGGATTTGTCCACATGCCAATAATTCGAGACTAACACTTGTCTTGATATGGATGCGCAACATGTCAAAATTTAATTGGTTCTAGATGCGCAACATGTTGAAATTTCATTGGTTCTGGAACCTTGAACAGGAAACCCTTAAGAAAAACCATGCTTTCTGGAACCGTGAGCATTGACTTCGACCAACTTGACTTTGAATGTCTATCATGTTTTTAACAATAAATTTGCACCATCCATAAAATGCCATATGTCAGTGTCTAATAAGGCAACGTGTTGACTTCAGATTTTTCCACATGCCAGTAATTAGAAACTAACACTTGTCTCGATCTGGATGTGCCACGTGTTGAAATTTCATTGGTGCTCAAACCTTGACCACGAAACCCTTAAGCGAAACCATGCTTTCTAGCACCGTGAGCATTGACTTCGACCAACCTGACTTTGGATTTTTGACCTCCTTTGACCAGAACATTGACCTTTAATAAATTTTGCATACAGAATCAGATTTTTCATGTTAAAGTTGGATTGGAATCATTTTTTTGAGCTCTATGCAATGGAATGGGTTTTGCTCAAATCTGGTGACTTCGATTATTTTTTCTATTTGGGATCCCATTTGGACTACTCCTCCCCACTGAGACCTTTTCGACCTTAAAAAGTTTCTCTACCATGTTTGAAGTTAAATACAGTGTATCCACCTTCCAAGTATCTCTGGGCCAACCTATTCTAAATCTGTATATGTTACTCATCCAGACAATCCTCAATACAACATAAAACTGCAAAGCACACTGTTCCATTTTTCATCTATATCTACATCAATGTTTTTTGTTATCAACCACATATTGTTGAATAGAAAAAATTTGAATAACAACACTAAACATACTAACATAAATGAAATTGTACCATGTTGGCTCTTCATAACTGAAACACAACTCAACTTATCATGCAACAATACTTGTTATACAATTTATCTCTCCTTAAGCACAAATTTCTGATTTTTTTTTAGTTGTTTTATGCTTAAGTGTCATTGATGGTACAAACATAGTTTTACTTCAATAAGATTCCCTCTTTAACTATTCCATTGTTTAAAATAATTGTTTTTCCTTTATAGGATGAGAATGTACAATATATTGAATTCCTTATTTAAACAAGTGATATTGATTATGTTCCCTATAGAATATTTATTTCTAATAATATAAATATGGGATACCTAAGACCATCCTGCATGCATATAGTGATACTACATCACATGTTACCTTATCCACAAAATTAGATGTAATTGTAAATTGTAACACAAACTTCTTAGTTACTCACAACTTATGAATTTTGCTCATACAATTTAACATATAAGGTTTATGATGCATTTTTTCTCTAACCCCAACTTATTAACCACTTCCTCTGAAATTAAGTTAACTTGATATCCACTATCAATCAAAGTGTCGATCATTGTTTTCTTCATAATGACCGTTATGTGAAATAAATTGCATCTCTTCCTATCACAAGAACTAGAAGAATCATTGTCATCATTAGATTTACATGTTAAGCCCACTATTATGATTTTATCCTCTTCACCTAAGTCTGACCCCAAATCTAGTGGCTACACTATTGCTACAATTTTTTTCTTCCCTTTATTTTCTTTAAACAACTTTGGTCTCCTTTCAAGGTGAAATTGCCAAAAATTCTCATCACCACACCCTTCTTTCCTGTAGTTATTGCAAGAGGGCTTTTATTCCTCTTTGATAATCAATTTTGATTTCTTTTCATTCCCCTTGCCTTTTCCTTGATTTCTTGAAGCTCTTTTTGTTGACCCTCTAGCTACAAATTTTCCTTCTTCAATATACGTTGCTTGCACTAAAAACACATTCAAATTAGTAGGACTAAACATAAATATAGTGTTATGAATGTATTCATGAAATCCTACTATACTTCATACATTTTTGTTATGTATAGAAAGGTATTTTTAGCATTAAAACCTTCTTACGAAATTTGTCTGTATATTCCTCCACTAATTGTCCTTTTCTTAATTTAGGACCTTTCCATTCTATCAAGGTCTTCTCCTTATACCATGATGGATAAAAATAATTTATAACTATGGAAACAAAATCATTCCATGATGGAAATATCTTACCAATATGGTGAGTTGTGGGTTGAAACTTACTCTCCCACCAGATAAATGTTGTGCCCTTAAGATGAAGTGATGCTAATCTGATCTTGACTTCATCATCAGTGAAATTTTGCACAATGCAATATACCTACATCTGTATAACCCAATTATCAAGCTTCTCGGCATTAATCTCACCATTATACATTGATAAATAAAACTTCACATCAAGTTTCAACAATGGTTTCGAAGAAGAGGCTTCAGTTTGCTTAAAAAGAAGAAATAAAATCTTTATTCTCACCATCATTTTCTTACTTTATACATGAATCAAATGGTCCTTCATCTTTACGACCTTCTTCTTCTTCACCTTTGGAATTATCATCTTCCTTTTCCTTTTTGAAATCATTGTACATCTCCTCAAACATGGCTCACAAGGTCATAAATGCTTCCACAAAAGCTACATCTGAACCAAAATGAATATCACCTCTACCTTATTCAGCCATCTTCTCCCCTCGAGTTGTCCTTATTCTCGAACCGATTTTTGGATCTCCTTTGATAGTTTCTCCTTCACCATGTCTTGACTTCCCCTAGTGATCTTTCACACGTAAACCTAACTATCAATAAATTCTCTAATACCACTTTATATGAATCTCAATCAAAATTGGCACTTGGTTCATTAAATTTTTAAAAGTGTTTTCATGTATTTAAAATCACCATTAAACAAATCTAAATTTAACTAACATAGGAAACTTGAAAGGAAATTTCAGTAAATAAGCATTAACAACAAATCACATAAGTTAAAATGATACCAGGAAGTTAATTATAGAGTTCAGCTATCTTCAAGGCTACATCTCTGGGCCCGGTCTTCAATGGGGAGGCCTATTTATTAAATAATTAAAGCCATTAAATTACATTGATTTTACATCAGAATAATTCCTGAATGGTCCTACTATGTTATACTTGACCTCAAGAATCCAACACAAATTCAACAGTGAAAAATACTCCCTACAACTCCCAGAACAAGCCTTCAAATTCCTGATGCCTCACTATCTTTCTCAGCATAAAAAAATCCTTGATACATAAAATTTTTACTTGTGGCCTCCTTGGCCTGCTGTCACTATTTTATAATAAAAAATGACAAGTCAAGGGATGAAATCTCAACCTCCCCGCAAATATTGTGGTGAAACATTATAAACTATATAACAAAATTCATTTTTTAAAGGATATAGTGTTATATCATATCCCATCATCTCCACATTTTACGTATTACATAAAACAAACCTTATCCTTCCATATAAGTATAATCCTCTGTGTAATGTGGTTCCACCACCATATATTAACTACTCCACACTATCTTAATACCTATTATGTTTCCACGTTTAACACCATATATTAATACCCCAACCATATACAATGTATTAAACCTTCAAATATTCGTTAATTGCAATGAAGGTTATGGTGAGTTTAGTTTGATTCCAATGAATATTGCAAAGCCAACAGCCATAGTTGGCTATGCCTTTTTTATGACAAATCAAATCATAATGACCTTAAATCATTGGGGCAGTAAAGTTCTAAAAAAAATCAACCTATGGTACAATGATAATTGTGGATATTTGTTGTCGATAGGCCGCAAATTTGAATCATTCCAATTCTTCCGGTTTGTTAACAATAAATTTTGACTACCCATAAAATGATACGTGTCAGCCTCTGATAGGGAAATGTGTTTCCTTGGGATTGGTCGACATGCCAACAATAAAAAACTAACACTTGTCTTGCTCTGGATGCAACACTTGTCGAAATTTCATTGGTGTTGGAACCTTGACCATGGAACCCTGAAGTGAAACCTTTCTTGTTGGAATCGTGTGCGTTGACTTTTACTAGCTTGCCTTTGAATTTTTTACCTCCTTTTACCAGAACTTTGACCTTTAATAAATTTTGCATACGGAGTCAGATTTTTCTCATTCAAGTTGCGTTGGAATCGTATTTTGAGCACTACACAATGGAATGTGTTTCAGTCGAATCTGATGACTTTGATATTTTAATCTTTTTGGATCCAATTTGGATCACTACCCTCTTGATGTATCTAATTTGACATCTTCACCTCATTAATAAGGTGAAGTGTTAGTTTGTGTACTTCACCTATTGTTGTAGACAATAACACATATTTATTGCATCGTTGGGATAAAACATGGGTTTTTCATGGAACATATGTATGTAAGTATGAAGTGGGGGGTTAGTGTTGGAAATACAGAGAAGGTGGTGATCACTTTTAAATATTTTCATAGAATTATTTAATATTCAATTATTATCGATGTTTATCAAGTAACAACAGTAAACAATATAACACAATAGGCACACGAATTTTAGGTGGAAAACCCCCTCTAGGTCAGAAACCATTGAACACTTTTCTAATAAATTCTTTAATCTTCAGCCCCAACTGAACTGAAAGGTACACCTTCCTATAATTCTATAAAATCATTATTCTCCAACTCCCACTGGAAGGACGCCACAATTCCCTGGTTTCTTTAGTAGTCAACTAAATGGATGCCCTGACATCCTAGAACAACCTACCACCTTGAAGTGTTTAGAGGCTCCAACCTATAGGTGACTTCATGCACCAACCTAGCACCTACCTACCACCCTATAATGATCATAAATAAGACAAGAGTGTGGAATCCCATACCAAGGACAATGATCCACGATACAATATGACTCACAATGATTTTCTTGACTAGAGCAATCACCCAATCACATTATGACCTGCAACCCAACCATACTATTATCCAACAATGACACTTATACCTCCCAACAATGCCTCTCCAACTCTAGGAAAATTGATTGTTTTACAATAATGACTCTTTTACAATTTTACAATGATGATTTTCAGAATACCGACTTTTGAGATGACTTGATATTTGACTTGACATTGCTTCTTTGAACACTAGTAGTTGTTGAGGAATTTTTGTGCTTGTTTCAATTAATGGTACTTTGGCATTGCGTTGTACTTCTAGTATTTGTCCGAATTTTCCTATTGTGTCCTCCTTCCTACACATCATTTAATGAACAAGATCCAAACCAATATACAAACAAAATACTTATATTGTCCTGCAAACCATATGTCAGAGAGATATTCAAAATTCAAATGTAAATAAGTTCAACATTAATGAACAAATCCCAATAAAAAATACATACAAAATAGTTACACTATGCTGTAAAAACCCATGTCAAAGATGATAGTCAAATTAAAATTCACACACGAATCATAGACACCTTGTTTTAGCAGGCTTACCCTTGACTATTGGTGCATTTTCCTTACTACAATGATCCTTGAATGCATATTTTTTCTTGCCTTCTAGAGGATCGATATTGAGTATGCTATATATATGTAATTTCAGATCTACATGGTCTGAAGTTGCGTCCCAGGGTAGCCCTTTAAGTCATATTTCAAACCCCATAGGTATAATAAATATTGGATTCTTCAATAAATAGTTATTCCCAATCTCCTATGATGACCTGATTATATACTGGTTCAGTAGAGCAAACTTGTACGAAGTGGCACGTGTCACTGTTTCATCCTTTGGTCCTAAAAACGATATCCAACAAACTACAACCCGTCCTCTTTCTATAAAATTTTATGAAATTTAATTCAATGCTTAGAGAGAAAGTTATGACTATTTTTCGAAGGCCATCTATTTGACATGAAATTCGATAGCCTACAAAAACCTTAACTTCCTCAGATCATATCTCCAAAAATATAGCGATCTAATATCTGAAATTCAGACATGTGCTTCATCAGGATTTCGGCTCAAATTGGTTTTTTTCAGCATCTGAACCATTGCAGAAAAAAAAAGGTTATAGAAAAAATTCCACGATGACCTATTTTAAGTAGTGAAATCCTTACATGAGGAGGCTATGAGGGTCACAATTTATATGAATTCTTAGGTTGAGAGGGTCTTCAACAAGTGAATGTTGAAGGGATTTTAGGAGCTTAAACAATTATTAATTATTTACTATTCAATGATCACAACCAATTATTAGTGTCATACCACAACCCCATGGGGTTTTAGCCCACTAACTGGGGTTACTAACTTCAAACATGAATATCTCTCAAGACGTGAATAATTATGTGGCATGACATACATCAACGGAAACATATGAACAAGTAGAAAGCATCAATAATATCCTTGACTCAGAATAGAGTAACTTGTCAATTCAAAATTACCATGCAATATTGTGATAGCCAATAGCACTGCTTGGGTTGACATCAATGAAAACCACTGACCAATATTTAAGATGAATGTGAGGTCCCTATAATACTAGTGTATCCCCCTTATTTTTATTGCTGTGCTATGGTAGCCCCAAAATTTATATTGTTGTGTGCCATAGAAACCCACTATTGTTATTGTTGTTGCCTTACATTATTATGTTATGCAAGCTCTAATTATATTGTAACCCCTTAGAATATTATATATAAAAATGAGGTCTTGTCATTTATATCATCCAAGAATTATTCATTTCTGTGATGTAAATAAGTTTTCCCCTTTAGAGACGCTAATTTTGAATTCATCAATGTATCTTTTGTTCTTTTTTTGTGATTTGGCTGCATAACATTTGGTATCAAGGCTTTGGATTTTATGGTTTCACTACTTGGAACCGGTCATATTGGAATTTTTACAATAACCTTTTTTTATATGAGGATTTAGAAATCAAAATTGTGGCTGCTTAGAGCTAAAATCATGTTGAACTTCATGTAAAATTCAAATCTTGGTTCACTATATATTCTGAGATATGGTCATAAGAAGTTAGGGTTTTTGCATGCTCTAAAATTTAGTCTCAAACATGTGACCTAGGGAAAATTTTCATAACTTTCTCTACAAGTACTAGATTTGAATTTTGTAAAAAATGATTGAAATTGAAGGATATTTAGTTTGTGTTGTATCATTTTCAATGCCAAAGGTTGAAACAGTGACACATGGTATTCTGTACAAGTTCGCTCTATTGAACTAGTCCATAATCAGGTTATAATGGGAGATTGGGTATAGATTTATCTTGAAGAATCCAATATCAGTCTCACTTATGGACTTAAAAATAAGACCTAAATGGCTACCATAGGAATAATTTTAGATCTTGGAGAGACAAAATTAGAGAGACACAACAATTTCAATATTGAGTTGATAAAAGAAATAAAAATGTGTGTATTTAAAAAATTGTTTGAAGCAATTCAAAGGGCATATTGAAGCATAGAAATCATCATTTGGCTCCAATATGCCTCATAAAAATAAAATGGATACATGTAGTAAGGAAACAGAAACCTCCGGTATGATGCATGAAGAAGAGGAAGAAATACAACATGATATATCAAAATTACGAGGCCAAGTGCAACAATTTTTGCTCTCACAAAGAGTAACCAAAAATGAACTGGAAGATAGGATGGATGGTTTCAAGAATGATTTAAAATATGGCATGGAACAAAAGATGAATGTCAATATGGAAGGAAAGATGAATTTCAAGATGGAAGGTTTAAAGGATGGTTTTCAAATGAAAATAAAAAGGAGCATGGAAGGTTTGATAAAGTTGCTATAAGAAATACTTCTTATAGGTGACAAGGTACTCCATGAAATCATGATGAGGAAAAAGGGAATCAGAATTATGATTTTACAAATTGCAATAATTTGTTGAAGAATAACCACATTCCAAAGATTGATGTGAGGAAGTTTGATGGCAAGCATATATCAACATGGATACTATAGATGGACAATTCTTCGATCTAGATGATTTGTCACACACATAAAAGGTACACATTGCATATTTATATCTAGAAAAAAATCAATTCTTTTGGTATCGATGGATTTGTTCTCATAAATAAATTGTCACTTGGACAATTTCATGAAAGAATTGTTAGCACATTATCATGATAAAAAGAGGAATGCCTTCTTTATCCAATTGATAAATCTCAAACAAATGTGTTCAATGGTCCAACACATTGAGGACTTCCAAAGATTGAATATCAAGGTAAATGATATTCTAGAGGAGATTAGTATTGATGCCCTCATATGTACTTTAAAGGATAACATCCAACATGAGGTTCGTGTTTGGGAATCTAATTCATTGGAGAATAAATTCAATGTTGAAAGAAACGTTGAAAAAAAAATTACGGAAACAAGGGAGTTTACCACTGACAACTATAAATATGGAAGTGTTGTTTCTCCTAGCCTTAGGGAAAATTTTAAGGGCTAATATTCAAAGGTGGGATAATTCTCTATTTTTTTTTGTCTAGGGGATAATATTTTAATAACCTAAACATTGTTGTTAAAGACATGGGAATTAAAGCCACTGCTCAATCCCAAGATGAAACCAACTGACTAGTATTGTGGAGAATGTCTCTGATTTTGGAATCTCAACGCATTATTTACAACCTTCCATCAATATTATGGTTTTTTCGGGTGCCACATTTATTTGTTTGTGGCGCGTTGAATTCATTCACCTGTTAGGGTGCATTTTATTATGAGTGGCAACACAAAAATATAATTCTATGAGAAAATGTATGTTGCAAGGTTTCTTATAATATTCCTTCGCTCAATTAGATAGTAATATTGGATATGGCAACATCCGGGTGTATGTTTCAATAATTATTGAAGAATACAAGAATGTTCTATGAACTTAGTATATTGTGTCGACCAATGTTTTAAAGTGAGATGTTTGCGCAGAGACAATATGATATATTAAAAAAACATATATATTATAACTTAATTTAAATATTAAATAATGAAATGTTGTATAGTTTGAATATTATTAACAACGTTTTTTTCTTTTAAAGATGTTGTTCTTAATTCAAATTTAAAATACCATAGAATATGCACATCGTAATAAATTTGAAATGAAATCTCGACATCCTTGTAAATTTAAGTAAAATATTTATATATAACAAATATAAATACTAGGATGAATTCTAATGTTAAAATGTATTATTATTATAATAAAAAAATGTTAAAATATACATAAATAGCAATAAATTATTAGGTATATATAAAATATAAACTATATATTCAAATTTCATATTTATTTTAAAACAAAATTTGTTATATTTTATAATAAAATAATATTTACAAATATAATGTTTTCTTTTAATATTAAAAAAGAAAAATATTTGAAAACAAGCTCTAGATTATATAGTATACATTAATAAGACTATGATATTTTAGCTCTTTAGTTGAAATTCTATGAATTTGTCTCATTTTTCATTAGGGAATTCACCTACTTCTCCACTCCATATACTACATTACAAATTATGAACAGAATATAAGGAGCTGTAACTCCTTGTGTCAAGACATTTCTTAATCCGATAGAATTGGCGGCACCACTAGGAATTGACTCTATCTTATAGCCTATTTTTCCCACTTTTTAGGAGTAATAGAGACCTTCGACCACTTCTCTTCCTGTTTACTTTAATGTACACCTTTTCCTCTTCAATTTTCCATTTTATCACGATAGTCACCTCCAATATACTAACATGATTTACTTAGTCATTTTCATCCAGTGTACAACTCAGGAAATTAGTTTCAAAGTTTCTTTTACTAGGAGCATATGTGGTCAAACTTATAGAGCCTATCATTCTCGAGTTTTATAATATGGATCAGCCTATAAATTTGTGATGATTGTATTGGGATATAAATCTATGATTGACCCATATCATTAATCTATAACAAAATTTATGGAAGCATCTGAGCTCAAATAGGGGTTTACTATTTTCGATAAACTACAAATGATCAACCATGCTATTGAGATATGATCATAAGGGATTTATATTTAAGATATGAATAATAATATGAATCTATGAAATTATAAGTATAGTGCAAAATACTACATTGGGCCAAGCTAATATATCCATCTTTTGAGAATTTTGAAGAAATTTTGATTTAACACCATACTAGGTTTAGATAATTTTACGACTTTACATAATTGGATCTACACTGTCTAGTGCAATGGGAATATTCAATACTCATAGATCCAATATTTCATACTATAGTTATTGTAACTAGATAGGATATTTCCCAAAACTTTTAGAGTTCTCATTACATTATAATGATGGATGATGCCAATGGTGGCAAGGATTTGCATGTATCAATCAAAATGCCTTAAAGTGACATGAGAAATATGGGAGGATAACCGTAGTTGGCTTTACAAGATACTTGATTAAATCTATTGAGAGTAAAAGGAGAAAATTCACAATCCCCTAGCACCAATTCTCAATTCTTGGCAAGAATTTTGGCATTATTACCTTAGAGTTTGGACTGTTGAGTTGTTCGATATGAGATCCTACTTTTGAGAAAGTCACAAAGAATTTAGTGTAGGGACTAAAGGCCCAAATTTCATATGTTGGTCTACTTGGTGTTCACATAAAAGTTTTCTTTGGATATTAGACATAGAAAGATGAAATATATATATATATATATATATATATATATATATATATATAAAGAAAATTTTAATCTAGAAAAACTAGTGCTCTCTTATTACATACTTTGTGACTACACATGTAAGAGATAACTCTTTAGATGCTTCCTACTAGTATACTCTAGGACAATAGGTACATGTTGGGATGAGGATCACACGGGATACTAGTAATCAAGCTTGAAGGTATGTTTTTTTATCTCATCTTAATGGAAATAGAGGCAATTAAAACATGGTAGGATAATCTTCCTATATTGGAAAGAAAATGTTCTACATATCACCTGTGTAATTCTTCATAAAAAAATAGTCCTTCACTATATTAAATCAAATGGAGATTGAATTTATTTCTCTTTATAATACATTTTTTTTACTTTTTTTATTTTCCTCCACAACATCAAAAATTTATTGTGTTTACTAAAAAGTTTAAATATTACTCACCTTGACTTATTTTCTTTGTGCTTCCAAATGCATTTGATGTTCCTAACTCGTATGCAAAGGTTGTGGATCTTGACTTTGACAATCGCCATTTTTCTCATTTGGAGAATCCAAAAGGAAATGATTGTCTTGATCTTGGAATTTATGAATATTCAAAGAAAAATAGAGTTAAATAAGTTGAGAATTTCCATAAAACTAAAGAACAACTCCTCTCACTTTGATCCTAAACAAAAACAAAGAAAGGATTGAATGAAAGTTGACACATCCTAATGGAATCTCGATAACATATTGTTATGAAACCAGCTCCAAAGTAGAAGAAAAGAGAGATCAACGCCTTAGAAATAAGCCACTTCAAGGGGGCAACTCCAATACATTACATAATTGAACAATTCTTGGATGATACAAATGATAAAAACTCTTTTCTATATATAGGAGTCCATGGGGTCACAATGTAATCCTAGCCGACCTAACAATAATAATGTAAGGGCACAATAATAACAATATGGGGGTTACACAGGTACAACAATAACAACAAGGTGATTACACTAATAAGAATAAGGGATTATACTACTAATATAAGGACCTAACATGCTCCTCTCCTTCAAAAATGTGTTGTCCTCAATGCTTGAGTAGCTCCGAGTGCTTTTCTATAAAATTCTTATCCTCCCATGTAGAATATTGAGTGGGTAAGTTCTTCCATTTGATGAGATACTCTAAAATTGATCGATTTCGTAGCTGTCGAGTTCTTGTTTCCGTGACCGCTTCAAGTTCCAATATGGTTTTTCCTTCCTCATCAAGTTTTGGAAATATTGTTTGAACTGGAAGTTTGTCCCCTATAACCTTTTTAAGCATGAAACATGGAAAATTGGATGCACTCGCAAAGAAGCAAGAAGATCATTAGGGGAATTTTGAGGTCTAAAATGGGCCTCCTAAGGAAATAATAAAATAATAACTAAACCAATAAAATAATATTTATGAATTTTCAATTCACTTTTTGCACCACAATCCATGTAACCATAGTTAAATTAAATTCAAAAGTTGTACCAAAATAAAATTAATAAAAAAATTGTATTGATGTGACTATAAATATGAATGATCTTTTTAAGAAAATGTCATTATCATTGAAGAACTAATGCATTTTTCCTTTGTACTTAAATAACTTAAAATAAAATATAAATATAAATTTATAAATTCTTAATTATATTATATGCTATTAATTAAAATTTATATTATTTAAATTGTATAATAACATGTAATTAATATACTATATAAAAATAATATAATATAATATAATATAATATAATATAATAAATGTATAGGGATATGCATTTTTTCTTTCAAGAAATATGAAATGACAATAATATATTTTTATTCAAAAAGTGTGAAACGACATTTATTATGAGTACTTTACTTTGTCTTTAAAAGTACTTAGAGCACTACCATGGTTAACCATGAGTCTTTATCCACCATTGATAATGTGACAGGTAAGTACCTTTAACTCATACAATGTCACCTCAACCATTAGGGATGATGTCATCCCCTAAAATGTGATTGGTTCTCATAAAGTGAATTTTTATTGTACATTCTCCTTAGGAGGCCCATTTTAGACCTCAAAATTCCCCTAATGCCACTTCGTATACCATAGTACCAATCTTCTGCAACACCTTGTAAGGACCATAGTACTTTCGCAATAATTTATTATCTTTCTTAGCTTGCTTGAGGGACATTTGTTTGTATGGTTGTAGCTGTAAAAATACCCAGTTTCCCACATCAAAAATTATCTCATTGCGATGTTGATATGCCTGTTGTTTCATTCGATTTTGCACCAAATTTATGTTATCCTTTAAGATTTGGAGAAATTCTTGTTGATGCTCAATGTGATCGTCCACTGCTTGAACCCCAGAATTATTCCTTAAAGAAGATGTGATGGACAATGAATGATATCCATAAAGTGCCTTAAATGGGGTCATTTTTGCTGCAGTATGGATGGAAGTGGTATACCACCATTCAGTGAGAGGTAACCACTTGACCCATTGTCCTTGCTTATTAGATACAAAACAATGAAGATATGCTTCCAAACATTTATTCACTATCTCTACTTGACCATCATATTCAGGATGATAAGATGAGCTATGAGCTAGTTGAGTACCCAAACAAGAAAATAATTCTATCCAAAAATTTCCTGTAAAAATAGGATCTCTGTCACTTACAATAATATTCGGGTTTCTATGTAGCTTTTGAATTATTTCCATAAATGTAGTAGCAATTGTACTTGCTTTAAATGGATGAGAAAATGCACAAAAGTTTGCATACCTGGTAATTCTATCAACTACTACCATGATGACACTCCTTCCTTCAAACTTAGGTAAACCTATGATAAAATCCATTGAAATCTCCTCCTAACATTGAGTTGGAATGGATAAAGGTTGTAGAAGACCTAGGGTCCTAATTGCCTCAACTTTATTTTGCTGGAAAACTAAACATTCCACCACAAACTTTTGAATATCAGATTTAAGGCCATCCCAAAAAAAATATTTCTTCACCTTGTGGTAATTTTTAAAAAATTCTGAGTGTCCTCCAAAAGATGAAGTGTGCAATTCCAAAAGAATATTTTGTTTTAGTTGGGAATTCTTTCAAATATATAAGTGATATTTGTACTGTAAGGAGTCATTTTTCCAACTAAATGTATCATATGTATTAGGATCTTGCTGCAACTTTTGAATGAGTGTCCATACTTCTTCATCCTTCTTCCATTCATCCCTTCCTTCGGTCATTTAATCTGGTTAGATAATAGAAATGGCACAAATCAATGCTTCCACCTCTTCATCCTTTCTTGACAGTGCATCTGCAACAACATTTAGCTTCCCTTTTCAGTAGATAATTTGAAAGTCATAACCCAACATCTTTGTGACCCATTTTTTCTGCTCTTCTAAATATATTCTTTGTTCCAAAAGGTGTTTAAGACTATCATGATCAATTTTTACCTTGAAGTGTCTTCCCGTTAGGTAGGGTCTCCATTTCTTTAGTGCATGTAGTATTGCCAACATTTCCTTCTCATAAATAGCCTTTTGTAAATACTTTCCTTTGATTGAACTACTTTCAAAATCAATGGGTCTTCCTTCTTTCATTAAAACAACACCAATTCCATTTCATGAGGCATGAAATTCCACAATAATGGTTTTTCTGAAGTCTGGCATAGCTAAGACTGGTGCTAGGCACATTGCCTCTTTAAGATGTTCAAAGGCCTTAGTTGCTTCAAGAGTCCATGGAAATGCATCTTTCTTCAATAATGTTGTTAGAGATGCTACTATTCTCCCATAATTTTTAACAAACTTGCGATAATACCCTATTAACCAGAGAAATTTGGGCAACTTCTTTATCGTTTTGGGGAATTTCCATTCCTTAATGGCTTTAATTTTGGTAGGGTCTACCTTAACACCCTCATGAGATAAAATATGACCTAGATATTCCATCTCTTGTACTCCAAAGAAACATTTGGATGTTTCTGCATATAATTTTTTCTCTGCCAATAGTTTGAGCACCCTGTCAACATGTTGAGCATGATCCTTCCAAGTCCTATTGTATATTAGTATATCATCAAAAATCACTAGCACAAATTTTCTAAGGAAGGGTTTGAAAATGGAATTCATCAACCCTTGAAATGTAGAAGGTGCATTAGTAAGGAAAAAAGGCATGACCAAAAATTCATAATGACCCTCATGAGTTCAAAATGTTGTTTTTGGAATATCTTCAGTCTTCATTCTAATTTGATGATATCCTGAATGAAGATCCAACTTGGTAAAATAAATTGCTCCATGTAATTCATCTAATAATTCATCAATCACAAGAATGGAAAATTTATCTTTAATAGTGAGCTTATTGAGCTCCCTATAATCCAGGCACATGTGCCATGATCCATCCTTCTTGTGCACCAATACTACTGGAGCACAGAAAGAACTTCTACTAGGTTGAATTATACCAACCTCTAACATTTCTGCAATCATACGTTCAATTTCACTCTTTTGGACATAAGGATATCTGTAAGGTCGGATGTTTGGAGGAACACTTCCTGGAATTAAATGAATAGCATGATCATGACCATGAATAGGTGGGAGTCCTTTGGGAGTATCAAACACCTTGGAATGATTGTCCAAGACTTTTTGGAGATCTGGAGAAATAGATGATTTTGATGTTGGAACTTCTAGTGAGCATAATTGTGAAATTACGCCCTGTTGTTCTTTCTTCAGAAGATTTTTCATGACATTAGAGCTTATTATCTTTCCTGGATTTCCTGTGATATCCATAATTCGATTTCCTTTCATTCTGAAAAAAAAATTCAAGAAAATTTCTTGAAAATTAAAAGCTATCGTCCCCAAATATTGTAACCATTGTACTCCTAGTACAACATCGACACCTCCCATTGGGATGGAAATAATTGGACTATTCAATACATATTCCCCCATGGATAGCTTGATATTTTGGCATTTTCCAGAGAAATCTATAGTTCCTCCATTTTCAACCATCACTTGACATTCTAGTGCTCGGTATAGGAAACAATTCAATTCCTTGGCTACCTTACAATGAATAAAATTATGGGTACTACCCAAATCAATCAATGCTATTACCTTTTTCTTCTTGATATGTCCTTCTATCTTGAGAGTTTGAGGAGTGGTAATTCCTTCCAATGCATTACATGATATGGTCGAACTCATTTCTTCTTCTTATAGGGTTTCTTCTTGGTATATATTCTACTATTTTGAGGTTTCTTGTTCACTTTCTTCATCTTCTTCACAATCTATGTAAAATAATTTCTTCTCAGCACACTTATGACATTTAGTGTATTTGTTATCACAACTCTATCAAAGCCCTTTTTCTCTTTTGTCTTCCAATTTTTGTGATGTCAACCTTGTAGGTTGTGGAAGTCTAGGAGTAGCAACACTTCCATCTTTATAGATGTGAGTGGTAGGCTTCCTGGTTGCCATAATTTTACATTCAATTTTTCTTGCCAACCTGAATGCATTCTCAAATGAATCAGGTTCCCAAACGCAAACTTCATGTTGGATGTTATCCTTTAAGGTCCCTATGAAGAAATCAATCCTATGTTCCTCTAGAATATCAGTTACCCTTATATTGAATTTTTGGAAGTCCTTAATGTGCTCCACCACAGAACCCTTTTGTTTGAGATTTATCAATTGGCTAAAGAAGGTGTTGCTTTTTGTATCCTCATAATGTGCTATCATTTCCTCCATAAAAATTTACCAAGTGACAATTTTTTTACGGGAGCAAAGGCATCGATACCATACAAATGTATTTTGTTCTAAATGTAAAGTTGCAATGCATAATTTTTGTGTGTTTTGGACATTGTTGAGATCAAAATATTGATCCATCTCTAGTATCCATGTTACGGGATCCTTGCCATCAAAATTCCTCATATCCATATTTGGAATATGGTGGTTCTTCCATCCAATCTTAGAGTTTATGAAATCATTATTAACATTTAGTTTGTTCTCATCATGAGTTTCCTCTACTATATTTTCACCATTAGGAAACATTTCTTGTATCAACTTTGCCAAACCTTCAATGTCTAATTTTAGATCATTCTTCATGTTTTCCATGTTGTCTTTAATTTTTTCATCAATCTTAGCTTCCATGTCATCCATATTAGCTTCCATGCCATCCATGTTAGCTTCCATGCCCATTTCCATGCCATCCATCTTAGCTTCCAAACCATTCATCTTAGCTTCCACTCCTTTCTTCAAACCATCCATCTTAGTTTCCACGCCTTTATTCAAAACTTCCATTTCATTTTTTGTTTCTCTTTGCGATAATGAAAATTGGTGCACTTGCTCTTGTAATTTTGATATTTCATGTTGTGTTTCTTTGTCTTCATGAGTCATAGTGTAGCCTTATAAAGGCTTAATGGGTGTTGAATTCTTTTTAGGGGGCATTTTAGAACCCAATACTAATATCTATTCTTCAATATTCCCTTGGAGTAAATTCAAACTATTTTTTTTCAAATGAGACTTATGTAATTCGAAAAAAATACACACCTTTTTCTTGCTTTTGAGGAGCTTGATATTGAAACTAAATTATCTCTGTGACTTCAGATCTTTAATGTTTGAATTTTGGCCCTAAAGTAGCCCTCTGAATCTTCTTTCGAATGACATAGGTTTGGCCTGATTTGGATTCTTCAACGAAAAGTTATGCCCAATCGCCCACAATGAGCTAATTATGCAATAGTTCAATAGAGCAAACTTGTACGACTTTCCACGTCCCATTGTTTCCTTCTTCGGCTCTAAAATTGATGTGATGAAAAATAAAGTCAGTGTACTTGTAGACGCTTTTTACATAATTCCAATCTGATGCTTAGAGAGAAAGTTATGAAGATTTCCGCAAGATCACCTCTTTGAGATGAAATTAGGGAGCCTGAAAAAGCCCTAAATTCCATAGACCATATCTCCAAAAATATTTTGAACCAAGCTCTAAAATTTTGTGACATTGTTCCTACAGATTTTGGATTCATTCTCTCCAAATTTCAACTTCTGAACCTTCGTAGAAAAACAACTATAGCGAAAATGTTGCGATGACCTGTTTATGTTAAATTCAAGAGCTAGCAAAAAGCCCTAAATTGCATAGACCATATCTCTAAAAATATTACGAACCAAGCTCTAAAATTTTGCGATGACGTTCCTCTAGATTTCTTCTTCACGCTTTAAAATTTTCATCTTCTCAAACTTCGTAGAAAAACAGTTATAGCGAAAATTCCATGATAACCCATTTGGACAAAACCCTAGAATCCAAAGCTTTGATACCAAATGTTATGAAACTAGATCCAAAAATAGAAGAAAAGAGAGATCAATGCCTTAGAAATAATCCACTTCGAGGGGGAAACCTCCAATACATTACATAAATGAACAATTCTTGGATGATACAAATGACAAAAACTTCTTTCTATATATAGGAGTCCATGGGGCCACAATGTAATCCTAGCCGACCTAACAATAATAATGTAAGGGCACAATAATAATAATATGGGGGTTACACGAGTACAACAATAATAATAAGGGGATTACACTAACAAGAATAAGTGACTATGTTAGTAATATAAGGACCTAACAGATATCTATTTATGGTTGATTGTTTTTTTACTTCAAGAGATGTTTTAAATCACTTCCCTATGGGGTATATAAATAATAGATATTACTCATGAAACCTGTGGATATTATGCAATGAGATAATTTTTATTTCATTTTTCATAAACGAAAATTGATGATCACCGGGGAAAATTAACCTTATCTATTCTCTGAAAAAATTGCAATGATAAGATTCATAAATGCTTGCATCGAACCTTGTTGCACAATAACAAAGAGTTAAAAAATGAACCCTTGAAGATTTAATGTTCAATATCCTTAGATAAATTTTTAATATCTAATATGTTTTATTGAAAAAGACTAAGTTTTTGAACCATATGTTGCATTTATAATGTTTTATGTTAGCTCATCTCTCGGAAGCTTTGGTCTCGGGTCAAGGTCTTGTAAGTCTTAATTGAAATGATTTTATAAGAAGAGATTTATGGCTTTTCTCCTTGTGGGGGTTTTCCCTGAATTGGAGCCTGTTTTTGGTGTTCTTATGTTTTCATTGTGATCTTATTACTAAAAAATTTCTTGATGATGAAAAAACTAAATGTTAATGATGTTACCCTAATCTAAATCTCAAGAAAGTTTCAAAGATTAAAGAGAAATCAAGTTAATATTTAAACTAACTCTCTACCCTAGATTTCTGAACATGGTATCAGAGCTAGGTTTTGAATTGAGGGCATAGAATAAGATCAACTTGGCACCATATCATCTCAAGAAGAGTGAATTCGATAGTCTAAATTTGTGAAGGGAATATGAAGAAAATTATGGCCATAATTACTAGCCCTAATTACAAATATAAGGTCGATAGTATACACAGAAAGGAGCAAGGGGTTTTGGAGGGATATACACATTTTTCTTGATGAATGAATAGCTAGAATACCTTCTATCCACAGATTGAACCTATCAAAAAATAAAGAAAATTTTTGGGCTCAGTATACTATCCCTCTTCTCTGTGACATAAATCGGACTTACTCAACAAGACCAAGAGCTTAAGCGCTATGATCTTGAAGGACCAAAAGGCTATTTGTGGAGCTCAAGAAATTCCAAGCATCTTGAAAAAGTAAGAAAATGTATGAGGTAAGCTTATAATATATGAAGTCTTCAAAATTTCATTCTATTGTAGTCAAGACAAGATGTCATAAGGTTTGCTTATTA
Organism: Pinus albicaulis; assembly: GCA_034641835.2. NCBI lineage: Eukaryota > Viridiplantae > Streptophyta > Pinopsida > Pinales > Pinaceae > Pinus > Pinus albicaulis. The sequence goes on along the minus strand of CM076581.1, from coordinate 1,505,725,610 downwards.
TCTATCATCTTGGAAAGATGTCAAATATTCCTTAAATTTTTTTGAGTATTATTAAATAATTATGAGCATAAAACTTTATTGTAAATCCTATAATAAATTCATCCTTTCTAATTTCAAGAGGATCAACATCCTTTCTCTATACTTGTGCATAGAAATTCAAGTTTGAGTTTCATTCTGGGCATTATTATTGCTACAAGAGGATCAAGACATATAAATTTCACCTGCATATGAAAGGATCCTAAATTCATCTATCAAGCCTACGTTCTCGATAAGTTTTGAGTGATCATAGTGTCAATTTTAAATGCATGTGAATGAGTCTCTTTTGGAAGCCCTAAAAGGCTTCTCTTTTTCACCTTTTAAAAGAGAGCCAATGACCTCCCATGGTGGAAGAAAATATAGATGAGGGAGCAGGAGATCCTTTCAAATATTGCTTGAAGAATGCCTCGAGTGACAAAGGAACAAAATGATGGACAAAAATTCCCAGATCCTTCGGTGGATGCCCACATATGACACATATTCATCCATTAGCCACCTTGCAGACATCGATCCATTTAAGGTACAAGTAAAATTTGACATCCCCATATTTGAAGGTGAGACAGATGCAGATTTCATAGATAAATGGTTAAATATGTTGGAAGGATATTTTTTGTATCATAAATTTTCCAATAGGGAAAATATTAATTTTTCACTCCTTAAAGTCACCCCGCATGTCAAGGACTGGTGGGAAACCTATTATCAGTAGAGGGACAAGATGGAACCCTCATTGTTTTCAGCCACACCCGCTTGGAATTATTTTTGAGACACCATCGAGGAACAATATTACCTTGTTGGGAACTATGAAGATAAGTACATAGAATGGACAACACTGCAGAAGGGAAGGGACTAAGACATTCTAGTTTTCACAAATATTTGTCATACCTTTCACAAAAACATAGGCATCAAGGATTCTAAGAGACATCTTGTACTCAAGTATCACGACTATACCCATAAATACATCCCGGACAATATGGAGTTCCTGAAAATATCCCCTCTTGGCATCGCCTATTGATACATTATCAAGATCGACCAGAAATTTAAACAGAAGAAGGGAGAATTTTGATCTGCAAATGCGAAGCAAGGGAGAGGCTACACAAAAATGTTGAAAAAAGGGAAAATCCAAGGCAGGATGACATAGGAAAACCCATTGAAGCCGTAAGAAATAACAACAACATGAATAAAAATAAGGACATGTGAAAGTTGTATGAGTTCCATAATAGCCCCATTCACAACACAATTGAGTATTGAGGCAAGTAGTCACTGGTGGCTGAGCTGAAGGCTTCAGAGTCAGATGCATGTTTTGACTTTGAGTCAGAACTTGATAAGGGAATGATAAAGGTTTTAGCAGAAGGATTCACTCCTTGACTGCAAAAGGAGTAAGCCTTACACATCATAGTTCATTTCAAATTTTAAAGTGCTTTTTGAGTGGTGGGATGGCTTCTCAAAGATTTTGAAATTATTTTCTTATTCTTTAAGACTTTCATGCACTTGGAAATTTGTGCCAAGTATATATTGTATGGGTAAATTGGTTGTATAGGGAGCATATTGTACCAAATGAAGAATATGGACAGCTAGTACCTATTCTAGGAAATATTCATATCCTAAATTAGACACACACCTATAATATTGGATATTTACACAAACCTTGTTTATGAAAAGTAAACAACATTCAGAAATTAGATTGCATGAATAAATTATTTTACAAATCCTTTATGAAATATTCACTAACATGTTTTACAACACATATGTGATTTTTAGAAAGCTAAAAGTAGATAATTTACTATTAAATCCTTTAAGTTCATCACTCACACCTTACTAGTAGTTGCAACTCATAATTGAAATAAATTAACAAATAATGAAGACACACCATACATAATATGGCGCTTGAGTCACAAAATCCTCCAGCATGAAGAAAAAAATGATTTTCCTTGTTATATATAGTCTCCAGGTAGACCAACATCCAACCTCGAAATGGTATTTACAAATGGTATATATAGAAATAGAGGCACCATCTCCATCTCTTCTAGAATGAAGGAAAAAATACTTCTAATATTGCATAGGTGTCATAAGACATTACAACCATATCCCATCGAAATCTAACTGAAAGGAGAGATGTAGAAGAAAGAAGAGAAGAAAAATGGGCTGAATTGCTGAGTGTGTTGTCATGTTGCCCCTTTTTTTGCTGATTTGTCTCCTTATGTCTTGGGTCTTTAAATAACCATGTATCTTCATTTAATATTACCTCCAACAATCTCATAACAACTTATCACCATCACTTCTTATATCCATTTGGTTATAGGTCCTTATCTTTCCTTATATGGCTCGAATACTTTGCTGACATGTGTCAAAAATCAGTTAAAACAAGTGTGACAAAAATTCCGATAAAAACCTATAACTATGCAAAAACTTGAATGCTATCGAAATTTCTAGTATCGCTCTATTTACTTTTCAAAAATTCACAGAAAATTCTGAAAAACCTGTGCAAAGTTATATTCTTTGACATCTAATTTGTTGTTCAAAACTTCAATTGATAATAATGAAGGCGTTTGTATCAAAAAACATTTTTACCTTCCATCCATGTGGGCTACATCTTCAGCAAGGTTGTCTAAGTTTGTCTTGCTATCAGCAGCTGATCTTGATCTATTTTTTCCTGTGGCTGCATCCTTAACATTGGCCTTCTCCTTCTTAAAACCCTTTTAGATCTTTATTCTTTTTTAGGGTTCTATGTGCAGCTCTGAAGGGGTTCTATTTTTATATTTCTTCTTATATTCCTTTGTCTTTGACCCTTCATATGTTTCTTCTATATCAATGAACTCTGTCATTAAATTTGGATTGTGCAGAGCCTTGGACTTGAGCCTGAACTTTTTGTTGTTTCTATTATGTATTTTTCTCGTACCAACAATAGGTTTGGCTTCTTCTTTCTTCTTCTTGCTATTGATATCATACCCTGCATCTTTCAGGAGTGCTTTATCAAAAATTTTGGGCTAATAATGTTTTTGCATTTTCTGATGAATATCTGCTTCAGGAATTTCTGGTAGAATTTTTTATTTATATTTCTCTGTAGTTGTAGATCTTCCTCTTCGAGCTCTAGTTTATACATTAGGAAAAGGAAGAATGGAGGGCACCATTTTAATAGACTTGGGGTTTATCAACTAAGGATATCTCTCCTTTCTCCAACTTTATCTCGGCCTTGACTGAATAAATATTTTCTTTTATTCTCTTATCTTTATGGATGTTCTCCTTTTTATCATCCCTCTTGGCTCTTTTTGCAAGATGAGGGTGTTATTGTGAGGATGGAGGTATAAGTTCAAGTTGACGTGTCTTGTACAACAAGAAATGGTCCCATGTCTAATTTATTTTCCTTAACTCTTCTTCAACTAATAACTTGATGAGATCTTGATGGTACAAGCTATATTTTGAATCAGAAATGTGAATTTGGATCCATACTGACATCTTTGTCAGAATGTTCAGCAAAAATTATGGCAAATTGAGCATATTCATACCTGAAGCAAGAAAAAAAAAATTCTCATATGATAAAGAAACACTATTGTATACCTCCTTTCAAAAGTGAGGTAAATCTTGATAAGTTTAATAGATTCTACCCATTCCTTTTGTAGGTATCTACTTGGAATTTATTTGGCCTAGTTGGGATATATGTGTGCCTCCTTGAGGAAACTGTCGAGGTCTCCTCCAGTGATAACCTGACCTTTAAACCACCTTTCTCCTTCCTATTGGAGTTTTATTTCCTGAGTGATTGAATCTGCTAAAAATTGCAATGTAAGACAATATAATTTGGCTTCTTTTCCATTGAATGAGTTTGAAAACTCTTGAGCTACTCCTAAGTGATAGCTTCCTAGTCTAGTGCACAAATAATACCACCCTTTTTAGACAAGAAATCTTCTCTGCTTCGAATTTGCATCCACCAGGTCAGCACCCTGTGTTTGAATTCATTTTATCTCTCCTCCTCTTTTAGCCATCTTCAAAAATTAATAACTCTATCTCTGAGAAATGAGAGATGGAAGAGTTAGAAGAGCTCACCTAACAATTTTGTCTTGGGTCTTCCTCTGAAATCTTGTTTGAAATCTTGACTCCTCCGCAAACTAAAACTCTAGAAAAATCATTCTCCAACAGTTAGGCTCACAACTGATAGTGTTCCCACTTTTTCGGTGGTCTTAAAATGACAACGATATCCCATCCTCCCATGCAATATATTTTCATGATGGAAAATATCCTTGAACATAGCATGCACCATGTGGTGGCAATCATAATATTTAGTTGGATGTGTAACTTTGGATAGCATGCTATAGGTGGCTTGAAGTAAGTGTATCTATGACTCCCAGTCACCTCCACTGTCTTTTTGACTATTGGCTTAAATTTCTGATAGTGTCGATGTGCGACCAACCAAATGGTAATCGCACTGAGTCTGATGATCCACAATATTCTCCATTACAAAAAAATGTACCTTGACATGAGATTAAACTAACTCGGCTGATAGACGAGACAAGATTAATGGATAGTTTTGTTACTATGCATTGACATCTAGACACTACACATATACCATGACTTAACATGAACATAGCTGACCACATACCACTCATATTATATGATATAAATTATTTAAAAATATTTGAAACGAATTTATACCATAAAAAATGGCTTGATAAAAAAATTGATGCGCTTTTCGTTTACTTTAAAAAACAGGGGAATTTATCGGAAGTTCTGGTAGCATTGGAATAAAAGAAAAATAGATAGAAACAAGAATATAATAGACTATCTGAAAAGGCTAAAACAAGCACTACCGAAAATTTTGGTAGTGACCAGATTTATTTATGAAACTTTTAAAGTCTAATCCTAAAAAAATAAGAGTTAAATGGACTTATGACTTAGCAAAGAACTGTGCTAACAAAAGGGAAGAAGATTATTGATGTGGAGCCTGATACCACCATCTCCTCCACCAAGATTCAGAATATTGAGCCTGACTATGTAGAGGAAGGGGAGCGTCTCTTCCACTCACATGTGGGTGAAGGGGTCTCCGTTGTAGTTCATTTTCAATAGTGGTAGCCAAAATAAACTCATCTCATCATAGGTCCATAAGCAAATGTGCCTACCAACCACACCACACCTGCAACCATACACCATCAGTGGCTCCACTAAGGATGAAATATTTGCATCAGCTAGCAATGTCTTCTTCCCTACATAATCAAACTCTTCATGAATGGGGTATTGTTTTACATATATCAAACCTACATATAAGTATGTTTTCCCTAAGTGTGGCAGTGCACTTAGAACAATATAAATACAAATATTTGATCTTTTCCTTAAAATGAATAGATAAAGGGAGTAAAATCTACTTGTAATATGTTATGTTTTTCTCGCCTCCCTTAGTCGCTTATTTCGCTCTCAATCCAACTTAACTCGCTTGATTGATACTTGCAATGGAAAATAGTAGAAAGAAAACAACATAAAGGAAATATGATCTAATAAAGTTAAACAAATTGAATCGATTAAACTCATAAATACAGATATAACATCATTGACATGTGAATTAGGGAAGGAACAAATGTGTTTATTATAAAGTATAAGGAAGCGTACAACTAGTTAATCGATTCATTGTCACTCATCGAGAAGTTTAGTCCCATCTTCATCACATCCAACATCAACAATCTAGCAACATCACAATACGTGCGCAATACCTCCAAGAGTTGCGATCTTACCACCATAACTCTACTTCACACAAATTCTTTCTCCCTTGTGCACTATGATCAGTGCTATATTTATAATTAGATGAAGGTAGTTTGAAATAAATGAATCATTGAATGGATTTCCAAAAAATGGATGAAGAAGTTTCCTTGTTCATGGGAATAGGAGGATTAGAGGTTTAATCACTTCATGGTTTCCATATTCGAAGCTATCAGATGAGGTGAATGCTGGAACAACTTATAGAAGCCACTAGAGGTTGGGACTATTCCTAGAATCCAATTAAAAATTCGTTCCCTTTCAATCAATGCACTCTAAGGTGGGCCTAGATCCTCTGCAACACAACCTTGCATCGGAGTAGATGCTCTGCAATGCAGTTACAACTGTCTAGGGGTGCGTTGATGGCTCAATGGGGCACTTCAATTGGTATCTAAGTAGTGAAACTTTCATGAAGGAAAACCACCAATGAATGACTTGTTTATGGCATGTAGCAACTAATTTTGACTATGATAGACCCTAATAGATATTGATCTATGTTTTGGGACAATGACTTGTAACTGGTATTGTGTGACATTACAAACTTTGAAGTTTATGATGTATTATTAGGCCAACCATACTTGTGGAAGCGTCATGTTGTGTATGAGTTGAGGCCTCACATTTTTATTATTACTTTGGGAAGTAAGTTATATAGGATACCGAAGGTAGCCATTCTTAATGCAATCTCTTTAATATCTGCTAAGAAATGCAGTAAGATCATATCCCAGAACGAGAAATTTGTTTTATTTTTATTTGTTCTCAAATTAAGGGGGTGTTCATTCCCACATCCATGGCCACATTGAGGGGTTCCACCATGTAGCAGAAGTAACTAGATAAGGTCATGGAAGAATATAGGGACATCTTATCCTCGCCCACAGGGGTAATTTCATACTGTAGATCAATCATTCAATCAATTTCACTCCAAGAGTGCCTCTACCCAATGCGCCAATATACATTAGGGGAATTTTGAGGTCTAAAATAGGCCTCCTAATGAAATTATATAATAATAGTGTAAATAATAAAATAATATTAGATTACATCATCAAAGTTTAGAGGGAAAAAAGAAAAAACTAATTTTTCAACTAGTATTTTCAACATATCTCCCTATGGATTTACTCAAATTTTGAGTGGAAACACTCATTGGATTCATAATTTGATTCTTGATCTAATTAGTACCCATTTTGCATACTTTTGATTGACCCCACGACACTAAAAATGAGAAATACATGAAAAACTTGATTTCAATCACATTTTTTCATGTATTTCTCATTTTTAAGGTACCAGAGTCTATCAAAAATATGCAACATGGGTACTCCTTGGATGAGGAATTAAATTTTTCATCCAACCAATTCTCCAGCTCGAAATTTGAGTAAAACCTTAAGGAGATAAGTTGAAAATACGAGTTGAAAAAGTAGTTTTATTATTTTATTATTTTTTATTATTTTTTACTTTTTTACTCCAAAAAAGGTGAATCATCCCCCATGGTTGACATAATCATCTTTAATCCTATTGGTTCCTATAAATTTTTTTTTGGTTGTACATTTTTCTTAGGAGGCCCATTTTAGACCTCAAAATTCCCCTAATGCCACCGCTATATTCTAGAAAATGAAGAAATGAAGTGACAGATCAAGGAGTTGCTGGAAAAAGGGGACATATTATCAAGTTTATTACCTTATGGGATCCTGATTGTACTTATACAGAAGAACGGTGGGACCTCAAAACTCGACATTTATTATTCGACACTAAATAAAACCATTGTCGGGAATAGGTATCCAATCTCATGGATTCATGACATTCTTGATTATCTCAAAGGGTATAATTATTTAATAAATATTGATTTAAAGTTTGGTTCTCACCAAGTTCTAATAGAACCCATATATGCATGAAAGATAGCCTTGACATTGAAGGAGGGTATGATTGAGTGGATGGGCATGCCTTTTAGGTTGAAAAATTCCACTGCAAATTTTATTAGCCTGATGGATGACATCTTACAGCCCTTTACCAACTTGTTTGTGGTTTTATATATGGATGACATTGTCATCCTCAACAATATTTGGGAATAACACTTGAAACACATCCAACAGTTCCTTCAAACCCTATGGCAACACAAAATATGTGACAAATTGGAGAAATTCACCTTTAGCATGGGTGAGGTAGATAATCTAGTTTACATAATTTACAAGAAAGGTGTGCATGTAGATATGGCTAATATCCAAGTCATTTAGGATTGGATAGCCCTGACCACTCTAACAGAGCTTCATATATTTTTGGGCCTTGCCAATTTTTATCTGAGGTTCGTGTTGGGATTCTATCATATCACTTAGCCTTTGAGTTAAGCTACCAAGGGAAGAGCAGAAGAAAAAATTTTCGAGTCTGATTAAAAAAAAATGGTGTTTGTTGAGCTTAAGCACCACCTCTTCTCTACAAAAATACTCACATTGGTAGACTTGAAACAACTGTTTGATATTGAGACACGCCTTTGACTATGCTATTGGTTTAGTTATAATCCAAAAAGGTAATATGGTGTCCTATCATAGTGAGACATGTTCTAACACAATCCGAAAATACATGACCTATGATAAGGCAATGTATTCCATCATGCAGGCTTGCTGGAAATGGAAACATTAGATTCCGGGGAAGGAGATGGTCATCCACACAGATCCTCAATCGTTGCATTTTATACATAACCAAGGGAAGTTGCAAAATTATCGCCATAAAATATGGCCACATATCTACAAAAATTCCATTTGAATATTAAATACAAGAAGAGAAACACCAATCATTTTTTAGGTTACCTCAATAGACCCTTGATTGCACCATTTACCACTATTCTCAAGTCTTGTGGACATAAGAACTATGAATGGTCGCAACTATACAAATTTTTCTATATTTCACCAACGCATACCAGATATTATTGGATGGAAAGAAAATTCAATACTTCCACCTATATGATGCATCATTATGCTAAATGGGCCACCTTTTTGTTCCTTCAATTGAGTGTGCCAAGATAATTTGGTAGGTGCACTATAGTTGGTTCGAATGACACTTTCATGTCAAGAAAAATGTGGTCTTACTAAAAAATTATTTTTACTTGAAAAATATGGAACAGTATGTTGGAAAATACATTAGACCTTGCACTTTTCGTGCCTCTCCAAGCCAACCATTAAGAATCAAGGCTTCTATACTCCTATGCCTACTCCTCGCTAGCCATGGGAATCCATCTCCATTGATTATATGTTTGGACTTCCTTCTACCAATCATGGCAATGACTATGTATTTTTTGTCATCGACAAAATTTCTAAGATGACCATATTGGTTTCCTGTAAGAAGAGTATCATAGTAGAGCCCATTGCGAGACTCTTCTTTGAATGAGGGTGGGTACATTTTTGGATCCCATAGACCATTATAATAGATCGATATATCAGTTTCCTAAGCATGTTTTGGTCAAGGATTTGGTCATTTTTGAACATCAAACTCACCAAGTTGACTGCATTTCACCCATAGACTAATGGTTGGACGAAGGTTTTCAACATGATGATTGTGCACATACTACGCATGTACAAATCTAAGCATCCATGGACATGGGATGAGAGTATTCCCTATGTGTAACACAATAATAACAGAGCTCTCCATAACTTGACTGACCATGAACCCTTTGAGGCAGGCCTATGATTTCAACCATTATGCCCCCTTGATGTTGCACTACCTTTTTCAACTACAGAGGAAGAATCTACCCATCTTGACTCTAAAGCTTATAAATCCCCAAGGTTATTGAACACAATTGGAACATCCACTAGCAGTTTCATGACATATTGGAGAAAACCAATTCCAAATACAAACAATGATATGATCAACATGAGTTTCCCCATAATTTTAAGGTAGGTGACAAGTTTGGTTACATCTGCAGAAAGAGTGCCTTGATGGAGCCCATAATAAGCTTCAACCACTCTAATATGGGCCTTACACCATCACCAAGGATATAGGATTCAACTATTTCGAGTTCAATACCACTCCATTCCTTTGATTACACCCCATATTGAATGTGGCTAGCCTTCAAGCATACTTTCCACCATTGCGGGACACATTAGACATTGTTGAGCAGTTGACACCAACATACCTCAATCAAGACTGCATTGAACATGACACAACTGATCATATCATGGAAACACATATCAAGAGAACTCGCAAATAGATGATCTAACTGAATCGATTTATCAAAGTTTGAAAACTATTGCACTAGGGAAAGTGGCTCACAAGGGACCAAGTTCACCATAAATTTCCTCATCTCATGGAGGCACTCAACACAATGGGGACAACTGCTTCCTAAAGGAGGAGGACTGATCTAGGTGGATGTTGGTGGCCACCTTCCTATTCCAATTGGACCCCCAACATTTTTTCTTTCAGTTTCCTTAATTATATCACATTTTTCTATGTTTGGTAATTATTTGGGTCTTGGACTTCCGAAGTCGTTTTGAGGATCAAAAAAATGTTTTCTTTTTTTAATGCAAAAACCCATAACTTATGATAGGGTTTTTCAATCTAAATTTGTAATCCTTGGATAAATATTTCTTAAAGGGTATTGTACACTTCAAATGGAGATCGTATGCCAAAGTTACAACCTAGAAGTTGGTGTAACAATTAACCCTAATAGGGCCCACAGATGTTTGGCGCTTCATTTCCCAGGGTTAGGTTTTTGGATGTTTGTGGTTTTACCTTTTTTCTAAATGATAAAAAGGCGTATGATCCTAATTTTAACAAATTTCAGAGGCAGGTAGCAGCCACATCTCTTCTTGGAGATAAGCTCCCATCACTCAAGCTAGTTTATTTCCATTTTGCATGTAAACAATTTTCAGTATTTTGTTTTAATTAATTTATGTACTGTTTTCACAGTAGCTATGTGTTTCTATTTAAATATGTATTTAATTTTTTCCTACATAAATCTGGATCACCCAAAATTCTACCTATCCATATATGTTATCAAGAGTTATAGTAAGACTACTACCCCAATTTCCTTTAAGATATTTGTGACCATTTCGTAGCCCAAATGCACCAAATTCACTTTTCTTTTCCAACCTTTATAATATCCAAAGAAAGCAGCAAAGCCCTCAAAGGATTGAAAAATTGGTACTATAAGCATCATTGCACATATATCCAAGTGTATGGTTGTTTGGTATCCCCTCAACTGATGTTGCACATGGCCCTCAATCAATTGATGTTTAGGGAGATTTATTATTAGACTGTCATATTTGGAATAGTGTTTGTTTTTTCCAAACATTATAAAAGGGCATGAACAATATTTCATATAAGAATCAATCATTTCCCACTAAATAAGTTCCCAAAGATAAGGAAGGAAGCATAAATTCGGAGCTTAAGCTCCTCACTGTTATTTTTAGGAGACACAATCCTCACAATGTAATCAAATATCACTGAAAATCATTGAAGCTTTCACAAGACTATGAACATGAGTCCCCTCCTAATGACTCGTTGTTTGAAGATCTCTTAACATATAGGGATTCCAAGAAGAGTATGGAAGGAAGATTCAAGCATACTTGCTACTCATCCAATATCCTGAAGAAGGGAAGGGATATATAGAGAGAGAATAATGCTCTTTGGAGATAGAGGCAACACAAAAATCAAGGATGAGGAGGAACTAGTTAAAGGTGAGGATTTAAAATGGCTTAAAGTTGAAGTTAGAAAAAAATAGGAAAGGTGTTCTGAGGTTGAAGCTGAAATAAGAGAACAAGTTACTAAGGAAAAAAAAAATGGAAATGACAATTGTGTATATAAAATAAGGAGGTTAGTACGGGAATACAGCCATAGGATACCCCTGAATCATCCTATAAAGAGAAGGAAACTAAGGCAACGACTTTGATTATTACTTTGATACAAATTTCCATCATTTCTCATAACCATATTTCATATATTCTCTTGATCCATAAGAAAACATGAACTATACTTATTGGTGGTGATCCCACGGATCTTAGCGATGAATTTTTGGAACTAGGGAAATATATTATAGAAAATATAGAAAAAATTTCATCTATAATGTTGCAAAAAAAAGAAAAATAGGAATTACAGGAGAAGAGGAAATTTTTTTAGAAGGACCTAGGAAAACGATAATATGGAGTATCACCAACAAAAGAAAGAAAAATACTATTATAGACATTATCTTTGTTTTAGGAGCCCCAGCCACAACAAACAAGGCGATGGCTAAAATGATATCCATTGATGTGGAACACTTAAGACGAGTGGTTACATCATTGTAGGAAAAATGGAAGAACAAAATGAGTCAATGGAGGTTGAATGTTGGACACGTTAAAGCAATAGTGCATTATGTTATCGAAGTCCTTCAATTATTGATATGAGAAACAAATGTTGTATTTGAAATAAGCTCATGCCACTAAGTTAAAATCATTGAAGGAGAGTCACAAGAAAAAAACTAATATTAATTTTGAACAAGCTTAGAGTCCCCAAGATGACCTTCATAAACTTAAAGCATAGGCTCTTAAAATTAATAATGACCTTCAAAAGGCTCAATAATTTTTCATTTGATACTTGGTGGGAATCCAATATTACTTTGTGTAATTGAAGTAGATAAATAGTGACAAAAATGACCAATTAGAAGCCTTGAACGCAACTATCAAGGATCTAGACCAAATTATTGACTATTAGAAGAAACATTGGGATGCTTTACATTCACTACTCCAACTTGATAAAAAGAAAAAGGAAAAGGATCAGTCTCTAGTTGATGTTTGGAAATTGGAATGCGAGGTGGTTAGAATAACTGTAGATGAAGCTATCACTTTGGACAAGAAAACATGGGCCACTGACATAGAAATAATAGAGTAAAGGGACCTCAAGCTCATAGAATAGTTTCCCAAATCCACCACAATCAAACTAAAGCTTGTGGAGATAACCAAGGCCTAGAGAGATGAGGTTATAGTAATTTAGATCATTTCAAAAGCAGATGATGATTCAATGGACAATCTCATCATTGTTTCCACCAATGTGGTGGTCCAACTTGACTGTTACACCATCAACATGAAGAAGGATAATAAAATGTTAGTTGATCGGGAATTGAAAGGGAAGAGATGATTAAAGAACAGAGAAAGTCCCTGTGGCTCCAAAACTCTCAATATTCATTTAGCTTAGAGGACATATTGGTAGTACTTACCATTAAATATGTTTTAATGCCACACCAGTATCAAAGGAGTTACAATTAGATTAAATTTTGTAACTGTAACTCAATGTATAAAGAGAAAATATCCTCATAGACAATGGAAGAGGAAGGGGGTGGTGAAAGATGAAAAAATGGATGCTCTTACTCAGACTCCATTTTGGAACATTTCTAAAATAATATTTAGGTGTCGATTATTGCAATTAAATTTTTCACAAGATAGATATGTCTCTTCTGCATGGTAATTAAGGATGTTTGAGGTTTATGAATCGTGTATAATCTCATAAGTTTATGAGGATGTTAGGATTCTATTATAGTTAATTTATTTATCTTAATGTGGAATTTGCTTATAATGGTTATCGAATAGATCAATATGTTGATAAATATATAATGGTTAAATTCTTTATTTTTATTGAAGAAAAATAATTATATATAAATCTCTTTAGTTTCATCGATTCTATCAATTAACAGTCATGATTCTTGAATAATTAAAATTCATTTTAAATCAATAATATAGTTATATATATAGGTAAAGGTAGAAATATCAATAGCAATTAGGCGTAATTTATATCTTAATGAAAAGGATCCCTTACCCTAATATGATAATCAGGCCCATATACCAGTCATAAAATACAATTACAGATGCAATGACGTCTAATTAGGGCCTGTGATTTGGTTTTCTCCCTCATTGATAACATCTCCAACAATATCCCCATTTATGGAATCAACAAGCTGACAATATGTTCTTCCACCCTCATGAATCACCCATCTATCAAATGAGGGATACTATGAATATACTCATTATCCATGGCTAAGGTTATATAAATTTCCTCTTAAAAACATCTTATATCACTTGCAACATCCTATGAGATTCCAAAATAATCCTACTATGATATCAATATGATAAGTAAACTACTGTGGATATTCCATTGGATATTTTGTTACATAAAATCTAATAGATTTAACTAAAATCTATTCTATGAAGGCTAAATTCCTTTAGTTTCTATATTTTTTAAATGATTGATATTTTTTATGCTTGAATAAATCAAATGTGGACAATAGAGAAAATTTAACGCAATCACACTATCCATAATTGACACAAATATCTTCTCTAGGAAACCCTTATAACAGAACACTCACTTAGAAGGTGAGGTTGTTTTACTCCCTTTTTTCTGTTGAAGGGGAAAATGCAAGTAAAAAGGAGAAGGAACTTTGCGTGGGGCTACCTGAGACCGATAACCTATTAGGCTATCAGAAAAAGCTAAATTACTATATTATAATCATAGGAAAATTTAGCATAAAAATGGCCTCCTAAGGAAAATTCAATAAATTAATAAAAAAATGGAACACAAACAATTTTTAAATACTGATTTAATTTTATCTATTTTCCACAATATTTATTTTCATGGGATTTAATAAAAAAAATTAATACTGTATTTCTATTTTTTTTACTTTTATTGAAATCCCTCAATTTATGGCACTTTTGTTTTTTTTCTAGATCAAGATACTATTCATTCTGCCAAACAGAGGTACATCAGTAGAAAAATGCACGCCGACCAGGTTTGTTAACTACCATTATCATAATATTACAAAGAAACATAAAAACATCAGGAGACTGTTGTGTAACCAGCTTCAAAAATAGAAGAAAAGAGATATCAACGCCTTAGAAATAAGCCACTTCGAGGGGGAAACCTCCAAAACATTACATAAATGCACAATTCTTGGATGATACAATTTACAAAACCTCCTTTCTATATATAGAAGTCCATGGGGCCATAATGTAATCCTAGTGGGCCACAATGTAATCCTAGCCGACCTAACAATAATAATTTAAGGGCACAATAATAACAAAATGGGGGTTACAAGGGTACAATAATAACAATAAGGGGGTTACACTAACAATAATAAGGGACTATATTAGTAATATAGGGACTTAACATGCCCCTCTCCTTCAAGCAAGTGTTGTCCTCAACGCTTGATTATTTCTTGATGCTTCTGTATAAAATTCTCATCCTCCCATGTGGAATCTTCTACAGGAAAGTTCTTCCACTTGCTGAGATACTCTGAAATTGATCGTACTTGTCGAGTTCTTGTTTTTGTGACTGCTTCAGAACTTCTTTCGATGTGATGTTGATATTCCCGTTGTTTCATTAGATTCTGCACCAAAGTTAGGTTATCCTTTGAGAGTTGGAGAACTTGTTGTTGATGCTCGATGTCATCTTCCACTAATTTATCATCAATATTAGCTATTATTTTATCCTTCAAACCATCCAAATTAGCCTCCATTTCTTCTTTTAAACCATCTATGTCAGCTTCGGTTGCTCTTCGTAAGATTGAAATTTGTTGCACTTGGTACCGTAATTTCGATATCTCATACTGCAATTCTTCCACTTCATGCATCATAGTATAGATTTCTGAGGGCTTAATGGGTGTTGAATTATTTTTAGGAGGCATTTCAAAACACAATACTGAAATATATGCTCAATAGGCCCTTGGAATCACTTCAAACTGATTTTTCAAACAAGATTTATGCAATTCGGAAGACCAATACACACCTTTTACTTGCTTTTTAGGAGCTCGATATTGAAATTGTATTATCTCTGTGATTGCGGCTCTTCTGTATCTGAAATTTAGCACTAAATTAGCCCTCTGAATTCTCTTTGGAATGCCACAGGTCTGACCTGATTTGGATTCTCCAAGACAAATTTGTGTCCAATCTCCCACAATGACCTAATTTTGGACTGGTTCAGTAGAGTTAACTTCTACGACTTGCCACGTGTCACCGTTTCGTCCTTTGTCTCTGAAATTGATAGCCAAGAAACTAAAGTCTGTGTTCTTGCGACCAATTTTTACGGCACTCCAATCCGATGCCCAGAGAGAGATTTATTGAACTTTTCCCACGATCACCTCTTTGAGATGCAATTCAGGAGCCTGAAAAAACACTACCTTCCACAGATCATATCTCCAAAAATATTGCGAACCAAGCTCTGAAATGTTTTGACGAATTTCCTCAGGATTTCAGCTTCGCACCATATGAATTTTAGATTCTGAACCTTCGTAGAAAAAAAGTTATAGCGCAAATTCCATGATGACCTGTTTAGGAGCCTGAAAAAAGACCTAACTTCCACAGATCATATCTCCGAAAATATTGCGAACCAATCTCTGAAATTTTTAGAAAATATTCCTCAGGATTTCAGCTTCGCACCCTAAAAATTTCAGCTTCTGAAACTTCGTAGAAAAAAATTTATAGCGCAAATGCCACGATGACCTGTTTGGAGCAGCGAAACCCTAGAATCCAAAGCTCTGATACCAAATGTTGTGTAACCAGCTCCAAAAAGAGAATAAAAGAGATATCAACGCCTTAGAAATGAGCCACTTCGAGGGGGCAACCTCCAAAACATTACATAAATGAACAATTCTTGGATGATACAATTCACAAAACCTCCTTTCTATATATAGGAGTCCATGGGGCCATAATGTAATCCTAGTGGGCCACAATGTAATCCTAGCCGACCTAAGAATAATAATTTAAGGGCACAATAATAACAAAATGGGGGTTACAAGGATACAATAATAACAATAAGGGGGTTACACTAACAATAATAAGGGACTATATTAGTAATATAGGGACTTAACAGAGACACAGTCCAAAACTTACGAGGCCAGAAGCACGTGTAAACACAGAAAACAGGTAAAACACCTATAAGCATAGTAGTCATAAAAAGTGATGGAGGTTGGGTTGTCCATAGTTGTTCTTGGAGGAGGAGGAGAAGGATGTAAGGGGAAATGAACATGTTCTTTTGTGCCATCCAAGGCTCCTCGTTCTCTACATTATTAGATAACATATTATGGCATTGCCAGACCACCAATACGTGTTCCCTGGACATGACACTAAAAGTAGTACATTTTCTTAAAAGTAGCATTGTGCTCTGCATGCTCCTCTTTCCTTACCTACTCTCAGGTTTCCAAGCATTCAATAATAGATTGAATCAAATCCCAAAAGTTCTCTACATAACAATATTTTCACTGGCACGTCCCACATGACGATCCCTCCTACGTTTCCTTGAACTACCACGATGATCCAACTCGCCACGTTACTCACACCATGGGGTGTGATTCCCTCAACCAACCACTGAACTACCACAAATTATACCACCATGAGATTAAGAAGCCACTCAACTAGAGAAAACTACCTTGCCCCCACCATGACCTCCATAGGCCACCCGTTATGAGTGACCTCCATTACTACTACCCCAACCAGAGATATTGGTCGCTAATTCCATCTATGAGGGAGACACACAATCACTAGAGCTGCCCAAATTAGGCTTAATTTGTGAAGAGGAATGAGCCAATCAAGGAACCGAATGCATGATGACTAGCCCAATACTATTAGATGAGATGAGGTTGACCAACGAGCAGCTTCCCAAACCTTAACAACCATTGAGGAGAAATTTTCCACCCCTGCTGGTGTGACCACAACCAACTAGCTTAGCATGAATGAAAAGAACCACAATTTCAAATCATCCACTAGAAATTCACCATCTCACTTCCTGATTAAAACCATAAATAACCAAACAAACCATAATCCAACATACCCACTCCACAGACCTCGCCAGGCCTTATAGGACCCTAAGAAGGGACGGGTAGAGGTAGAAAGACCAATTTCTCTCCAGCGTGAAAGGGATGCGAGAAGACCTCAACATGACCAACAAAACACCACCAGAACTAAAAGGTCGAATCTTTCTCTATGCGTGATAACCATAGACCAAATACCAAACTGTAAATTAATAAGAATGCATGTCTGTAAGTGAATGAGGGGACGTTGGCAAAGAGGACACCACCTCTCCTAGAGAGGGTTCCCTAGGAGAGATCTGCCTTGTTGCTCAAAGGTCACACTAAAATTCATATAACACAACCAAACCCATAATGTATGATAGCATACCTCACCACCATCCATAAATCATCGACATATTCCAGCTCATGTGAGTTCCAGGACTGGTTGAGGTCTCACACAAATTGCATTATAATCTCCTATACCCAAGGTGCAATGAGAGGAAAGGGAGGTTATTCCTCAGACCTCCGGCCATGTGTTCCTCATGAATTCCTATGTGTTACCTCGATAACATCATTTTCTTGGTTATTAACCCCCATCATAGATCAATCTATGACACTTTTCTTAAAATAACTACCTATATATTTTTTATATTTAATTTTAACTATCTATATTTTTATTTTATATTTAAATATCTACATATATTTTATATTTAACTAATTTTCTTGGTTTTTTTTTAATGACGTTATTTATTGAGGCCAAAATTTATCTTGGAATACATTTTTTGGTTGGAATTTGCTAATGTTTCCTTTCTGGAAAACATTGTTTTAACTATTTAACTATTTTATATTTAACTATATTTTTCTCGCCTGCTAATTTGTTCTTTCTGGAATGCATTTTTTTAACTATTTATTTTATATGTTTTATAAAATTTGGTAATTTTTTCCTTTCCAAAATACATTTTTTAACTATTTAATTATTTATATTTAACTATTTTTTAGTTATTTAAATATTTTAAATTTTTAAATATTTAACTATTTGATATTAGAGTAGTCTTTAAGTGTGACTTTTTGGAGTGTCCACTGCATTTGTCGGAATCCAAGGAAAAAAAATGTCCTCATATCTTGATTTGTGTTATTTAAACTAGCTTTTTTATGACATATATGAATTCAACATCCTAAAAAGCCCATGGAGCACTTTGATTGTGAATCCATATTAGTTTCTAAACAAATTACATAAAAAAATAAACTAGAAACATTCCAAAAAGTTTCACTTAAAGACTACTATTTTTAAATTTAACTATTTAGCTATTTTATATTTCATATTTCATATTTTTATATTTCATTATTTTTTTGGTCCTTTAAATTATTTCGGTAAAAAATCACATCCAAAATGGTTGGTGGACACATTTCGAACCATCTAGTGTGGTTCATTTTGGTGTTTTTTTGAGGAATGGTTATTAATTTCAAATGTGTCGACATCTTTAATTTATATTTTTTCACTAATATCAAGATTTAAATTGCATTAATAACTTTTCCCATTTCTAATTCATAGGGGTAAGGTAGGTAAACAGTATTGATAAAAAATTCACCAATACCCAAATTAATAATAACATATTTCACCCACACCAAAATTAATAACAAATTTCCTGGGGGGAAGCTCAATTGGTAATCCAAGATATGTGAAATCGTTGAAACTTGAGATATCTAGGTTCAAATACCCCCTGTTGTGACCCGGGCTATGCAGAGGAGGACAAAGCGTAGCCCTTGGTAGGTTTACTAGTAGTTACGTGTCAAACGGGTTGCTGGGTTACTCTTGGTCATAAAATTAAAAATAGTAATAACAAATATTTGAAAGATGCCCAAATTAAATAATTTAATATTATTTAATACATGTACCTCTTTTTAAATTTAAATGATTTTGATTGGTTTACATATTATGGCATCACGGAGATTCAGTCAATGAACCTTTGACATATCACGTGCGTTCGTGGCATACTAAACCATACCCTTAATTTGACTACAGATTGGAATATACCTCTAAAAATCACATTATTTAACCTCCTACTAATACAAACCCAATAAAACTTCCCAATTTAAAATACCCCTACTTTTGCTAGATATTGTAGGTATGCCATTCTTCATTAAAATTGTTTATACCCCTTCATATTTTTTCATTAATGTTGAGCTCCATTTTTTATACCTTCCAATATAAAAACCCTTTACCCCCTATTATATGCTCAATATATTGTCATTTTTTACTCAATATATTTTCCCCAATATAAACGCCTGTGGTATGGTATTGCTCCACCATTGAAGCCCCTGTGTATGACATGTAAATTACATGAAAATTTCATGGCCACTTCTACGCTAAAATTTCCTAGTGATTTTCTCAGTCTCACTCCTAGTTTTTTTTCTCTACTATAGAATAAGACACAATCAAATAGAATGGAACCCCTTATCTTCCTAGTGTCCTAGTTCTAACATAACCTAGTAGCCAACTGAGGGAAGGGTTTGACTCCTTCAACTCTTAAATTGAGTTACAATTTTGACTCTTCTAAAATATTATTCATAGTCCACAAATGGCTAGCCCATTTTGCATGGATAATGTGGTCGACATGACATCCACCCATACTATGGTGGTCAAAATCGATGGGTTGAATTATGGGAAGCATAAATTTTGTATATGAAATTTGATTGACATTATTCTTAAACCTTTGGAAAGGTATCTAGGTGTATAACACTATATTAAGATGCAAGACTTAAGAATGTTAATTTTTACCCCGAAAACATTTATGAATGCCTCGAAGTGGGCCTAAAATATTTCATACCCCAAAACTCCAAACTAGGGCCTACTAGTTAAAAATACCATGCAAGTTGATTCCTCCAAATTTTCCACTCTAAAAGCATAGATATTAATGAAAATAAATACAATTATTTAATCCAAATCAAACATTCTCTGGTAGGATCTTGAAACTTAAAGTCAGACTCTAATCCCATTATAAAATAACCTTGATTCTGGCCAAAATAATCATGATACCAAACTAATCCACCTTGTCTCTCTCTAAGATATGATCACCCTATTTAACCTCTATACCTCCACAAAACTAGGGTTAACTCTACTCATTATCTTATTTCACCATATGATAAACTAAATTCACCACCTAGAGCCCTCATGTTAGTAGTTGAAGGGAGGGAGATTGTACTCCCCTCATGTTTCCATCATGTGCTTGTGAGAAAATATAAAGCCCACCCTTCGATGATGTATCGATGCATTTTTAAATTAAGGTTCAATGGTTGTGTCATGATAGATGGAAGTGGTCATATCCCCACCCAACCTCACCTCATTAAATTGAATACCTTCAAATTTATGGTGGGACGAAAGTGCGCATTCAAATGCATGAGTGGTAAGGGTAAATAATTGCATTTGTGTATTTTAAATACACACCTTCATCCTCGCAATTCTCGAGCATTTTTCATATATGTTGTATTTTATGAAAAGAACATTAGTATATTACTTTCAATTTGTCTTTATATATTTTTCTAATACATGACTACTCCCTGGTAGAGCTTGAATGCCTCTTGGGATAGTTTAATTTCTCTAATGGTGGTTTTTATCCTCAACCTCTCCGCATGATATTTGAATGTCATACCTGGTGGGGCTAAACCCAACACAACCAACTAATTTAAACCTTCTGTATAAACTAAAATAAAAGGTTTTTAACTTAGAATAACTTATGATAAACCAAAAAGCAAGGTAGTTAGCTTAAATATGTTTGAAAAATAGTTTTATTCTACATATGAGATTTAGTTAGATGTTTTTTATTAATTAATTTAGTATTTAACTAACTTTAAATTCATGTCCAAGCCAAACACCATAACGGTCTATTAGACACCATTTTTGTAGAACAAGACAGCCCTTACATTAGCAATTTGGATGAATTACTGAATTTAAACAAAACTTTATGGCAAATATTTTTACAACTCAATACCAATTAGAATTAGAAGTATAATTATTTTCCTACTTAATATAGTGTTGACACATAGAATTTAAGAAGATATTCATAACAAAAATTGTATTGTCTATTTTAACTTGAAAATAAATGTAAAGAATGTAATTGAAAAAAAATGTTTATAAATATGTATTTTTTGCATTTCAATATGAAGGTGATGTACAACTTTAATGGCCTAATGATTGTAATATATATCAATAACATGAGAGTACAACATAAAAAAAATTCTTTATACCAGAGACAAATTTACTTTTCCACTACATTCTCATTAAACATTCATAATAATGGTACAAAGGTAAGATAGATCATATTTCACAAGCCAATAATATGTCAAATCCTCCGCATACGCTTATCAATTTTGGACGAGCATACATTTTTTTTACATGTTATATGGTTGGAATTTATTTTGCATACATCTAAATATCTAAGCTTATACACATACCTTACTACCTTCACCCGTTCGCTTGATATTTCCATACCCCCCCTAGGTCTTTAATGAAGGTATTCAGTTATGAGTTTTGTCCCATCCGAAAATTCTCAATCCCCATGTGGCAAATGGTTCCATGGACACACGTGCGATTTTCATTGATTCAAGTGCTAATCAGATGGCGAAGGTTTATGGTGAGGCAGTTAGGGTAATACCCTACCGAAATTTGTCGTTCCTTTGACGTCGAAGCTACTCTGTGCGATGCAATGGTTTTTCTTATGGGCAAGGAGTTATATTATACTTCCGAGATCATTGTTTACCCGTCACCTATAGGTATGCATCCTTGGAATTGTCTGAGTTTTTGGTATTGAATTAGTATAAGCTTCTCTTAACCCTGTGTTCTTTTCACAGATTCGTCATCTAATTCAAGGTTTAGTGGTTGGCAGGACAACCTTAAAAAGGTGGTTTCTGCAAGTCTCCGGTTGTATTCAGTATTTTCTTATTTTGGTGATATGATATACATAGTCTCTGAAACCCTAAGAGAGTTTCCACTTATTACAAGATTATTCCTTCACCACGTCTTCACTGAGTTCTTACAGGTAAGCTCTAATGAGGTAACTGGCTCCATGATTTTTCCTTTAAGCGAAATGTATTTTTTCACATTTTTCTTGATATACTTATGTGACAAGTACAAAAGGAATCCACGGTCCTTTCGTTTCGTTTACCTAATGGCTCTTTTCTTTAGAGACTCACAATTCGCTCTATTTCTTGGTAATTTCTAGAGGGTCTCTTACTTCTTGATTGTGTTACCCTTTGTGTTGGGTTTCTCAGGGTTTAATAGCCTCTATCCTTAAAGTAAACTTCTAAGGAACCAACAAAGGTTAGATTGTTTAAGGAAAATATGTGGTCTATCAAGGGCTTCTCCACAACTGGTCTCCAATGTTTGCATGGGTTATGCAATTAAGCTTGTTTAATTTCCTTTCAAAGAACAGTCTCAAATTTGATTTTGGGATTCCAACAGCTGTAATTGATTATTTACAGATCTTTAGAGTAAATCAGATTTTCCTTAGACGAGATAAAAGAAAATTTCTATGTTATTTATAATAGGTTTAGCCGGCTTATCTAAGCCAGGACTATGCTGAATTTTTTTGGGTTACGTAAATATATTTGGTCGACTTAATTAGCGAAAACGATGTTAGTTTTCTTTGTTGCTGGGTTATATGTTTAATCTTAATATATATATGTATAAATAAAATTCTTCCTTTTTATTATTAATTGCACAAGAAAATGGATTAAATCTCTATTTATGTTCCAGTTTACTTCTTGCTGCTATGTCTAAGTTTCATTACTACATTTTCTTTATTATTCACATAGTATATTTATGAATGTTTTAATTTCATACTTCTCGCATTTAGTAGTTAGCTTCTATAAATTTTGACCTTCCTAACTCCTAGTTTCAAGTCTTTTCTGGCACCAAAATGTTATAATCTAGTTTCTCGTACTCGTGAAAAATTATTGTATGTTCTAGTTGCTTAACTATGTTTTTCCTGATAAATACTTAGTAATTACCAAGTATTTTTGTCAATCAAGCTTCCATTCCTTTCTCGGTTCATATCCATATAAGCATTGGACTGTACGACCAGGGTTAACTTTTCACAGGTTGAACTAACTGGTATTACAGGTTTTACCATAGCCTTTAGTATCACGTTTCACAGTTTTTAATTTTTTTCTACAACAATCACATAATAGTTGAGGTTGTGGGTGTTGAAAATAGAAATCCATCTACTGATTCTGTGCAGGAGGACAAAAGGATAGCAGGAGAGGTCCTTGTTGAATTGTACTGTGCAGGATAGCCAAAAGTTTAAAAGTCTGCTGCAGCGGCTTCCTATTTTTGTTTATGTGGTTTTTAAAAAAGGACAACACAGTTACCGTTTTGAATGATATATCAATCCGGGTTTCTTTTAAAAGCCTTTACAATCTTGTACATTGAAAACAAAGTTTTAATTTACGTGGCAAAGTTTGTTTAAGTTTTAAGTTGGGCCACGGCAGCAACGGTCCCACCGCTAGCACACGAGGGACGTGGACCAATCAACGCTCTATCGCATTGGTTTGGTGCCAAAATCATCACACCTTAAATCGGACTTGAAAAGTTTTATAAACCACGCATAAAGTTTTTTACGTTACAAATGGACCTGACGTCAGCACCCCCATTTGTTACACGAACTTTTCTTAAAATCTGGTTCATAAATGGTTTGGAGTCCGTGGGCCCCATCTCTCGGCCAATCACATTGCGATCGCGTGGAGATTGGGGTTGGTGATGTCATGCATATTTGTTACATGAAGTTTTGATGAATTTCAGTTTAATTCATTTGAAGTCCGGGCAGAAGGGTTATGTTAAAGTTTTATGTTATATTGTTTTTTATATATGGCACAACAAAACTTTGGGTTATGAAAACATAAGATATATGTATATATGTATATATATATATATATATATACTCCGTGAGTTATATATATATATATGCGTGTTTTTAACACATATTATATGTGCGCTATTTTGTAAAGTGGGCCCAAAAGGCTTACATAGCTTTATTTTCTTTTATAGTTTTGTTAATTAAAACATGTGTTGTGCCACATACAAAAAGGCCTGAAGGCTAAAAGAAAGGTTATGTAATGAAATGAAAAAAACACACAGCACTGTTAAAAAGACAAAGTATAGAGAGAGAGAGAGTTATTTGCACTGCGTTTGTAGCAGTCACTATGTAAATCCCTCTGATAGAGGAAGACAAGTTTTTTTTTTGTAATAGTTTTTATAGTTAATGAAATAGAAAGTTTGTATGCAATCTCTATCTAGTAGTGAGAATTTTTTTTAACTCTCTGTGTTTGAAGGAGAGTATTATTCTCTCTGTGTTTTGTTCTAGAATTATCATAAATTCCAACATGGTATCAAAGCTAGTCCAGGCTCTTTGAAGGTGTCAAACAAGCTGAAGGAAGGATTTGTTGTTGCAGCAGCTTCTCCAGCAGTGTGAAGGCTCAGCTAAAATCCAAGGTATTTCTCAAAACATAGTTTTTGTTACTATTTGAAGACAGTCAGTTTATTTAGAAATCACAGTCAAGATTTAAAGCATAGTTCAGAGTGCTAGGCATGGCAGGAGCCATCACAAGAATGAGTATTGGAAATGCTTAGCTCCCGCAGCTCGATGGGAAGAACTATGATTATTGGGAAACACCATGAGAGCCCTGTTTGCCTCTCAAGACTTATGGGAACTTGTTGAGGATGGTTTTGAAGAACCAATAGATGAAAATGAGTTTCATGCCTTAACACAGGCAAAGAAGGATTTGTTGAAGAGCAATAAGAAGAAGGACTCTAAAGCCCTCTTCTACCTCTATCAAGCAGTACATGAGAGTGTGTTTCCAAGGATAATAGTAGCTAAGAAATCCAAGGAAGCATGAGATACTCTCAAGACAACCTATCAAGGTATGGAGAAGGTGAAGACAGCAAAAATACAATTGCTAAGGAGATATTTTGAAACTTTCTATATGAAGGAGTCTGATAACATAGACTCATTCTTCACACATGTGATTGGAATGGTCACACAGATAGAGTCTCATGGAGAGACACTTGAAGAAAGAAGGATTGTGGAGAAAGTTTTGAGGAGCTTACCCTCAAGGCTTGATGTTATAGTCACCACCATAGAAGAGATAAAGGATCTCTCAAAATTTTCAGTTGATGAGCTTCATGCATCACTGATGACACATGAATATAGATTGGTTAGAAATGAAAACTAATCTTTGGAGCATGCCTTCAAGACCCAAATATCCTTTGGAAGAGGAAGAGTTCAAGACAGAGGAAATAATAGAGGAAAAGGAAGAGGCAGAAGCCAAAACAGAGGAGGAAGAAACAGCCCAGCCAATACTCAAGGAAGGGGCAGCAATCAAAATCAGAATCAAGGCCAAAGCAACAGCCAGCAAGGTGGACAACAACGTACTCATGGACAAAGGTATGAAAAATCCAATTTCTAGTGTCATTAATGTAAAAAATATGGGCATTATGCAAATGTATGTCCAACGTACAATGTCATTATTGTAAAAAATATGGGCATTATGAAAATGAATGTAGGAAGAAGCAGAATGATATGGGTAATAGACCCAGTGCAAATTTTACTAGAGAAAATATCAGCCAAGATAAATTATTTTTAGCATGTAATTTGGCTGAGGAAAAGAGTGAAGATTTATGGTTTCTAGACTCAGGATGTAGCAACCATATGATAGGAAACATTGCTATGTTTTCTATGTTAGATGAAAATGTGAAGTCTCAAGTCACATTGGGAATAGACAGTAAGATTTCTGTCATAGGAAAAGGCATAGTAAATGTCTTGACAAAGAAAGGATAAAATAAGAGCATATCTGATGTATATTATGTACCAGGTATGAAACGTAATTTGTTAATCATTGGGCAGCTCATTCAAAAGGGCTACAATGTTTTCTTTGAAGATGATGTATGCACCATCATGGATAAACCACCAACCAAACAATGTATTGCTAAAATAAGGATGATAAGGAATAGAATGTTCCCTCTCAGGATGAGGGCAGATTTGAAGAATGGAGAAAAAATGGCAGCAGTGACACAAGAGGCTTTCCAAAGAGAAGCAAAACATGAGAATTGGTTATGGCACTTGAGATTTGGACATCTCAACTTTGGAGGTCTTAATTTGTTACATATTAAAGGAATGGTAAGAGGATTATCATTGATTGAGAAACCAGACAACCTTTGTGAAGGTTTTATTTTGGGTAAACAACACAGAGAGATTTTTTCATCAGGGAAAAGCATAAGGGCAAAGGCACCTTTAGAAATTGTCCATTCATATTTGTGTGGATCAATGAAAACACCATCACTTGCAAGCAACCACTATATGTTAACTTTTATTGATGATTTAACAAGGAAAAATTGGGTTTATTTTTTGAAATATAAAAGTGAAGTGTTTGAAAAATTCTGCAATTTTAAAGCACTTGTTGAGAACCAAAGTGGGCAGCATATCAAGGTCTTAAGGACTGATAGAGGAGGTGAGTATATCTCTAAATAATTTCTACGTTTTTGCAGAGAAAATGGCATACACAAGCAATTTACAACAAGGTATACACCGCAACAAAATGGCGTTGTCGAAAGGAAAAGTATGACAATCATGGATATGGTAAGGAGTATGCTAAAGGCAAAACATTTTCCAAATGATTATTGCGATGAAGCTATACATTGTGCAGCATATGTACTAAATATATGCCCAACAAAAGCAGTGATCAATAAAGTTTCAGAAGAAGCATGGAGTGGGATAAAACAAGGAATCACTCACATGAATTTTTTTGGTTGTGTGGCTTATGCAAACATTCCAGATCAGCTAATGAAGAAGTTGGACATAAAGGGGGAGAAACGTATTTTTATTGGATACAATGAGGAATCCAAAGCTTACAGGTTGTACAACCCATCCACCAAGAAATTTATTGTGAGCAGAGATGTTCAGTTCATTAAAGAAGAAGCTTGGGATGGAAGCATTGAGAAAACAGTCAATGTAAAGAGTTGTTTTTCTCATGATAAAAATGAGGATGATATGGCTAAAATACATCCATCATTAACACCACTACCTCCACCAACACAAGGGCAAAAAGGGACACCACAAGTTGGAGTAAGAACACCCTTGAGAAGTAATGAGAGTGCTTCTCCAAGCACATCACAAGGAGACGATTTGAGTGCTACTTCAAGCACATGTACACCAAATGAAAGGCGAACAAGATTCATAAATTTGAATGACATTTATGAGCAAGAGGAGGCAAATGAATGTATTAACTCTTTATTTTCTTTATATTGTCATGCTGATGATCCTATTCATTTTGAAGAAGCTATAAAAGATAGGAAATGGATAGATGCTATGGATGAAGAAATTAATGCCATAGAGAGAAATAAAACATGGGATTTGGTTGAGCTCCCATAAGGTAAGAAAGTCATTGGAGTGAAATGGGTCTACAAGACTAAAAGAAATGCTGAAGGTAAGATTGAAAGGCACAAGGCCAGACTTGTTGTCAAAGGATATAAGTAGCAACATCGAAAAGACTATGAGGAAACATTTGCACTGGTTGCAAGAATGGAAACAGTGAGAGTAGTGTTGTCCATAGCAGCAAAAAAAAATGGAAGGTTTACCAAATGCATGTAAAATCAACTCTCCTAAATGGATTTTTAATGGAAGAGGTTTATGTTGAACAACCTCTAGGCTATGGGAAAAAGGGCCAAGAGCACAAATTTTGCAAATTGAAGAAAGCTCTTTATGAGCTGAAACAAGCACTAAGAGCATGGTACAGTAGGATAGATTCCTATCTACTAGAAAATGGGTTTGAAAAGTGTGAAGGAGAACCCACATTATACATCAAGGAGAAAGATGGTAAGATGTTGTTTGTTTTTTTATATGTTGATGATGTGATCTTCACAGGTAATGATGATTACCTCATTAAAAATTTTAAAAAGTTCATGAAAGATGAATTTGAGATGATTGATGTGGGCTTGCTGAAATACTTCTTAGGAATAGAAGTAGAGGAAAATGAAAATTGGATTTTTATCTCACAAGAAAAATATGTTAATGAAGTTTTAGAAAGATTTAACATGCAGGATTGCAAGGCAACAATAACACCCACAATAATGGGATTGAAACTCAGCAAAGAGGACAATAGCAAGGATTTTGATCCTAGCTTGTGCATGAGCATAGTTGGAAGCCTTACGTATTTGACTGCAACTAGGCTTGATATTATGCATGCTGTTAGTTGAATTTCCAGATTCATAGAGAGGCCAAAAGAAGCACATTGGCAGGCAGTAAAAGGAATTCTAAGGTATTTGAAAGGAACTAAAAAGTATGGTATTTTGTATACTACTTCAGAAAATTTTGAGTTGATTAGATACATTGACAGTGATTGGGCTGGAAGTGTAGATGACTGGAAAAGTACATATGGTTATATTTTTCATATGGGTTCATGAGCTATTTCATGGGATTCTAAAAAGTAGCTTATTGTAGCATTGTCTATGACAGAGGCATAGTATGTGGCAGCTACAAAAACAGCATGTCAAGCAATGTGGATGAGAATAATGTTGAGGAGTTTGTTTCAAGAACAGGTAAAAGGCACAATTATTTATTGTGAAAATAGCTCAGCCATAGCATTGTCTACAAATTCTGTGTTTCACAAAAGAACAAAGCACATAGATGCTAAATTTCACTACATCGGGGAGCTAGTGAACAATGGAGAAATTATTTTAAAACATTGCAGGACTCATGAGCAATTTGCAAATATACTGACAAAGCCATTGGGGTAGAAAATCTTTGAATATTTGAGGAAATGCATGGGTATGACAGATAACCCAGCAGCTGAATTTAAGGGGGAGTGTTGAAAATATAAATCCATCTGTTGATTCTGTGCAGGAGGAAAAGAGGACAGCAGGAGAGGTCCTTTTTGAATTGTACTGTGCAGGATAGCTGAAATTTTAAAAGTCTGCAACAGGCGCTTCCTATTTTTTTTTCTGTGGTTTTTAAATAGGACACCACAGTTTCTGTTTTGAATGATATATAAATTTGAGCTTCTTTTTAGAAGCCTTTACAATATTTTACATTGAAAACATAGTTCTAATTTACGTGGCAAAGTTTGTTTAAGTTTTAAGTTGGGCCATGGCAGCAGCGGTCCCACTGCCAGCACAGGAGGGACATGGACCAATCAACGCTCTATCGAATTGGTTTGGTGCCAACGTCACCACACCTTAAATTGGACCCGGAAATTCTTATAAACCACGGATAAATTTTTTCACGTTACAAATGGGCCTGACGTCAACACCACCATTTGTCACGTGAACTTCTCTTAAAATCTGGTTCATAAATGGTTTGGAGTCCGCAGGCCCCATCTCTTGGTCAGTCACATTGCAATCACACGGATATTGGGGTTGGAGATGTCTTGTAGATTTGTTACGCGGAGTTTTAATGAATTTTGGTTTAATTTGTTTGAAGTTCGGGCAGAAGGGTTATGTTAAAGTTTTATGTTATATTGTTTTTGATATACGTCACGACAAAACTTTGGGTTATGAAAACATAATACACACACACACACACACACACACACACACACACACACATATATATTGTATACTCCGCGAGTTATAATATATATGTGTGTTTTTAACATATATTATTTGTGCGCTATTTTGTAAAGTGGGCCCAAAAGGCTCGAAGGCTAAATGAAAGGTTATGTAATGAAATGAAAAAAAAACACACAACAGTGTTCAAAAGATAGAGTCTTGTGAAAGAACAGAGAGTGAATTTTTTAATAGAGACAGAGAGTTATTTGCACTGCATTTGTAGCAGACACTGTGTAAATCCCTATGATAGATGAAGACAAGTTTTTTTTTGTAATATTTTTTACAGTTAATGAAATAAAAAGTTTGTATGCAATCTCTGTTTGGCAGTGAGCAATTTTTTTAATTCTCTGTGTTTGAAGGAGAGTATTATTATCTCTTTGTTTTGTTCTAGAATTATCATAAATTCCAACAGTGGGTTCAACCCAAATCTCTATATATTCCTGAATATCCTATTCTCATGGAACACCATACAACACAGTTCAAAAAAAATATTTTGTTTTATTGTTTTATGAATTACAATCCACACAGTTCACAAAAAACTGTTTGTTTTTTCATCAAATGTAATGCAAAGCAATTCATAAACAATACTCTATATTTTCATTAAATATAATGCAACACAATTTACAAACAATACTCTACTCTTTAATTAATTATAACACAACACATATCATGAACATATGAAACTACTCATATGATAAGGTTTAGGTTTGAAGGTTTCTTAGAAACTTAACCAGAGGAGTTCTCCACCCTTCCATGAGATCGGAAATCTCGTTAGAATCTCCCTTTGAGCTTCCTACTACCAGCACACCCTAGGAATTTGAAGTGCAGCACCTAAAACTTCGATTATTCTACTCTTGGATTTGGATGGGTGTTGAACGCTTAGCTGGATTCCACGTTCGCTTGTCCTATGCTTGTGTGACCAATGCTGGCTTGTATGCCACTTGATTGAATTTTGAGCTCCTGGAGCCCTTAATGAACATCATCAATGATAGATTTGTACTGAGCTTCGACCTTGGTCCAGACATCTTCAGTGACCATCTAGATAGTATCATTTATCTTGTCAAATTCCTTCTCTATAAGTGTCAATGTATTTGTTCCAGTCTTCTTAGAATCATTTTTCTTTATACACGATCCCATGGTGGTTTGAGGCCCGCGTTTGGCACCGCGCCGCATTTCTACTAGAGAATCGATAGTGTCTCCATCCGTCTATTCCATCTCCTCATAACTTCGTAGGTCCACAATTTCCATCATCATGGTTGACTCTTTGTCCTTCTACACGTCCTTGAGGTGGTATGTGGGCATACACGGCTTCGTTGGGGTCTTTAGCGATACAAAAGATGACCCACCTCTAGATGTGCTTGCTTCGAGCTATAATGGGGGCCACTTGGTCATGGTGCGTGCAAGTTCATTCTCCGTGACCATGTATGGTAGCTCATAGCATACCCCTGCCATGTCTTTCTTCATGTGGATGTGTATATTATAGAAATTTTCCTTGAATTCAGTGATGTTCTTGTACTTCTCGTATAGCATAGGTGATAGTCTTGGCTTGGACTGTACTACTTGAAATATTTCGGCATAAAAAAGCACCCTGTAGATTTTTTTCTCTGTGATTCTAGATTTTGAATTTCACATGGATGCATACTTGGATGCTTCACACAGATCAGGCTCTATGTCTGGAAATTTTGACTGTAGTTGTGGCCTCCAACTAATCAATGTGACTAACACAACAACCAAGAATAATAGAAATTCTTGCCTTTCTCTTGTGCCTGCTGAAGTTTTTCCAGAAATTTGTTGCAGTGGTACTTGTCCCAATTATATTGTACCCCTTTGATGCACTGCACAACTAGTTTAATTACATATTTTGGCACCTCCATTTCATGAAACTTCTTAATCATTTTATAGGAAAGTATCAGAGTGGAAAATTCAACTTCCGGGGCATTGATGTCTGCAATGAAAAAACCTCGTCAGTGACCTTTTTCTCCATTCCCTTTCCTCCAAAGGTCATCCTTGGATCCTCCCCTTGGTATGGTAACATGGTGATCCGAAGAATCAACATATCATCGATCAAAATGGACTCTCCTAGCCATAGAAAATTATCATGTACCTAAGTGAGCAACTAACACAGACAAATGTCATTTATGGTGCTACGCGAAAAATGCAAGATGTTGGGAAGGTTCAGTAACCCATACTACTACAACCTTGATGCCCATGTATTTTCCTCGACTTTGATGACTCCCCCATCATAAGGCTCCTCCTCCAAATATTCTCAAGGCACAAGTTCTGGGAACTTTGCATGGTCGGCAGCGTCACAGTCTTCAAATTTGAGCAGCAGCACCTTCGCAAACATTTCTCCTTCAAATGGTGTATTTTCCAGAAGAAACGGCATATTGATATGATATTTGACCTTATCCAGGCCCTTCGTGATTTTCACAGATGGCTTGTGCGGCAACATATACGTCGGTAGCCATGATATTGGATTGATCTCTTCGACAACATCCTCTTCAATGATAACTTCGGGCTCTTCAGCCATTTTTATCTTCTATCTCTAAGTTAGGCTCAACTTAGTTTTCAAAGTCTTCTTGCATAGAGACTTCATATTCTCCAATATTTGTCCTTTTTGGGCTTTCTGTGGTTGAAGTTCCAGCGTAGGTGTTTCTTCAGTGGGAATCACAAAGGGGTATGCTCTTTAGTAGTGATACTTGGAGGGATTAAATGTCCTAACCCTTGTTGGCAAAACATCTCGAGGAAGGATGATGGGTGCTCAAACATACACTTATGCAAACACACTGATAGCAATAGACACATATCTCTTGGAAAGCAAAGGGAACTAGTGCAACCCTTCCTATCATATTTATAACGATGAGATGGCCTAAACGGCCTAATGTCCAATGCTGTAGCCTCATAGATGCTAAAACAACTCCAAGTCTGGCTTAATCTCCTCCATAAATGCAGGTTAGCCTCTCTTCCAAATGGTAATAAATTTGTCTTATCTATATTAACTATTCCAATGGTTAGTTTTTGGCCCATATATGTTGTTGTCAACTTCCTGACGCAACCCCTATGCAGTTGTCACAAATACCTGGACTTCCTCAATCTTCGTCACACCAACATACTTTTCCAACATTTGATAGACTTATTTATGGTACCTCATCCGCTCACAACTTTCTGGGACACTAAGACACTTTTCCATCCATGTAGTCATTTGGCATGCACAGGGGTGGGGTCATCCGTATATGGATTCAGCCTCCTCCCATTCACATATCCAATAAGGACTTCATCCCTTAAAGTAACTAGATGTACCACACCTTCTTCCATAATCTCTTTGAAAACATAAGCTCCAATCCAATGCATTTGAAACTTTCGTAGGTGGTGCGCAAACTTGTTGTCATATAGAAAAAATAAATCATCCTCCTTGAAAATATTTTGTCTGATGTGCACCTGCTAATGGAAACCATCAATGAATCTATCTTCTACCAGTGCAACTAGCTACGATAGTTGATCTTCCATACTATCTTGATCAGCCATGTTAGTTACCGTTGTAAATCGCATACTAGTGATGATGTACTCCATTGGAATAACAGCTTCCTGTCCATACACTAACATCAAAGGGGCATGTCCAGTCATTTTATTGCATGTAATTCAATATTCCCATAGAACCATATGTATGCACACATCCCAATCATTTTGATTAGCATTGCAAACTTTTGTAATTCCATTCTCCAAAATTTTATTAAAGG
Source organism: Pinus albicaulis (assembly GCA_034641835.2). Lineage (NCBI taxonomy): Eukaryota > Viridiplantae > Streptophyta > Pinopsida > Pinales > Pinaceae > Pinus > Pinus albicaulis. The sequence goes on along the minus strand of CM076581.1, from coordinate 1,505,691,778 downwards.
CCTCTACCATGCCATATGCTTATGGATGAAACAATGTACTCTTTTGATGCTGCATCTTAAACTCAATTTTTAATGCTTCGATGTTCTCATTCATAAAGTGTGTACCCTGGTCACTCATCAAGATTTTAGGACACCCAAACCTTGTGAAGATATTCTCAAAAATTAAGTGCACGACCTTATATTCTTCCCACCTGGTCAAATAATATGTCACAGTAATGATATAGTGTGCATAAGTCTTCTTTCCAGAAGTGTTAATCAGTCCCAAATGTTCAATGGCCCATTTATCAAAATCCTACAAATTCACTCGTGGTTACAATGAAAATTAATCTCTGCGCAATGGTTTCCCTATTATTTGACACACATCACAAGCGTGATAATACTCTTTTGTATCTTCGTGTACCTTAGGCCACCACAAACCAGCCCTCAAATTTTTTTGCACAGATGGTTTTCCTACATAGTGACCTCCTGAAAACCCTGCATGTGCTTCGACTAGGAGGCTCTGTCGTTCAAACTCCAACACATAGTGTCTCAATACCTCATCAGCTCCCATCTTATATAACTAGCCATCAATCAAAGTGAATTTGGTTGTGTGCAAGGCGAGTTCTTTCTTTTTCTTAATTGTATAATCCGTAAGCGCACTACCAATGGTAAGAAAGTGGATGATATCTTCGAACTGGTCATCGACTAATTTAATGGAAAATAGTTGTGTGTCTAGTAATCTATCCTCCAAAATAGTTGGCTCCTATCCACTTTCAATGTGAAATAAGTGATTTGTACCTGAATTTGATTTTCCTAGCTTTACGATTACCTCAAAATTGTACTCCTAAAATAATAAGAGCCATCAGTAAATATTCCCCCCCAACACAGGCTTGTTGAATAGGTACTTCAAAGCAGAGTGGTCAGTAAACATCTTAAAATTTCCTCCCAACAAATAGTGATGAAACTTCTATAACACATAGACCATATCTAATCCTTCTCTCTCTGTTTTTGAGTAGTTGTGCTTAGCACTTGACAATTTCCTGCTGGAAAATGCAATTGGTTAATCAATATCTCTGACTCCTAGTTGCACAAGTACAATTCCTTACATGATACACGAAGCATCGACATGTACATGGAATTCCTTTCTCTAGTTTGGAATTACCAATATAGAAAAAATCACCATTTTCTCCTTAAGTGGCTCTAAACTCTTCTGACAGTCCTCATCCCAACAAAAAGAGGCATCCTTCTTCAACAATTTTTCATCGGTGGAGTAATGAGTACACAACCATGAATAAATTTTCGGTAATAGCCAGTATGCCCAAAAATTGAGCGCAACTAATTCACATTTGCAAGCACCTCCAGGTTGACAATAATAGCAATATTAGCACGATCAACCATCAATCCCTATTCAGAAATATAATATGACCAAGAAAAATCCTGAAAGGGACACATAATAGTTACTTCCTTAGAGTTACTGAGATCTAATGCTTCCGAAAAGTATCCAACATTAAGCACAAATTTGAAACATGCTTCTCAAATAAGTCAAATATAGTATAGTCATCAAAATATACTTCTAATAATGTACGTATATGCTCCTTAAATGCAACTAACACTACACGCGAAAATATCGTTGGCGCATTCATTAGACCAAATGGCATTACTATGTATTGGAATGATCCCCATTTTGTATCAAAGGTTGTATTACTTATATCTTTAGGCACGATTATTATTTGGTGGTATCCCGAAAAGCCATCAATGTATGATTATGCCTTCATCCTTCCCACATTGTCCAATATTTCATTAGAAAATGGAGCTGGAAAAGGGTCATGCACATAGGCATCATTCAACTTGCACACATCCACACAAATCCTACTTTCTCCTTTGGTCTTATTTTCTTGGACCATCATGGGGCTTACCCAAGATGATTCTTCTACTAGTTGAATTATTCCTATGACAACCATTTTCTCGAGCTCATCCTTGACATGTTGTTTATACTTACATTCGATATGTAAGGGAATTTTTTGATAGGCCTAGCATTTGGTTTCAAAGTGATTTTCATCACACCAAGATCCTCAACAATATATTTCAAGACTCAAAAATTTGTGGGAAATAAGTCCTAATGTTTAGTGACAATCTAGACAACCTTAGGTATTGTATATTCATCCCAGTAGTCCCCTATTTCAGAAATCTTAGGTTTCTCTTTCGTTCCAATGTTGACTTGCTTAATCTTCGTGGGTTTAGTCACTTCTCGCACTTCAACTAAACACCCTAAAAATTCATGTTGAAATTTAGACTCAGGGATATTGATGTTTCTCTTGTCTTCCTCGTTATATTCAATAGTCACATTATGACATTCAACGATATCCTTCATCTACATATCCCATTCTGGTAGGGATCATTCTTCTAGTTTATCTGTCGAGTCAAATACCACTTCTTGAATCATGTTCAAGGAAGTACTGATGCATGGGAATCGACTCTCAAAACTAAATGTTAAAACAAATATTTCTCATAGCGTAGCCCATTCTATTGTGCCTCGTCGTATCTCAACCTCTAGGTACCAGTTCATAGGAATCTGACTTAAAGTATGGATGAATGTATGCACCCATCTTGGCTGTGGCTCTTTTCCCTAAAATATAGTCTACCTGACTGAATGTGTGCATGGATATAATTTTCCTTCATAGGTTCCATCCAACCTGGTATTGGGTTATCCAAATCATAGATGCAACATGTGGGTACATTCTTCCCAATTCGCCAAGTATTCCTTGTGTGTTTCCCACCAGTGCATTGGATTTGAGTGCAAAGCTAAGTCAAGCACATGGAATGGTTATGTCTTTGGAACCACCTTTGCGAATTCATATAAGAAGCAAGTGACACTTCCTATACCATCATAATAAGGTAATTCCTGGACCTCAAAGGATATGCATCACAGATATCTGGTGACTCAATTGCAGTGCAATGTCGAGACTTCATGCAAATGGTTCTACCAATTCTCTAGTTCCTCATTTGAGTTTGAGTGGCATGAAATATCTCTTTCCTAGCTAAGTTGACTAGTAGATATGGGATTGATCCAATCTTCTTCTCTTGCCGTTAGCTTGTAGATATCATCAATGTCCTCTTCTTCATGCAATGATTCTATGTATATTTCTCCTTCTACACAATCTAGTGGGACCACAACCCTGCTTCAATTATTTTTAAACACCATACTTCTATGTTTGAGGTTGATAATAGCGTCCATGTTAATTTACAGACCCAACAGTGTGGGGTATGGATCTGAATCATCAACAATTTGAATAAATTCAAAATCTTCTAGTGCCTTAACTCCTTCGATATCAACTATGACCCAAGAAATTCTACCAATTGGGATACTCTTCAGTTCATTTTCCATGCATAGTTGTATTTCAAATCATTCCAGAATAGGCTCTCCCATTTTCTACCAAGTCTTATTTGATATCACATTTGCATGAGAGCCCAGATCTAGAATGATCTCATCCATTTCAAACTCACCTATATGAGCAGTCAGGAGCATCTCTTAGCTAGTTATTCTCTTGTTCTTGTAGATCTTATTGACAAACTTTTACTCCATATTGGGTTGTTATTTTTTTACGCAGCTATTAATTAAATCTTTAAGGTTCTCAATGGCCTTATTATTGTGAAAAAGCTTGATATAGGCCTGCAAAAATGGTTTCATATATGTAGGCTCGGCCCCTTCGACAAGATCCGTGGCAGGTTTGCTTGCTACTTTAGATGTGCCAGGATCTGCAAATTCCTTCTTTTTTGTGACAAAGGTTTCCTTTTCCCTTTGTAGATTGAACCCTTACTTTTTATTAGGAGCTTTCTGGACTAAAACATCAGTGACAATTATCTTATCTTCTTCTTTATCTTCTCTAGTTTCTACATCACTTTTGGTAACAATGTTTATGCTAGGGGATTCTTTAGTGCATGGTTTCAATCTCATCATTTGAATATTCTGTGGAGGTGTTTGTGGTTTCTTTTCTTGCATTTTTTCAGATCACACAAGGAAATCTTCAATAACATTATCAAAATGTCTACAATACGTGCAAGAATTCTATGTTTACTTGAGATAGCCACACGCATAATGACCAGCTTCTCCAAAGTTATAGCAAATGAGTTGTCCACTTCCACGACCAGCCCCTCCACCTCCTCCATGTCCTCTCCCTATAAATCCATCATGCCTAGACAACGATGCAGGCGAATCTAGTCCTCTACCCTCAGCCTACAATCTATATAAGGCAACATGCTAAATCATCAGATCGAAGTTGTGACAATTATGTTCATCGCGTCTAACAGATTGAAAGAATGTGCAGTAAGGTTGTTGTAGCTCTGGAATATATTTACCAAGCCTAGGGCGGAATTATATCGTAGGCAGTCCATTTACTTGGAGAATCGCGTACCATAGTTTGGGAACCTCACTAGGCCTTGCATCATTCTTAAGTGCACTTGTTCCTCCAACTGCAAGATAGTTATTATATACATGACATTGATCCCTTTGATGCCCTTCAGTTTTAAAGTGTGTGCACCATACTCCCGCGCACACATCCTTTTCCTTCTCCTTTCGCAGAGTTTGTATTTCTAGGTGCAATGCAACTAACTCATGTTGGATTTGTTGAGTCCCAACCTATGTAGCTAGTACAAGTGAGGCTTCTAGCTTCATGGAAATCTCCACAGATTTAGCCTGTGTCGCAATATTTTGTTGGTTTAAAGATTGGCGCCAATGTGAAGACAACATAGAAATGAACTATTCTTTGTGTTGCGTGTCATTGATAGTAAATCCTCCGTCCCTCATGGTTCACTTTAATTATTTATGTGCCTCCCATACAAAAACATTTACTTCTTAGTAGATCTCCTTTAGTTCAGTCACACATTAAGAGTATGATTTTCGCTTTCTGAACTAATCCTTGAGTGTGCTTTTAATCTCGTCACTTTTTGCATTAGGGTTGGTTGTCATATATCTCATGTACCAATCCAATGCTCTCTCTTAAAATACACTAGCTAGTTGTGATTTCTTAACATTATCAATATTGATTTGATGCGTTTTCCATACAATGTTTGCAATGAACCAAAATTTGTCTGCATCTTAATTTCCAACACCCTTGAAATTTTGCAGCTTTATTTAATTAGCCATATCAACTTCTGGTGGTGGAGGTGGGGGAGGGGTGGATAACTTGTTAGAGTGAGATGAATTTGGGAGTGGAGTGGATGGGATCTGAAGTAAAGCCAACGGCCCAAAAATTCTTTAATATTACAATACCACTTCCTATTGGGAAAAATACTGAGAGGGGTGGGAGTGGGGGTGAATCAATATTTAAAACTCACACAAACTTTCCTTTTTATTTACTTATTTCTATACGCAACTTAACTTAATCCAAGTTCCATATGTATGTGCATTTCATTAAGGAAACTTGTGTATACCCAGAGAAATTATTATTTGGATAAATATTCAATAACCTTAATTATACCAGTGCATCATTGATTCATTACACATTTGGTAAGTAGTAAGCATGTGCAGTAAAAAGAAAATAAATCTTCACACATAAGAAACACACATGACCACCAAGAATTAAGGTGGAAATGCTGAATTTTTAGTTGAACTGAGAAGTGGGGGGGGTGAATCGTTTCAATACATACATGAGCTTTTTAAATTTTCATCAGCTTATTTACAGCTTACTTTTGTATTCAACCTTAGTATATGAACAGTCTTAATATGTTGCAGCAAGTATTAAATTAATGTGACATTAAACTTATTATGAGAGCAGTAAACATTAAGTAGATTTGATAAATCATCTCAGCAAACATGCAACACAGATAGAGATAGCAGATATAAGTGGAAACCCATAAAGGGAGAAAACCACATATTATTATTGTTGTGATGCAAAGGCAAGCTCGAACTCCCTCTCACCACTATTTTTCTGCGGGCACCAACCTACAAGAGGCTCCAACCTCAATTCTGCAAGCTACAACTTGCAAGAAAGCTCCAACTCCATTCAATTTTTATGCAGACACCAACCTACAGGAGGCTCCCACCTCAGTTAGCTAAACCTGACACCTATCAAGCTTCAACTTGATAGGGAAGCTCCAACTTCCTCAATTTATCACAAGAGGTGTTTGCTAATTTATTGCAGATATCAGCTATGTTCTGTAGCATCTCTTTCTGCTCCTCTCTTCCTTATCTTCTCTTCCTCAATCTTCTATACTTTTATTCTCTATTCTTACTCTCTCTAACCTTCGTATGCATATCAAGATGATATTACTTATAGAGAATTCCTGACGACTGTTTGTATTCCTCAAGGAATTTGAAATGGATAGCCATACCTCTTAGGCTTCTACCTTCTCATTTCTTTTCGGCTCACTCAGAAAAATATAACTGTAGGCACCAATTTAACACTACAGTGGGAATTTGTTCTCTTTCGGAGACTTGCTAATGCATCACAACGATATAAATTAAAATCATTTACATTCAATTACAATGAAAACTCCAGCTCATTCATTCAGCCTCTTGGCTAGCTGCACATTTGTCTTTTCTCTGACTGCGTCTTTGTTCCTTTCAGCTCTATTTGTTTCCTTATTCACTGTCGCAGGGTAACGACCGTATGCCATTCATTTGTAACTGTGCTTTTTATATCAGCGGTTTATATATATATATATATATATATAACGTAATTTCAAATCTCAGCATACTTATACAAAGTTTTAACAAAAAAACTGCCACATCCACTATAACAATAAAGAATCATGTTAATACATAAAAAATGCCCTTTTGGGCGCACTTGCCACACTTTCCTATTGCGATTGATCACAATCACAATTTCCATTTGATATGTTCCACTAATCAACCTTCCTGCCGATGTGATCGCCCCACACTACATATATATATATATATATATATATATATATATATATATATATATATATATACATATTGGTTCATATATATTCTCTGCCTTATTTCACTTTCCAATCGCAATCGCAAGCTTCAGAGATCCTCTTATGCCTTTGATCGTCTGATTTCCGCCGATGCGAATAGCGAGGGTCCCACCAGACCATACTTCGACATTTTAATGTTTTATGTTATATTTCTCTTTTATCTATTGATGCTCCTTAATAAAGGAAATCCTTATTTTCGAGTTTGAATTCTAGTAGGCCCCACTTTGACTTCCTTTAAGATCCAACGGTTGCTATCATCTAGGATCCAACGGTTGCGATTAGATCGCATCATCGCAATCGCATGGTTCACTGATTCGTTGTTCTGTTTTACTCTGATGCGATGAATATCCTCCAGAGCTTTCTGATCGTGATTGATCACAATCGCAACTTTTGGTTGCATATTCCTATATGCCTGTACTCCGATGCTCTGATTGCGATTACTCTGATGCGATGCGATTACTCCAATTGTGATTAATCGCAACTTTTAGTTGCAAGTCCCGCTACCCTGCTTTCACTTCGATGTGACTGACCACTATTCATTTAAATATGCCGATGCGACTGGACCGGAACTTAAACATATAAAATCATAATTTATAGACCCATCGGTTTCGGGCTTCAATCGCAATTGCAACTCTTTGTTTACATGTTCTGCTACACAGTTTTTCTCCGATGCGATTGGGAAAGGGTTCCACCTTATGTTACTTTGGTTATTTTGATCATAAAGTGCTCCACTTATATAAAGCACTACATATATATATGCTTCCACTTCTGCCTTTAGTGTAACCTCCAGCTGGGTAATGATTCTCGGAATAATATTTATATATGTATACATTGCCGCTTGGGTTAAGATTCCTGGAATTATGTTTATGTATCCTCCCGCCTGGGTTACGATTCCCAGAATGATGTTTATATATATATATATATATATATATATATATATACTTTTCCGCTTGGTTCATGATTCTCAGAATTTAATATATATATCCTCCAGCTTGGGTAATGGTTCCTGGAATTTATGTTTAGTGTATCTACCAGCTGGGGTAGTGATTCTCAAAATAATAGCTCTGCCTCTGCTTCTTCCTTTCTGTGATAATGGCTCTACCTCTGCCTCTGCCTTTCCATGATAACGGCTCAGCCTCTGCCTCTGCCTTTGCGTTTCTTCTTTTGCCTCCGCTGCTTATGCCTCTAATTTCACTGTACCTCTTCTGCTCGACCTCTGCCTCTGCCTTCGCTGTACCTCTGCTACTCAACTTCTGCTTCTGCCTTCGCTGTAAATTTTACCTTTTGTCTTCTGCTGTTGTTCTTTGCCTATCTCTGCATCTGCTGCCTTCTTTGTCTGTCTTTGTCTTTTCTGCCTCTATTTCCATCAATGAAAACATTTCCAACAGTCTCCCCCTTTGGAATTGATGGCAATACACTTCCTTTGTTTTCCTATTAGGGTCCTTTCTCCTGTTGCTTGCTTTTCCTCCTCCTTTGACATCAATGGCAAGGGGTTTGAATTTTTATTTTTATTTTTCAATATTTCATGCATTTCCCCTCTCTGAGATCTTCTGACTTTGTACGCTGCTGCTCCAACCTTTGGATTAGATTCACGTTGCATTCACCGCTGACCCTTTAGTGTTTTTATTGATTCTTTTCTGCTAGATGTATTCTTGCCATAATCCTTTTGATCCTGAGGACCTATTTCATGCTTCCCTTGCTGGCTGATCTCCCCTTGGAATGATATTTTCGTTTCTATTCTCCTCCTGAAACTGTCCTTTTTCTTCATATCAGAGAGTAGCATCTACAGATACTACCCCTAGTCTGTCTCTCAAATATTCAAATGATTCTCTAGCAAGTAGTTTGGGAAATATATCTGTTGTCTATTCTTTTGTTGGTAGATACTCCAGTTTTACTATCTTCTGAGCCACTTGTTCTCGGAGAAAATGATACTTGATTGGGATATATTTAGTTTTCAAGTGAAGGACAAGATTTTTAGATATACTTATAGCACTTGTATTATCACATTTGATTGGGATAGGTTCATCAATGCTTACCTTCATGTCTTGGAGGGTTTGCTTCATCCACATGACTTGTGTACAACATGCTGCTACTGCTACTATATATTCTTCTTCTGTTGTAGACAGAGAGATAGATGTTTGTTTCTTGCTTAACCATGCCACCAGAATTTCTCCTAAATAGAATTCACCTCCACTTGTGCTTTTCCTGTCATCCACACAGCTGGCCCAATCTGCATCTGTTTATGCTGTCAAAGTAAAGCTTTTGCCTTTAAGATACCAAAGTCCATATTGTGTTGTTCCTTGTAGATATCTAAATATTCTTTTGACTGCCAGAAGGTGGTTTTGTTTAGGTGTTGCTTGATATCTACCCACCAGGCCTACTGCTAGCATGATGTCTAATCTTGATGTTGTCAGATACAACAGACTTCCTATCATGGATCTGTAAAGTTTTTAATCTGTATCAGTAGATCCATCATCAGCACACAGCTTGCATCCCATGATCATTGGAGTTGACACAGGTTTGCAGTCCTCCATTTTGAATTTTTCCAACATTTCTTTTAAGTATTTTTTTGGTCAGATGAATGTGCCAATGTTATTTTGCTGAATTTGAAGTCCTAAGTAGAAACTGAGTTCTCCAATCATGGACATCTCAAACTCTGATTTCATCTTCTTAGCAAACCGTTTTTCTAGATCATCTCTGCTGCTTCCAAACATAATGTCATCAACATATACTACAACAATCAGGAGTTCATTTTCATGGGATTTTATGTGCAGATTGCTATCTACTCCACCTCTCTTAAAGCCTTGTTTTTGCAAATATTTATCCAGTATTGAGCACCAAGCACAAGGAGCCTCTTTTAGTCCATATAGAGTCTTCTTCAGTTTGCACACATAGTCTTCTTTGTCTGTTAAAGATAAACCTTCTGGTTGTTCCATGTAGACTTCTTCTTCTAGATCTCCATTTAGAAATGCAAATTTCACATCCATTTGGTATACCTTGAAGTCTTGGTAGCATGCAAAGGCCAGAAACATTCTGATGGCTTCCATTCTGGCTACAGGAGCAAATGTTTCATCATAATCAAGTCCTTCAATTTGTGAATATCCTTTGAAAACTAGTCTGGATTTATTCCTGATTACCTGTCCTTACTCATTCATTTTATTCTTTAATACCCATTTTGAGCCTATGACATTTTTCCCAGTGGGTCTAGGAACTAGTTCCCAGGTATTGTTTTTCTCAATTTGTTCTAATTCTTCATTCATAGCATTCACCCAATACTTGTCCTTGTTGTCTTCTTCAAATCCCTTTGGCTCTATTTGTGATAACATGGCTATGTATACCTCTTATGTCTGTTCAGTTAGCTGCCTTCTTGTTTGGACCCCTAGTTTCTTATCTCCTATGATCTGATCTTCAAGATGATTCTTCTGAGTGTATCTTGAGGGGGCTTTCGAGCTCAGCTCTGCATCTTCTATTGTCTTGCTTGTTTCATCATCATTTTGGTTTTATTCTTCATGTTTGTCTGATGGACTGCAACAGTATGTATCTCTTGTATTGTTTGGAAGTTCTTCATCAAATCTCACATCAATACATTCTACTATTTTCCGAAGAGTCTTGTTGTAGCACCTGTACCCTTTATTTTTGGAATCATATCGTAGAAAAATCCCTTCATCTTCTCTTGCATCAAATTTCCCAAGATTTTGATCATTATTCTTTATATAACATTTGCTTCCAAAAATTCTAAAATGTTTGATTGAATCTGGCTTTCCATGCCATAGTTCATAGGGAGTCTTATCACTGCTTGGCCTTAAGTGAGCTTTATTTAGGATATGCACCATTGTGTTTACTGCTTCTGCCAAGAAGGTTTTAGGAATATTACTCTCTTGCATCATGGCTCTGGCAATTTGTTGAACAGATCTGTTTTGTCTCTCTGCTACTCCATTTTGCTGAGGTGTCCCTGCAATAGTAAATTGTTGTTTTATGCCATATTCATTGCATAGATCTGCAAAGTCATAATCTATGAATTCACCTCCTCTGTCCAATCTGAGGCATTTTAGCTTGCATCCTATCTGATTTTCTGCTTAAGATTTGAATATTTTGAATTTGTCCAGAGCTTCCATTTTATTCTTGAGAAATGCAACCCATGTCATTCTGGATAAATCATCTATTATTAGCATGAAGTAGGATTCTCCACTTGGTGTTTTCGTTCTTGCAGGTCCACACAAATCCATGTGCACAAGCTGGAGTGGTATTCTTGTTGATAACTCATCTTTGGCCTTAAAGGATGTGCCAGTCTGTTTACCCAATTGACAAGATTTTCATATGGTATTAGAAGGCTTTTTTATTTTTGTCATGTCTCTAACCACTTTCTTCTTGCTCAGTCTGATGATATGATCGAAGCTAAGATGTCCCAATATCCTATGCCATAACCATGAATCCTCAAGTTTACTAAGATGGCATGCTTCATCTTCCTCTTTCACGATGTAAACATTACTCTCTGTTCGAACACCTTTGAGCAGAGTCTTACCTATGGTGCTTGATCTGACTTCACAGTATTGTGCTCTGAAAAGAACTTCGTAGCCTTTATCACACATTTGACTGACACTCAGCAAATTTTCTTTCAGCCCATCTACAAATAGTACATCTTGGGCCTTACCTCTACCATTATCTAAGCTGACTGAGCCCTTTCCCTCGATTTTTCCTGATTTATCATTGCCAAAAGTAACATTACTAGTTTTCTTTTCATCAAAAGTTTTAAATTTTCTCCTGTCTCCAGTCATATGTTTTGAGCAGCCACTGTCCAGATACCACTGGCTTTTCAGGTCTTGAGCAGTTAGAGCCAAGTCACATTTATTCACCTTCTTTATCTACTAGAGGCATCCTTTTGTTTGGTATCTTTTGAGAGATGATAAATCACATCCTTTCAGAGGAAATTTGGAAGGCATATGTCCAACTTGATTGCATATACAACATTTGATCATATTTTTTGCAGAATTGTGAGTATGAACAAAATTTCTTTGATTCATAAACCTCCTTAAGGTGTTGAACATCAATCTTTGTCCACACTTTCTACATTCAATAATTTTATGGCCAAATTCCTTACAATAAAAACAATAACCATAGAAATTATTTGCATACCTGATGCAAGATTGTTTTCTCCATTTGTTTGTTTGAGATAGTCTCTTCACTGTTTGCATCTTTTGCTGGTTTAAATTACTCCTCCTTGCATGACAATATGCAGCAATGTGTCCCTACTTGTGGTAGACATAAAAAGTGGCATTCTTCATAGGAGGGAAGAATCTCCTTTGATGGCTTTCAAATTTGACATACTTAGGGGCATATAAATCTTTTCCTGTTGTTTGAGTATTTCTTTCATTCTTTGTTATTAGAGGATTTTTCTGGGTTTTGTCTCCTTCCTTACAAGTTTCTTCTTCTGTAGGCAATATTTGAGCTGCTTCATCATCCTTCTTTGCTTTTACAAAAATAATCTCTCTGTTTTACTTTTCTTTGTTTTTACTTGATTCTCCTTCATAGCCTATTCCAGTTTTTATCATAGGCGATATTTGAGCAACCAGAATTTCATTCAACTTACTAGAGCTTGTTGTTTGAGAAGAGCTTATAACCACTTTCCTTTGAGCATTTTCTAATTTCTTCCTGTGACATACTACTTCTTCTTCCAATTTTTCTTGTTCCTGAGTTTTTTCCTTGATTTGCTTAAGTAACATTTCCTCTATCTTCTTGGCTTCTTCAAGCTCTATCTTTAGCTGCATCAGGACTTCTGAATTTTGTTCTTCTCGTACATACTTGAGGAGAATGTCCTTTTTTTTCTTCTGCATTTCAGCTTGAGTGTATCAATCTCTTCCAGAGTACTTCTTAGCTCCCCCTCAAGGTCGACTTCACCTTCTTCTTCTTTATCTTCTAGTAGGAGACCTTCAAGTTCTTCTATAGCCATCAATAAAAATTTAGAGGTTCCATCTTCACTTTAGATTTCATTTGGATCTTCAGATGTACTGCTGTCTTGTTGAGCATAGAAGGATTTTCTGCTGAACTTCTTTCCTTTCTGCCAGTTCTTTGATGTATTTTTCTTTGACTCTTGAGCTTGATTCCTTACTTTCTTGTGAGTACACTTAGCAACATAGTGTCCAAATCTTCCACAGTTAAAGCATTTGAAAGGAAGTTTACCTTTGTATTTACCTAAGCCTCTATCCAATTTCTTGACAAATTTTGCCTCTTCTTCATTCGAGCAAGAGCATATGTCTTCCGCTTCTTCTTTCTTCTTTTATGTTTTAAAGGCTACCTCCCTCATACTTGGCTTCTTCTGTGGGAGCCTCATCTCATATGCTGTTAAATTTCCAAGTAGCTGGTTCATGGTCAAGGTCTCCCAATCAACTATTTCTTCTATTGCAGACACCTTGGGATTAAACCTGGATGGAAGATATCTTAGAATCTTTTGCACAATTATACTGTCTGGCATGGTTTCTCTAAGAGCTTTCATATTGTTAACAATTTCTACAACTTTTAGGAAGAAACTCTCAATGTCTTCATCATCATTCATTTTTAAGTTCTCAAACTGGGCTCTATAGACTTGAAGTTTGGTAGTTTTAACCTTCTTTTCTCCTTCATGGATGTTCTCTAGAGTATCCCACATTTATTTGGCAGTGTCTTTGTGAATTAATTTGATAAAATATGTTTCACACAATCCATTTAATATGGCATTCATGGCTTTTGCGTTAGCAAAAAAATATTGTTTGGTTTCTTTCTCTGTGTCAGTTGCCTTTGGGGCATATCGTAATTCCACAGCAACACAAACTTCTATTCCTAGAGACATTATGTATGTCCTCATTATGATTTTCCAGAAAGCATAATTTGAACCGTAAAGAAAGGGGCTTTATTGGTTGAGCATCCTTCTTTACTAGCCATCCTGAGAACCTAGGATCTCCTTTCAGTTGTTAAACTGGCACAAAGGAACCTGCTCCAATATCAATTGTTGAATTCTTAGTTGAACTGAGAGGGGGGGGGGGTGAATCAATTCAATACATACATGAGATTTTTAAATTTTCATCAGCTTCTTTACAGCTTACTTTTGTATTCAACCTTAGTATATGAACAATCTTAATATGTTGCAGCAAGTATTAAATTAATGTGACATTAAACTTATTATGAGAGCAGTAAACATTAAACAGATTTGATAAATCATCTCAGAACACAGGCAACACAGATAGAGACAACAGATATAAGTGGAAACCCATAAAGGGAGAAAACCACATCTTATTATTGTTATGATGCAAAGGCAAGCTCCAAATCCCTCTCACCATTGTTTTTCTGCAGGCACCAACCTACAGGAGGCTCCAACCTCAATTCTGCAAGCTACAACTTGTAAGGAAGCTCCAACTCCCTTCAATTTTTCTGCAGGCACCAACCTATAGGAGGCTCCAACCTCAGTCAGCTACAACTGACAGCTATCAAGCTTCAACTTGATAGGGAAGCTCCAACTTCCTCAATTTATCACAAGAGGTGTTTGCTGATTTATTTCAAATATCAACTCTGTTCTATAGCATCTCTTTCTGCTCCTCTCTTCCTTATCTTCTCTACCTCAATCTTCTATAATTTTAATTCTATATTCTTACTCTCTCTAACCTCTGTATGCATATCAAGATGATATTACTTATAGAGAATTCCTGATGACTGTTTGTATTCCTCAAGGAATTCGAAATGTATAGCCATACCTCTTAGTCTTCTACCTTCTCATTTCTTTTTGGCTCACTCAGAAAAATGTAATTGCAGGTACCAATTTAACACTATAGTGGGAATTTGTTCTCTTTCGGAGACTTGACAATGAATCACAACAATATAAATTAAAATCATTTACATTCAATTACAATTAAAACTCCAGCTCATTCATTCAGCCTCTTGGCTAGCTGCGCATTTGTCTTTTCTCTGACTGTGTCTTTGTTCCTTTCAGCTCTGTTTGTTTCCTTATTCACTATCTCAGGGTAATGGCCGTATGCCATTCATTTGTAACTGTGCTTTTTATATCAGTGGTTTATATATATCTATATATATATATATATATATATATATATATATATATATATATATATATATATATATATATATATATATATATATATATATATATATATATATATATATATATATATATATATATATACTAACGCCTTATATATATAATGTAATTTCAACTCTCATCATACTTATACAAAGTTTTAACAAACAAACTGCCACATCCACTATAACAATAAAGAATCATGTTAATACATAAAAAATTCCCTTTCAGGCCCACTTGCCACGCTTTCTGATGCGATATATTTCTCCTCAACTTCTTCCAATTGCAATTGATCGCAATCACAATTTCCATTCGATATGTTCCACTCCTCAGCCTTAGTGCCGATGCGAAGGCCCCACACTGCATATATATATATATATATATATATATATATATATATATATATATTGGTTCATATATATTCTTCGCCTTATTTCACTTTCCAATCACAATCACAAACTTCAGAGATCCTCTTGTGCCTTTGGTCATTTGATTTCCGCTGATGCGATGAGCGAGGGTCTCACCAAACCATACTTCGACATTTCAATGTTTTATGTTATATTTCTCTTTTATCTATCGATGCTATTTAATAAAGGAAATCCTTATTTTCGAGTTTGAATTCCAGTAGGCCCCACTCTGACTTCCTTTAAGATCCCATGGTTGCTATCATCCAGGATCCAACGGCTGCGATTAGATCGCATCATCACAATCGCATGGTTCACTGATCCGTTGTTCTGTTTTACTACGATGCGATGAATCTCCTCCATAGCTTTCTGATTGCGAGTGATCACAATAGCAACTTTTGGTTGCATATTCTAATATGCTTGTACTCCGAAGCTCCGATTACGTTTACTCTGATGCGATGCGATTACTCCGATGCGATGCGATTACTCCAATTGCGATTAATCGCAATAGCAAATTTTAGTTGCAAGTCTCGCTGCCCTGATTTCACTCCGATGCGATTGACCACTGTTCATTTAAATATGCCGATGCGATTGGACAGGAACTTAAACATATAAAATCATAATTTATAGACCCATCGGGTTCGGGCTTCAATCGCAATCGCAACTCTTTGTTTACATGTTCTACTGCACAGTTTTTCTCCAATGTGATTGGGAAAGGGTCCCACCTTATGGTACATTGGTTCTTTTGATCATAAATCACTCCACTTATATAAAGCACTGCATATATATATATGCTTCCGCTTCTGACTTTAGTGTAACCTCCAACTGGGTAATGATTCTCGGAATAAGATTTATATATGTATAGATTGCAGCTTGGGTTAAGCTTCCCGGAATTATGTTTATGTATCCTCCCACCTGGGTTATGATTCCCGGAATGAGGTTTATATATATATACTTTTCCGCTTGGTTCACGATTCTCAGAATTTTATATATATATCCTCTGGCTTGGGTAACGGTTCCCGGAATTTATGTTTTAGTGTATCTACCAGCTGGGGTAATGATTCTCTGAATAACGGCTCTACCTTTGCTTCTGCCTTTCTGTGATAATGGCTCTGCCTCTGCCTTTTCCTTTCTGCGATAACGGCTCTGCCTCTGCCTCTACCTTTTCCTTTCTGCTTCTGACTTTCCTGCTTCTGCCTCTACTTTCGCTGTAACTCTACTACTCGACCTCTGCCTCTGCCTTCGCTGTACCTCTGCTGCTCGACCTTTGCCTCTGCTTTCACTGTAAAATTTACCTGCTGTCTTCTGCTACTGTTCTTTGCCTATCTCTGCATCTGCTGCCTTCTTTGTCTGTCTCTGTATTTTCTACCTCTATTTCCATCAATGACAGCATTTCCAACAGGAAACCCAATGTGAATGAAAACCATTGTTTTTGTCATCTCTGTATTCACTATTTATTATATAGGAAACTACTTACAATATTGTACTAGCACAGACTCATACCAGCATTACGGCACCCACGCGAATAAGGCTACAACCTTCACTTTTTCTCCAGCTGCAACTAGAAAGGAGCTCCAACCCCATGATCTCATTTACTAGACACCACAGTAAGGGAGCTTCAACCCCTTGCTCTCGTTTACTGGATCCTACTTGTAGGAAGCTTTGAATTCCACACTGAAGGATTCAACCCTTAGCACCATTGCGGACCACGTTTCATAAATTTTCACACTGGATCTACCAACTTCGAAACATCACAACTTGTAAGCCTCTTTTCATCAGATTATTAAATTGGACCCACTACACTTATTTAAGCCAAATGCCATACATCAAACCAAAAATATAATTTTACCAAATATTTCACTACATCATCAATCAAACAACCAATCATTGATCTTTAATCACATTCAACTAGAAACATAATAAATACTCAAAAAACCCATATCTATATGAAGACATCATTGACAAACAACATAAATACAACAAAACTGATCAGAAATTTCCTTCAGCATTCTTCATCAAAACCCTGTCTTGCATAGACGCCTTCCATAAGACATATCCGCCACTATACACACTTATCTCGAAACCAACTTCCATATCTATCTCAATATATTATTGAATATATATGTGCCTCTACAAAACCAAACTTGCATGTATATGTGCCTTCCTTGAGTCGAAGCTAGGTGTATACGTGCCTTCATTGAATCGAATGAGCATATAGATGTGTAAATAATTAGCGATTGCATGACACTTCACAACTACAAAATTACTTGGATCATACTCACTACAAAAAACATGTGTCAGACCACAAATCTAAACATCTCACAAACAGATCATGCGAATACATAGTCATTTCAGGTCTAGAGATCCTGCTCCATCATTTTATTCATGGGTGCATCATTATTTCATGTCTATCAATAAACTATAGCCCATTCCATGAATATACTTTAGATTGAATTATTCATTGAATTCACATACTCATGCACACTTAACACTATGATCTTCACCTCCTTATATAGTTTGAGCCTCAGCTAATACCATGAGCCAAAACCACACAAGTGTCGATGGTATTCTTGAACGGGATCAAATAACCATTACTGCACTCAATATTGTGGGCCAATACCATGGTAATGACCCATGGTATTATTAAATTAGTGCACTATAATAGACACAACTTTTCTTCTTCGTACCTGAGTGTAGATGCGACTTTGCCTTTACTAAATCATGTATAGTTCTTCAATTATGTATATTTATCTACTCTGATTTCGACCCGCAAAACCTTTGTCCCAACATTCTGTAATTTTTTCCATCACCTTGTCACCTCTGAGCTTATCCAAAAACCATATAATTAGTATTTTACAAGTGGGTTTCCATCAAGGACAACACATACATCATAATGCCTACAACCTCCCCCTTTGGACTTGATGGCAACCATGTTTGTGTTTGATCAACACAACTTGTAGATACTTTCTTAGAAATATCAAAATTTTTCAAAGAACAAGTTACTCTCCCTCTTTGACATCAAGGGAAAAGCATGTACCAATGCTAAAACAAGGTTTCTCTTTCCCTGTAGACACAAGAGCTCTGGAGATCTAATGTGCACTATACTGAACATGCTCCCCCTAAGCACATGCTAAATCTTCAGATATATTTTTAATGAAGTACATGAAAATATAACTCAATTGAGTATGACCTTTCCTATCATCAAGGACTCTCATCAATCACCCCACCAAGTTGGGTTACATGTTTGACTCAACTACCCAACCTAGTGGGATTACATATTTGACTCAATCACCAAACCAAGTGGGATTACATATTTGTCTCAATCACCAAACCTAGTGGGTTTACATATTTGAAAAAGTACATACATGATTGTATATGACAATATTTACATCATAGGTCTCAACATGACCTTTACATCAAATTACATATATGAATTTTATAACCAAGACAAAAGGACCTCAATACCAAAAATGCATTATACTCAGCAACGTTAATGCTCCCCCTAAACCTCTATTACCTACTCATTGTCAATTCTGACCACAAAAAATCATTCATCAAAGATTATTCATAAATAAAATAATCCTCACTTAGTACCATATCAACAGACTATAACCATTAACACCAGACCAAGAAAAATAAATCATAAATGTCACAAGCATGTCAGAATATGTTCTTGAGTCTATCCCATTGTTTTTCTATCAAAGAAAACCATACACGAATATATGAAAAGGAACTCGCATATATACTTGGCTTTAGTTCATGAAACCCACATACAGAAAGTGAAATACTAAAAATTTCACAGCTTCATATAACCCCAAACTTGGCCTTCTATTGACACATCAGATGCACTGTCAGAAATATAAAAAAATAGAATTACCAAGCCAACCATCATATATTGCAATTACTGATAACAATATTCTTTCAATAATTATGGATTACAATGGGAATAATCTTCCTTCAGTCTGAGTTTGAATCCTCTTTATATCTGTGAGATGTCATATCTTTAAACACATATAATTTATTAACGTTTATGTATCCCCTTTCCATGACCTTTCAAGTTTCTTCGACCTTGACCTTGTAGTTGGTTGATGTGAACACAATTAAATTTCCCTAATCTATCATTTGGCCTACACTTAATATGTTTTTTTTTAGGACTTGAACTAATAAGGTATCAATTTCCTTTCTATTTTTGTTAATTATCACTCTACGTTTTCCAAAAATTTTTGTTGGAGCATCATTCGAAATAATAACCTTACCATCTTCATTTTTCTTGAGAGACTCTATCTTACTCTTATCACTAGTCATATGATGAGAACATTCATTGTCTATGTACCATTCATCCTCATTTTTAAATGCACAAAGAGAAAGATGACATATTATCTCTTCTTCTTTCTTGTTGTTAACATGAATGTTGGTGGATCCATATTTCTTCGGTCTTATGATATTAGCTATTTCTCTTCCATGTTGCCTTTGGTGATTCATTGATTTTTTACTTCATTCCTTTTCTACATGCCTAAACTTGTTACAAAATAAGATCTTATGTTACCACACTACAAGGAAAATAACCCCTAGCGGAGGTTATAAAGGAGGGTTTTAGTGTTATAAAATTGGCCAGATTTGTCAGAAAAACATTTGCTACAACATCCGCTTATGGTTACGGAGGTTTTGGAAAAAATTTAAATGAAAATTCCACACAACTAAAAAAACTGTGTGGCCAGAGGTTATTATGCATGCTTTTTTCATGGGTGTGCTACTAAGGTTTCAATGCACCAGTGTGTGTCATCTAAAAGGTGACTTGGGGTGGTCGAAGGTGCATGCACTGGGCCATCAAGGTATAAAGCCACATTGGGCATAGTGTTGGTGATATAATGCATGGGGCCATTCTAATTAGTTTTGTGATTTTTGCGGTGCCCATAGGTCATTTCAACACACTGGTGCACCATATCAGACAAATGCACTAAGATTTATAATCGGTATTGGTATTTGTGTGGTGCTCATTGGTCATAGAGATGCACCGGCGTGCTGTAGCATACAAAGGCACCTGTGTATAGTAACAGACACACACTGGTGTTCATTTTGTATTTTTTAGAAACATCGACCTATGAAAGTGCAATTAGTGTGATTTTTTAAAATTCATTTTTCATCAAAAGTCAGCACATCTTATAACAATATTCATATTAATTAAATATTTATTAATGCATTTGAATGTGATTTTTGGATTAGTTTGTTATATCATATCATAATTATTGTGATTTTTTAAAATTCATTATTCATCAAAAGTCGACACATATATATCTTATAACATTATTCATATGAATTAAATTTCTATTAGTGCATTTGAATGTGATGTTTGGCTTAATTTGTTATATCATATCATCAAATTTCACGTCTCTTCATTATAATATTTAATCATCCATAAATTTAATCAGTGGTGTTACATTTCACAGTGAAAATGGAGAATGCAATAGTATAAATTAAAACACACACACACACACACACACACACATATATATAAGCTAGTATTTTTCATACAAAATGGGAAAGTTATTGGTATCCCTTTGTCTTTCAATTGGGACACTATGTCCATTACATTAAACAAAATATCTGATTTGATAGACAAATATTTCAAAAAACAGAATGGCTTGCTTTGATATAAAAACATACTGACCATCATTATTCACTTGAACTATTGTCATTGCTAGAGCTACTTCCATGACTTGGTTATTTTCAGGAATGTTTTGTTCACGACGTTGATTGTTTTCTTCTTCTTCACCTTCCATCTATGAAAATAAAAATAAATTGTAATGAGTGTATATACATTGGTGATAATAATGAAAATTTCAATATTAAATAACATACATCAACATAAATAAAAAATAAATGATGTACCATAGAAACAATTGACTCATAAACTATACACATTATTGCAAAACTATGTACCATGCCATCTTTCAAGATTTCATCTGTTGCTACAATTCCATACTTTGTTTCTTGAAAGTTTTATACCCCATAACAAATCATATATTTAATATAAAATATTTTTTTGTTCTATTAATTATAGACGAAGCTAAGTAAAAGAAGATCGATAGATGCTTACAAATTCCACAATTAATTTCTGATATGCCAACATATACTCACAACCCATATTTAACCCAATTTTAATCAATTCATCTGATGGTTCTTCTTTGTATGTTAGTACCTGTTTGAAGACATTAAATGTTGATTTTTGTAAAATAACTAAAAAATTACAGAAATGAAATCTAGTTAAGTTGTTAAGAAAGTAACAATTACTCACAAACTTAGATATCAACCATTTTCTTCCTTGTCATCCTGTTTTATGTGCAAGAAAATACTTCAAAATTAATATTTAATTCTAATTATTTATTTATTGTACCTAATGATCGAAAAATTCAATGGTTACATATTACATTTGAAGCACGTTATTTGTGAGATGGCTCCTCCTGTGATGCAAATTTTTCCATTTCTTTGACCATCTCCTTGTACACCTTTTTGGTCATTCCTACTGGCCTATTTCTAATATTAGCCCATTAATCTTTTGAGATTTTCAGAATCTTCCTGAAAATGTAACATGAAAATAAGCTATTTAATTTTTATATTGATATATGAAAAGTAAATATAACAAAAGTGATATTTATAAATAATTCTAGACAAAAATTTAAAGGAATATTACTTTTTCATATCTTTTTTTTTGTTGTTGTACATTTTTACTATTAACAGTCTGACATGTCTCATTGACCAATTCTATGGAAACTCTTCCTATAGTTTAGATAAAATTTGGTTCTTGGAATCATTGGATTGGTTTTTGTATTGTAAGTGGAAAGAAAGTTTATACATTCGTTCCACTAGATCCCTCAAAATTTTATAAAAGTTGTTCCCCCTTTCGTTAACCTCCAGCACCACTCCAGATGACCTAAGGAGAAATTTATTTTCAGTTGCATGTTCTATTTGTTTCTTTTCTTAGAATAACATTCCTTTTCTAGGTTGTCGGTCCCTGTAGAACATTAAACAGATGTGAATTAATAGAATTTTTGACACATATTATCTAATAATTTTCAGTATATTATTAATGAAAATTTCAAAAATAAGCTCATATTGGATCGATAGTATTTTTTCATTCACCTGATTCATCCTTTTGAAATTTTTCCATCAAGCTTTTATGCTCTTCTGGTCCTAGATCAGAAATAATCTTATCGAGCTTCATCATTTTGTGGCTCTACATTATACACAGTAAAAAATACATAATAGTTAAACTTACATATAGTTCAAAAATAATATTTTTTGTAAAGAATTAACAAAGAACTTGCTTTTTTTTTCTTTTCTTGATGTGTTATCATTGTTTTTGTTACTTGATCTCTTTTCATTCATTTCTTTATCAATCTGAAACATGTACCATATCATTCATTAATATATTTATACATAAATTCTCAACTTTTCAAGTAAAAAAAAAAATCTCAAGAAACTAGTGTGCCATTCATGGTGTATGCACCGACGTCGGTGTGTGGGTGTCTTATAAATGCACCACACAAATAGTATAATAGATCGTACAGTGCTCTATGTCAACAAAGAACAGCGGTGTGTTACACGTTAACCTCTGCACCAATTAACATAGAGAAAATAATAAAAATGGATCATTGTTAGTTTTTGTAGCATAAATGACCGACAAAAACAAGGGACCACCATACGGTGCTCTCCATCAACTAGGAGACCCAGTGCAGTGAATTATATGTTACATGGTGCACCGACTAACACAATAAATCAATTTATTATGAAACAACACGTTCGCGGTGCGCCATAATGAAATAGCGCATCGGTGCCCTATTTTACATATGGCACACTCATTAAAAAAAATGATTTAAAATTTCTTATTAGATAGTACTTTTGTAGTGCACTAGGATAATACAGCACATCAGTGCACTAGGTTATGCAGGGCGCACCGATAAAAAAAATCATTTTTTCAAAAATTCACGCAAGGGCCGACATGGATTGGGATCTGACTATGCAATTTGTCCGGTGGGTTGAATTTCATAAGCATATATATAGCAATACAAACCCTATAAATCTAAAATGAAAAGCCATAATTCTGAAATCATAGAAAGAGGGAGAAGAAAGGGCAGAAACAAAAAGAATGCAATGTTTAGGGTAAAAATGGATATTTTTTTTTGTTTCTGAAAATGAAAGACAAATTGAATTTTTTTCTTACTTCGTAAAGAAACTGTAGAAAAAGTAAAAAAAAAAATCAAATTTAATCACGAGATCGTTTGAAATTCTATGCTACATGGTTTGAAATATAATCATCCAGAGATTTGTAGGAGACATACCTGGAGCAAGAAAGCACAAGAGCACTGTGGAGTAATGAAATATGTTCAAACATAATTTTTCAGACAATAATAATTCCAAACCTCTCGTGATTCAAACCCTGTAGCAAATAATTTCAAACGATCTCGTCATTAAATTTGATTATTTTTTTACTTTTTCTGTAGTTTCTTTACAAAGTAAGAAAAAAATTGAATTTTTTTTTCATTTTTAGAAAAAAAAAAAAATATATATATATATATATATATATATATATATATATATATATATATATATATATATATATATATATATATATATATATATCCATTTTTACCCTAATCCCTTCATTCTTTTTGTTTCTACCCTTTCTTCTCCCTCTTTCTGTGATTTCAGAATTAGGGCTTTTCATTTTAGATTTATAGGGTTTGTATTGCTATATATATTCCTATGAAATCCAACCCACCGGATGACTTGCATAGTCGGATCCCAATCCATGTCGGCCCTTGCGTGAATTTTTGAAAAAAAAAAAAAATTTATTGGTGTGCCCTGCATAACCTAGTGCACCAATGTGCTATATTATCCCAGTGCACCGCAACGGTACCATGTAATAAAAAATTTAAAAACATCTTTTTAATGAGTGTTCCATATGTAAAATAGGGTACCGATGCGTTATTTCATTATGGCGCACCTCGAACGTGTTGTTTCGCAATAAATTGTTTTATTGTGTTAATCGGTGCACCATGTAACATATAATGCACCGCACTGGGTCTCCTAGTTGATGGAGAGCACCGTATGGTGGTCCCTTGTTTGCGTGGGTCGTTTATGCTACAAAAACTAACAATGAATGATTTTTAATATTTTCTCTATGTTAATTGATGCAGAGGTTAACATGTAATGCACCGTTGTTCTTTGTTGACATAAAGCATTGTACGATCTATTATACTATTTTTGCGGTGCATTTATAAGACCCCCACACACCGACGTCGGTGCGTACACCATGAATGGTGCACTAGTTTCTTGAGATTTTTTTTTTTTACCTAAAAATTTAAGAATTTATTTATAAATATATTAATCAATGATATGGTACAGGTTTTAGATTGATAAAGAAATGACTGACAAAATATCAAGTAAAAAAAATACTGATAACACATAAAGAAAAGAAAAAAAGGCAAGTTCTTTGTTAATTCTTTACAAAAAATATTATTTTTTAACTATATGTAAGTTTAACTATTATGTATTGTTTACTGTGTATAATTCCAAAAAAGCATTATACTCAACAATGTTAATGCTCCCCCTAAACCTGTATTACCTACTCATTGTCAAGTCTGACCACAACAAATCATTCATCAAAGAATCTTCATAAATCAAATAATCATCACTTAGTACCATATTGGCAGACTATAACCATTAACAGCAGAGCAAGAAAATTAAATCACAAATGTCACAAGCATGTCAGAATATGTTCTTGAGTCTATCCCATTGTTTTTCTATCAAAAAATACCATACATGAATATATGAAAAGGAACTCGCATATATACACGGCTTTAGTTCATGAAACCCACGTACAGAAAGTGAAATACTAAAAATTTCACGGCTTCATCTCACCCTAAACTTGGCCTTCTGTTGACACATCAGATGCACTATCAGAAATATAAAAAACTAGAGTTACCAAACCAACAATCATATATTGCAGTTACTGATAACAATATTCTTTCAATAATGATGGATTACAATAAGAATTATCTTCTTTCAGTCCGAGCTTCAATCCTCTTTATATCTGTGAGATGTCAAAACTTTAAACACATATCATTTATCAACGTTTATGTATCCCCTTTCTATGACCTTTCTAGTTTCTTCGACCATGACCTGGCATTTGGTTGATGTGAACACAATTACATTTCCCTAATATGTCGTTTTTTTTTAGCCCTTCAACTAATAAGGTATCAATTTCCTTTCTATTTTTGTTAATTATCGCTCTACCTTTTCCCAAAACTTTTGTTGGAGCATCATTTGAAATAATAACCTTACCATCTTCATTTTTCTTGAGAGACTCTATCTTACTCTTATCACTAGTCATATGATGAGAACATTCATTGTTTATGTACCATTCATCCTCATTTTTAAATGCAGAGAGAGAAATATGACATATTATCTATTCTTCTTTCTTTTGTTAACATGAATGTTGGTGGATCCATATTTCTTCGGTCTTATGATATCATATATTTTTCTTCCATGTTGTCTTTAGTGATTCATTGATTTTTTATTTCATTCCTTTTCTACATGCCCAAACTTGTTACAAAAATAACATCTTATGTTACCACACTACAAGGAAAATAACTCCTAGTGGAGGTTATAAAGGATGGTTTTAGTGTTATAAAATTGGAAAATATTTGCAAAAAAATACTTGCTACAACATCCGCTTATGGTTACAGAGGATTTGGCAGAGATTTTAATGAGAATTCCACACAACTAAAAAAACTGCGCGGTCGGAGGTTATTACGAATGATTTTTTCATGGGTGCGCTACTAAGGTTTCAATGCACCAGTGTATGTCATCTAGAAGGTGGCCTGGGGCTGTCGAAGGTGCATGCACTGGGCCATCAAGGTATAAAATTGCATTGGGTGTAGTGCTGGTGATACAATGCACGGGGCCATTCTAATTAGTCTTGGGATTTGTGTGGTGCCCATAGGTCATCTCAACGCACCGGTGTGCCATATGAGACAAATGAACCAAGATTTATAATCTATATTGGTATTTGTGTGGTGCTCATTGGTCATATAAATGCACTGGTGTGGTGCAGCATACAAATGCACCTGTGTATAGTAACAGACACACACCGATGTTCATTTTTTATTTTTTAGAAACATTGATCTGTGACAGTGCAATTATTGTGATTTTTTAAAATTCATTATTCATAAAAAGTCGACACATCTTATAAAAATATTCATATTAATTAAATATTTATTAATGCATTTGAATGTGATGTTTGGATTAATTTGTTATATCATATCATAATTATTGTGATTTTTTAAAATTCATTATTCATCAAAAGTCGACACATATATATCTTATAACAGTATTCACATGAATTAAATTTTTATTAGTGCATTTGAATGTGATGTTTGGATTAATTTGTTATATCATATCATCAAATTTCACGTCCCTTAATTATAATATCTAATCATCCATAAATTTAATCAGTGGTTTTACATTTCACAGAGACAATGGAGAATGCAATAGTATAAATTAAAAAATATATATATAAGCCAGTACTTTTCATACAAAATGGGACATTTATTGGTATCCCTTTGTCTTTCAATTGGGACACTATGTCCATTACATTAAAAAAAATGTCTGATTGCACAGACAAATATTTCGAAAAACACAATGCCTTGCTTTGATATCCAAACATACTGATCATCATTCTTCACTTGAACTGTTGTCATTGCTAGAGCTACTTCCATGACTTGGGTTATTTTCAGGAATGTTTTGTTCACGACGTTGATTGTTTTCTTCTTCTTCACCTTCCATCTACGAACAATAAAATAAATTGTAATGAGTGTATATACATTGGTGATAATAATGAAAATTGCAACATTAAATAATATACATCAATGCAAATCGAAAATAAATGATGTACCATATAAACAATTGACTCATAAACTATACACATTCTTTCAAAACCATGTACCATGCCATCTTTCAAGATTTCATCTGTTGCTGCAGTTCCATACTTTGTTTCCTGCAAGTTTTACACCCCATAGCAAATCGTATATTTAATATAAAAGACTTTTTTTGTTCTATTAATTATAGATGGAGCTAAGTAAAACAATATCGATAGATGCTTACAAATTCCACAATTAATTTCTGATATGTCAACATATACTCACAACCCATATTTAACCCAATTTCAATCAATTCATCTAATGGTTCTTCTTTGTATTTTAGCACCTGTTTGAAGACATTAAATGATGATTTTTGTAAAATAACTTAAAAAATACAAAAATGAAATCTAGTTAAGTTGTTATAAGGAAGTAAGAATTACTCACAAACTTAGATATCAACCATTTTCTTCCTTGTCATCTTGTTTTATGTGCAAGAAAATACTTGAAAATTAATATTTAATTCTAATTTTTTATTTATTGTACCTAATGATCAAAAAACTCAATGGTTACATATTACATTTGAAGCACGTTGTTTGTGAGATGGCTCCTCCTGCAATGCAAATTTGTCCATTTCTTTGACCATCTCCTTGTACACCTTTTTGGACATTCCTACTGGCATATTTCTAATATTAGCTCATTCATATTTTGAGATTTTCATAATATTCCTGAAAACGTAACATGAAAATAAAATATTTAATTTTTATATTGATATATGAAAAGTAAATATAACAAAAGTGATATTTATAAATAATTCTAGACAAACATTTAAAGGAATATTACTTTTTCATTCCTTCTTTTTTGTTGTTATACGTTTTTACTACTAAAAGTCTGACATGTCTCATTGACCAATTCTTTGGAAACTCTTCCTGTAGTTTAGATAAAATTTGGTCCTTGGAATCATTTGATTGGATTATGTATTGTAAGTGGAAATAATGTCTATACATTCGTTGCACTAGATCCCTCAAAATTTTATAAAATTTGTTCCCCCTTTCGTTAACCTCCAGCACCACTGCAGATGACCTAAGGAGCAATTCATTTTCAGTTGCATGTTCTATTTTTTTCTTTTCTTAGAACAAAATTCCTTTTCTGGGTTGTTTTTCCCTGTATAACATTAAACAGATGTGAATTAATAGAATTTTTGACACATATTATCTAATAATTTTAAATATATTATTAATGAAAATTTTAAAAAGACGCTCATATTGGATCGATAGTATTTTTTCATTCACCTAATTCATCCTTTTGCAATTTTTCCATCAAGCTTTTATGCTCTTTTAGTCCTAGATCATAAATAATCTTATCTAGCTTCATCATTTTGTGGCTCTGCATTATACACAGTAAACAATTCATAATAGTTAAACTTACATATAGTTCAAAAATAATATTTTTTATAAAGAATTAACAAATAACTTGCCTTTTTTTCTTTTCTTGATGTGTTATAAGTATTTTTGTTACTTGATCTCTTGTCAGTAATTTCTTTATCAATCTAAAACCTGTACCATATCATTGATTAATATATTCATAAATAAATTTTCAACTTTTCAGGTAAAAAAATAAATATCAAGAAACTAGTGCGCCATTCATGGTGTACGCACCGATGTCGATGTGTGGGGGTCTTATAAATGCACCGCAAAAATAGTATAATGGATCGTGCGGTGCTCTATTTCAAAAAATAACAACGGTGCGTTACATGTTAACCTCCAGACCAATTAACACAGAGAAAATAATTAAAAGCATTCATTGTTCGTTTTTGTAGCATAAACGACCCACACAAACAAGGGACCACCATACGGTGCTCTCTGTCAACTAGGAGACCCAGTGCAGTGCATTATATGTTACATGGTGCACCGATTAATACAATAAAACAATTTATTGTGAAACAACACGTTTACGGTGCGCCATATTGAAATAGCACATCGGTGAACTATTTTACATATCGCGCACTAATTAAAAAAAATTGTTTTTAAATTTTTTACTACATAATACTTTTGCGGTGCACTGGGATAATACAGCGCACCACTGCACTAGGTTATGCAGGGCACACAGATAAAAATTTTCTTTTTTTTCAAAAATTCATGCAAGGGCCGACATGGATTGCGATCTGACTATGCAAGTCGTTCGGTGGGTTGGATTCCATAGGCATATATATAGCAATACAAACCTTATAAATCTAAAATGAAAAGCCCTAATTCTAAAATCATAGAAGCAGGGTGAAGAAAGGGCAGAAACAAAAAGAATGAAAGGTTTAGGGTAAAAATGGATATCTTTTTGTTTCTAAAAATGAAAAAAAAATTGAATTTTTTCTTACTTCGTAAAGAAACTGCAGAAAAAGTAAAAAAAATAATCAAATTTAATCATGAGATCGTTTGAAATTCTATGCTAGAGGGTTTGAATCACCAAAGGTTTGGAATTATTATTGTCTGAATATTTCTTTTCAAACATATTTCATTACTCCATAGTGCTCTTATGCTCTCTTGCTCCACGTATGTCTCCTACAAGTCTCTTGCTAAAAGTGTTTATTATTTAAAGAATAATTTTATGAAATTATATTTTTGAAAATATTTTTCCACCCATTTTTCAATTTACCGCTTTTTTTTCACTTAAAGAAAATAGAGTTGTGTCTTTTTTATTTGCAGTTATTTGTCACCGGTGCATCACTTAATAGCACTGGTGCGTCCACTAGTAACGTGACACCGGTGAACAATAACTAAAACGCACTAGTGCGGTTATATATACATTTGAAAAAATTTGTTGTTAAGGCACTGACATTACTTTTAGGTGTGTACACCAAAATTTACTGAACTCCAACCATAGAAATTGAGAATTAGAATTTTGTTTATTCTTGATGGAATTATGCAATTAGAATTAGAATTTATTTTTTTCTTTAGAATTAGAATTAGAATTAAAATTGAGAATTAGAATTGGATAAATTCTTGATGGAAATAATTATTCTTCCAATGAATTTTGTTTCTTGCAGGAGGTCCCAACTAATTATGTTGAGGGAATTCAATATGGGGCGTGTGAAGATGGAATACTACAATGCCTATTTCCCTATATAGATTTTTAGGTTGAACAAACACTAATATAGTGAAGATGCAATACTACAATGCCTGTTTCCCTATATATATTTTTAGGTTGACCAAACACTAATATAGTAGCATAACTCATGTCTAATTGTAGTGATCCCTGCAAATTTGCTCCCCATGATCGAGAAATTACCATACCATACATAGGTGGGATATCAGCTACTACAATGTCCATTACTATACTCTTACCAGGGTATTGAACTAATGTCACACATAAGTATTTGATTAACCTTAAGCATTCAACTTTGCTAGAGTCAAATGAAAACAAATCTTTGTAAGCTCTCATTATTTATAGATTAAGAGTTTCCATTATAGATTTAGGCATTAGATTATGGGAAGCTCCTGAGTCTAGCATAGCGTTGTGGAGAATTTGATCATGAATGGCAAGACTGATATAAAAGGGACGGGTTGATCCATCTGCATGCTTTCCATTCATATCAGGGCCAAAGATCAACTCTGGTTGATCATCATTCAAATTAATTGCATCTCAACCCTCATTTAATATTCAAACTGAAATTTATAAGTTAAATATACCCATTCCTTTAACAGAATTGGTAAAAAATGACTTATACAAATCAACCATAACTGAAATGTTGAATATGAATGATGATGAACATGAAATTAATTTGAATGATGATCAACCAGAGTTGATCTTTAGCCCTGATGTGAATGGAAAGCATGAATATGGATCAGTCCCTCCCTTTTATATCAGTCTTACCATTCATGATCAAATTCTCCATAACGCTATGCTAGAATAAGGAGCTTCCAATAATTTAATGCCTAAAGCTATAATGGAAACTCTTAATCTAGAAATAACCAAGCCTTACAAAGATTTATTTTATTTGACTCTAGAAAAGTTAAATTCTTAGGGTTAATCAAAGACTTATGTGTGACATTAGTTCAATACCCTGGTAAGAGTATATTAATGGACATTGTAGTAGCTAATATCCCACCTAAGTATGGTATGCTACTTTCTCGCTCATGGGGAGCAAATTTGTAGGGATATTTACAATTAGACATGAGTTATGCTACTATATCAGTGTTTGGTCAACCTAAAAAGCCATATAGGGAAACATTGATGAAGTTTATGGTAATTAGTGCTGAAAGATCTATAAATTATCGTATTTATTCTACACCAACTGACCTAGAATATTTTATCTTATGTAGCTCTAAGAATAATGAAATCCAAATTGAACTGATTGATAAAAATCCAACACCAAACAATGACAACATCTTTCATGAATCCCTTTGGCACTTAGACTTTGATGGCTCAGTTAAAAAATTAGGAGCAAGAGTAGGAGTATGGATTACAAACATGGAGACTAATCACTCAGAAGGACATGCCCTTAGAATCAACTTCAAATGTACAAATAATATAGCTGAGTATGAGGCACTCATTTTAGGCCTCCAAATCATTAGAAACTTGAGAGGAAAAAGAATACTAATCATGGGAGATTCGAAATTATTCATAAAATAAATAAATGCAGTATATTCTGTTTACAATCCTAGACTAGCCAGATAAAGAGACATTATGATAGATTTAACTGATGATTTATTGGAATGCAAATTTGCTGCTATACCTAGAAAACAAAATATTCAAGCATACACTGGTACATCCAATTTACCATTGCAACCAACACACTAGTACACTGCTGAGGTTAAATATAAACTAATTATTCCTGATAACCTCAAGTATTGGTAGATTTTCTCTCAGGATGAACAGATTTACCATTTCTTAAACAATGAAGAAGAATTTCAAAACTATAAAATAGATACAAACTGTAATATACATTCATATTTGGATTGTGAAATAGATAATATAGATGTACATAAATTTGATAAACCTACTGTATTTAGTCAATCCGACATAGATATTTTAGAAAAGATGGATGTTGAGGAAATCATTGAAGAGGAAATTGACATGTTAAATCTCAAAGATAATTTTTTGCCTAAAGGTTTAACCCCTTTGGAGGATCTCTTTGAATTCATTAATGTGCCTAAAAAGCCAAAAATGGAGCCAGTTAGGTCTGATATTGAGGAATGTGATATCGGGATAGAATTAAAACCAAATATGATAAAACTATCTAAATCTTTACCTCTACAAGAAAAGGAAAAATACATTGATATTTTTAAGGAATACCAAGATGTTTTTTCTTGGAGTTATAAGGATCTAAAATCTTATGATACAAACATAATCCAACACAAAATTCCAATAAATGATTATCAAAAATCATTCAAATCGAAGTTAATAAGAATTAATCCTCTTCTATTACCTTTGATAGAAAAGGAATTAAAGTGAATGTATGATGCCAAAATCATTGCACCAATTAGATACTCTAATTGGGTTTCAAATCTAGTTCCAACAAGAAAGAAAACAAGTGAAATTAGATTATGTGTCGACTTTAGAAATATTAACAAAGTTTCTTTAAAGGATAATTACCATTTAGCGAAAATGGATCATATATTACAAAGGGTAGTTGGCTCCTCTATCATTTCTTTGTTAGATGGTTTTTCAGGATACAACCATATCCATTCCAAAAGGAAGATCAGTCTAAAACAACTTTCACCACTCCTTGGGGCACTTTCAGGTATGTGAACTACGCTTTGGTCTCATGAATGCAGGAGAAACCTTTCAGAGAGCTATGGACATAGCCTTTGCAAAGGAAATTCATGACTTCTTGGTAATTTATCTAGATGACATTAATATATTATCCAAATCAGATAATGAACACTTGGATCGTTTGAGATGGGTCTTTATTAAATTTAGGAAATTTGGCATCTCTTTAAATCCCAAGAAAATTCTTTTTCAATTAGAGGAAGGTAAATTACTAGGACATATAATTTCAAAAGAAGGAATTAGAATTGATCCTAATAGGATAGAGGCAATTCTGAACATTCATCCACCTAGAAATATCTAACAATTACAAGCTTTCTTAGGTAAGATTAATTTTTTGAGAAGAATTATTTCAAACTTAGCTGAAATCATTACAGAACTGAACAACATGCTGAAAAAAGACTCAATTATAAAATGGCCTGTTGAAGCGAAACAGTCATTTGAATCCATAAAGCAGGCTTTAACTAAAACACCAGTCTTAATCAGTCTAGATTTCAAAAAATATTTCATAATTTTTTCATTTCCTTCTGAGCATACCATTGCTGCAGTTTTATTGTAGAAAAATGATCAAGGATTTGAACAACCTATAGCTTTTTCCAGTAAGACCCTTATAAATTCCCCTATGGAATATAACATAATGAAGAAACAAGCCTTAGCTTTGGTTAAGGTCATCAAAGACTTCGGAGTTTATATTCTCTATTCCCACATAATTTCCTATGTCCGTAATTCTATGCTAAAAGACATTCTTACTTAGGATGGTCCTGATAGAAGAAGAGGTAAGTGGATCGCCACTATCCTAGAATATGAAATATAAATTAAACCCACAAAACTCATTAAAGGAGAAGGATTAGCTAGGTTAATGGCTTAATCTAATTGCAATGCACTAGATATAACTTTTATTGCTCAAGTTGATGACCAGGAAGAGATAGTGACTCCAATGATCGGTGAAGCCTTTCTAGATTCACACTCGTACTCAGATATCATCTTTGTACTTACAAACTTACAAGCTCCTCATGAATTTTTAAGGACTAAAGCTAGATTTCTAGAACTTAAAGCAATGAGATTTTGTATCTTAGATAATGTACTATTATTAAATTGTTTACTAAAAGAATAAGCTAATAAAATACTTGAAGAATTTCATGCAGGTAACTGTGGAGGGCATTTATATTGGAAAAATATTGCTGACAAGATCCTTTGAGCTTGTTTTTACTGGCCTACTTTATTTGCTGATGTTAAAAAATTTGTTACTTCATGTCATAAATGTCAAATCTTTGAAGGCAATAAGAAATTGTTACCGTAACCTTTAAAGCCAATTTCAACTGAAATGCCATTTCAACAATGGGTTTTAGACTTCATTGGAGAAATTCACCCCCCATCCTCTGGCCAACATAAGTGGATTTTTACTCCCACTGATTACTTCACAAAGTGGATTGAAGCCATTCCTACTAGACAAGCCACTGATGCAGTCATTATTTCTTTCATAGAAAACAACATTATGTTAAGATTTGGATGCTCTTAGAAAATAATTTTTGATAATGCAACAACATTTAAGTCTAAAAATATGATTGCCTTTTGTCACGAATATCAAATTACCCTAGGCCACTCTACCGCATATTACCCTCAGGGTAATGGCCTAGCTGAATCCTCAAATAAAAGTCTTGTAAACATCATTAAAAAATTACTTGAAGACAACAAAAAGACTTTGAATAAGAAGCTAGTCTATGCCTTATGGGCAGATAGACTTACTACCAAAAATTCCATTAGCACTTCTCCTTACCAAATTGTATATGGGATGGATGTAGTTTTTCCATCATCCTTAAGTGTTCCAGTAATGAAGATCATTCAAGAATCACAAGTGTAAACTAATGATATACAAAGGAGGATTAATCAAAATATTCATCTACAACAAACAAGGGAAGAGGTCTATAAGAAATCCCAAGTCATTCAGGATAAAATTAAGAAAATTTTTGATAGAAGTAAAGAGGATGATTTTTACATTGGTGATCAAGTGTTAAAGTGGGATTCTAGGAGAGAAGACAAAGGCAAACATGGGAAGTTTGACTTTATGTGTAAAGGACCTTATGTAATTTATGGATATAGGGGTAATAATGCTTTCTTTATCAAAGATTTGGATGGAACAAATATACAATAAGGACTAGTAAATGGTAGAATGCTGAAAAACTACTATTCCTTTGAGTTAACCAATAGTTAGTCTCGTTTACTTTTAAATCATTGTAAATATCCATTGAAGTTTTAGATTGGTTTGGATATTTTCGTTACAAATTTGAAGCCCGAAGAGAAGGCCCTAAGCTTTTCAGGGTAAAATATCATAACTATGAATTATTGTAGAAAACCAAAAACAATTACTGGATCATCATGGTGAATGCATCAGGCTACTATTCAACGGTGTTCTTGACAATTCACTAGGAAATGCCATCCCCATGTGAAGCCGTTGTTAGGGTCCTATAAATATAGGATTCATAATTTTGAATTGACTTTTGATAGTCTTGTAAAATCTGTACATACCTTGATTTCTGCAAGTTGTTTTCCCATATTTTGAAAAAAATAAAAATAAAAATAAAAGAAAAAGAAAAATAATTAAAAAATAAAAAGAAAGAGGGTAAAAGGTCATAAAAGAAGGAGATCAAAGGACTTAAAAAATATAGAGCCCAAAAGAAAAAATATCAAAATAAAACCTGAAAGTGAGCAAGTCCAAATGCCACTACCTTTTACTTTTTGCAAATGATTATGGCAGAGTGTCAAGAAAAGCCATAATCCATGATGAGTTGAAATATTTAATCTTGACTTTTCATGTTTTCAATTTCATGTTTAGATAGTGAATAAATATTTGTTATAAAGTTTAATCCTGACAAATTAGTAGTTAGGTAGTGAATAATGAGGAGCTCAACACTTTAATCTCAGCCCTCATATGAAATAAGGTAGATTCAGATAGGTTTATTGCTTTAAAAGAATAAATGTTTCAAGGTTGCAAGCCTAAATGCACCTGCCAAAAAGAAAACAACAAAGATGCAGAAAAGGAGATTACCACTCAGGAAACCCCTGTTTTAGAGCATTTCTCTAATTTTTGTTGGGACCGGATCCAAGGCTTGATGACTGGTTAGTTCAAAATGTCTAATTCTTATGTTAAATCCCCATTTACCATTATTTATCCCTCATTCATGCATTTTAACTCATTTTCATAAGTAAAGACTCATTCTTACTAAATGAAACATAAAACCCCATCTAATTAACTTCCTTCATTCAGAAACATACAAAAACCATCAAAAATACTTTATCCTGAGTAAATTGATGAAATGATGAAAAAACAAGCTTTGCTTTACTTGTTCACTTTACTTATTCAATTTTTGTATTTTTTTGTATTCCATCCCCCTTATCATATTAACTATTAACTTAGTTTATTAAATCCTTAAATAAAAGCTTATCCTATTTATCTAATTCCCTATATTTAAATACCCCCAAAAAATCACTATTACAAATATTTTGGGCCAAAGTTATTACCCACATGTCAAAATAAAACCCAAATAAAGCACCCTTTGGTCTAAAAATAACTTTAATTAAATATCCTTCCCCCTATAGTTATTAAACCATTCAATAGGTTTAAAACTATATAATAAAATAAAAGTTGCGCCAATACATATGTTCAAAACAAAACATATTCCCTCACTCATCAGACTTTTATCCTATGTCTTTTGAATCTGATTAAACATTTTGATAAGGTTCGAAATATATAACCCATTGCAATGTATATACTAATCCTTCCCCGCATAAATTCATAACCCAAATTTTTATTGAAATTTAACTAAGGTTTGTTTCAATTAAACATTAACCCCACACCTATCCATATTTTCCATACTATATAAAGCCTCACACTTTATATTGTTTAAACCATGATATATTTTAACTATGTTTATATACCCTTGCCCATATACATAAACCAAATTTTGTATATAACACCTTTAATTTAATGAATATTAGATAAAGGTTTTACCCACCAAGAGCACCTTTCAAATAGATCCTCACCCTTTGCTCCCGATCATAAGATCTAATGACCCCAAATGATTATCACATGAAAAAAATAATCAACCACTCCAACCCAAATCAGATGCGAAATGGGCAGTATTTCCCATTCCTCCCTCCGCAACGTGGCAACCTTTTATTGGATTGTGTCCGTTTGAGGTTAAACCGCTTACCACTCCAATTCCATGCAATAACCTCTCTCTAGTTTCCCTTTCAAACCTGAAACTTCTCCCGCCATTGACGAGACCTACAGTTAATAAACATATATGATGATTAATATCAAGGGTTAAAACCTTTGATACACCATTTTTTATGTTTATCTGTGTGTTATGAACTTTTAATAGCTCCGCTTGACCGTGTAAAAGCCTTTTTAGCCCTGATTGTCAAATTACACCCAGAAGTTACGAATTTTACCACAATTCCACCATTAAAGATTGACCAAGAGCTATTTACTGCACCAGTAAGCCGGACCAGACCTCAAAATCAACCATGGTCCTCTAAAAATATTCATGAACATGAATACCTACATCTTAAGGTATTTTCTAACAAATTGAAGCCTGCAAATTCAATTCTAAACCATCATTAATTAAACCAGGCCTTTAATTAAGAGATTTCACCAGACTAAATTTCTTAAAAACACCAAAAGGGAGGCCAAACCCTGGCCAATTTTTGCCATGAACCACTGTTTCACATGGCAAGCATTTTTGTAGCCAAATTCCCAATTTCCAAAGCTTGAAGACCAAATTTAAAGCACCTAAAGGGTTAAAACTGCTGAATATACCATAGAAATCCTTTTTTTCAAATAAACCCACTCAAAAAATCCCTGTTTTCTATTTTATGCCAATTTTACATCCTCAGATAAACCTAATTGATCCAAAAGCCTAAAAGAATCCATCCTCAGCCTAAAACTACTCAATTTCTTCTCTGTTTTATATAAAAACTCATGCAAACAGTCTAATCTTGCAGTAGTTATCCAAAATGTCTACAAAACAGAGGAAATGCAAGCCAAAGGTATCCAAAGCCCCTAAACCTACCCCAGCCAACTCTGCTAAATCTACTATAACATTGAATCCCCTTTAACCAACTGTAGTTGCTACTGAAAGCATTCCTTTGACTGATCTTGACTATAAAATTGTAGACCCTGTTATTGATTTTAATTTGCTAGATATACACAATTGGTGTTATGAAAAATATCTAGACAATGATGATGTTCTTATCTAGAAAACTCATTTTCCTAAGTATGTAGTCCCTTTGACTCATCCTAGCCAAGAACTCATCAGACTTTGTCAAAAATACTATGAGCTAGATCAAAGGGCTATAGTAAATGTAGAAAAATAAATACCTTTTACCACTACATCCCAGTCAATTAATCAAATGCTTCAATTACAACCTGATCCCCAAGAAGTCCCCTTGTCTATAGAAGCATTAAATAAGTTATACCTTGGCATAGATTTCCCTACAAGGTTCATGATATTTCAGAATTTTATGCCTTCTCATGTTGATATTCCAAAGATAAATCCTCCATACTCCACAGCTAAATTTCCTGAAGGTTCTAGACAAATTATCTCTATGTTATCTTTTATCGTTGTATATTTTACAGATGAGTATACTGATGAATCTATTCTTGGTTTCTTGTCCACTATGTGTCCTGGTCAACCTCTAGTAGTCATCTTTGACTATGATGGCTTCATAGAAAACGCCATCCATCACTAACTAACTAAGTTTTCCACAGAAGGAGTCTTCATATATTCATCTTATCTTTTCCACTTGTTTCTATTCTTTCATGCAGAGAAGTTTCCTATTTCATTACAAAAGATGGATGTACAAGGAAAGCCTCTTTCTATAATTTTTTGGACCTCACTACTTAGAAAAGAGGGCAGTGATTTTACATATTCAGATTTTTCAGAGCTCTTTTTATATCTAGCAGTGAACATATTGAATAAAATAGAACAACCCAGGATCAATGAGGAGATGAAAATAATTCTACAGCTCTCAGAACAGAATAAGGTTGGAGATTGGTATCTCTATCAAAAATACAGTGAGTTAAGGATTTTTGGGTCTAACTTATTATCCTATAAGTTTCCCAAGCACATGTGTATGAGAATTTTTTCATTAGAATATCTTAGACAAATTCTAAAATCATATTCAATTAAATTTATGGCTGCCAAAAATAAGACTCAGTTTAAGTTGAAGAATCAAGTTGGCCTATTCATAATCAACAACAAAGATGCAGAAAAGGAGATTAGCAAGAAATTATCAGAGTATAGATTTGAGGAAGGTTTTTAATGGAATTATGAACCTCAAGGGATCTTGAGTAAGCTAAGGGTAAAGTGCAAGTTGACACCCTTTATCCATGAAGCCAAGCCTAACGTAGAAAATTTTTCAAATAAAATTGAATGGCTGGAATACAAATTGACTGATACAGCAAATAAAACTGATAAAACACAAACTCTAGAAGTTGTCAAACAACCAGAAGCATCAACAAATAGAAGCAGGGAAGAAGGAGCCTACATAGGAGAAAAAACCACTGAGACCAAATTTAAATTGATATATAATAAAAGGCCCAAACTCAGTTTAGTAGAGAAGGAGAAATTTACTATTGATATTGATGAAACAGTTGCTCCAGAGGCCAACAATGATGCAGCAATAGTAAAAATGAATGGAACATGGAACACCTGGTGAAATTATAAAAGAGAAAATAGCAAACCAGGTAGACACACAAATGATTGAAAAACAACATAACATGGAGGCCTCTTCCTCACAATCATCTAAGGAAAAGGATTTGGACATCAAGGAGAAATACAAGAAGATTAAGCAGAAGAATGAAGAGTTAAAGACTGAGATATATTCTCAATTCCTTAAACAGAAACCTGGAAATCAGAATAGGCTATTATCAGCCTTTGATTATTCTACCAAAAAAATGATTATGTCATTCCCGCAACCTACTACCTCAGCACCCAAAACTGGAGCAGACTATAAAAAGGTGGACCTTGAGGTAGACATAGAAAATATTCATAAGCTGGACCAGATTGAATTTCATAGCATAGCTCTAAAATTTTGTATTCTAAAGTGGTAACTAAATCAATGAGTTCTACGAAGCTACAAAATACTATCCTTAATATGCAAGATCAGATGAGAATGGATAAAGCATCCTTATATGCCAAGTACCTAAGGATTAAAGCCTTAGAGGAACTAGTTTTACAAGTGAGATATGATCCCTCAAACATTCAAGCAACAAAACTATTAATCAAGAAGAAGAATGAAGACATAGAAGCTTTGAGGAAATAGCTCAAGCTTCCTCAAAGTGACCATCCATAAACAAAGGAAATCCTCCAGGATCAGAATGAGAAAGAAGAAATGATGAAGCTCATACTCAAATTAGCTGCTCAAATTAAAGAGATGGAAACACAAATGGACCAGCTTGTCCAAGAGAAAGAGACTATAAAAGAACTTGAGATTCCTATAATTCCTACAGTCATCCCAGTGATAACTACAGTAGTGGCTTCTACTTTAGGAGAGAAGCTACCACCAAAGGGCCCACTGGCAACTGCAGTGCCAGTGATTTCAGCCGCCACTTCAGCTACAAACTCTTCTACTTCAAATGCACATCAAACAGATGAAGCCAGCCAAATTGTCAAAGCCATGGAATAAATGTCTTTAAAGACAAATGAAATCAATGGACTGAAGAAATGATTGAAAATATTGAAGCTACAAATCAAACATCTTTGATAAATGCTAAAACCCATGAAAAAAAAGCAATCAAATTGGGAGAACAACTCAAGAGTTTACAAAAATAATTGGCTTTCACAGAGAATATCTCTTATATAAAAAATCATCTCTAGACTAACATAATTGAAGCCATTCATAATCAATGGCCTTCAATTCAAGTTATCTATGAGCAGAAAGAATTGTTGTTGGCAGCCTAGACAGAGATACAAAAGACAAAAGATGAGTTGACTAATAATCCTGCTTAGGCTTTCAAACTCATTACATTTCTGAACAGCAAGAACAGGGAGGAACTTGAAGAATTGCAAGTCTTAGGCAGGACAAAAAAAAGGGTTATCACTAAAAAGAGCTTAATGAAAAATATTGAAGAAAAATGTGAAGCAATGAACTTGGTCATAACTAGATTTATGGTGAAATACACAAATTTAAGAGAGAGGGGCTTACCAGACGTACATGATTTTAATGAAAAACTTATGCCGCAGAAGGACTATGATAGAAAAATCGGGGAGTTTTCTAAAGAGCAAGTAAACAAGGCACTCCTACAGGGAAAGTTTTCCTTCAGTATTTTGAAGATCTATTCTTTTTAAAGCATGAGATTAAGCATCTCTTTGTCATCAAGCCTACCTTTGCTAGATATACAGAGGCTAATGAGAATTTCAGAAAGTTGAGAAATGTCCAAATTTCCAAGGCAGAAGAGGCAAAATTTTACTGATTTGATGTAAAGATGAAAGGTAAAACAGTGAAATAAGATTACCTTAAAAACAATCAAAATAAGGAGTTGAATTAAAAGGACAGTTTGCTGGTTTTTATAGTCAAAAAGATATTTACAGCAATAAATCAATGAGACTAATGGTCAAAGAGTATCAACGTTAAAGAGCATTAGGTTAAAGAGTATCATATGAAAGTGTATCGGCGAAGGCAAGTCAAATGCAATATATTTTTTAGCAGCTAGCAAGGACACCTAAACAGTCAACAACTCCTTGTTAGCTAAACAATTCTAT
The DNA here is from genome assembly GCA_034641835.2 of Pinus albicaulis. Taxonomy (NCBI): domain Eukaryota; kingdom Viridiplantae; phylum Streptophyta; class Pinopsida; order Pinales; family Pinaceae; genus Pinus; species Pinus albicaulis. Next base: position 1,505,649,945 of record CM076581.1, on the reverse strand, counting down.
TTATTTTGGATAAAAAGGAAAACTTCATGTTCTTTAAGTAGCTGTCCCTTTTATTATGTAATGATATATTCTTTTTTCTAAGATAATTCCTAGAACTCTTCTAGGATATTTGTAAAACATTTTTGTATAAATACTTTTACATTAGAAGTATTGAGTGTGGAATAAAATTGTTGGAATTATTATAGACATTTTTTGAACATTGGAAGCTCTTTTGTGTTTTAATTCGAAGTAGCAGACTAGACAAGCTGACTGGCATCATAATTCAGGATCTCTGTGATAAGCTGATGATTTAAGTACTTCCTACTTGTCACTGTTTCCTTTTCTAAGTTGCATGCATTCATTTCATGTTTGTTTTGTCTGAGTGTAACTAGGAGTATTACTACAGGATTAGTCAAGTACTCCCTGTCTTTAACTAGTTTCCATTTTAATTTTTTCTTCTGATTTCTGGTGCAAGGAACCCTTAATTGCTCCTTCTCCCATTTGACCTCTGCCTTCTACTTCCATTTTCCGAATAAAAGGATCATTAAGTGCCCTTTATCTAGATCATACCACCTCACAAAAAACCACTTTCCCAAATCTCTAAGGGTTATATATCTTGCCCTGAATATATTTGTACCTTTTTGGCCTTGATTCTGGCGCTGCTAGCTTGATTTAGACCCCATAGCCCAATGGACAAGTAGATTTCTCTCTATCTTACCTCCAAGTGATTTCTTCCCACCAAACCCTTTAAACCAAAACCAAATTTTACTTTCATAACCAGCCTAATATTATAAATAAAAACAAAGTTAAACATTAAAGAGAGAGCCCTCTTTGAACCCTAGGAAGGCCAGATCCTAGATTTTGAAGTAGGTTTATGGTTACCTCTAGAGTTCTTTGACTAAAATCCAAAATCTCACAACTTAAGAATTTACTAGAGTGATAACGGCACAAAAGTGGGAAATTGTGGCATGTGAACCTGTGTTATGTTAATACATGGGTAATTTTCACAAATGGTTAGGAAAGTTTTGTTTCTGAGAAGTTTATTGAAGTTGGAGATATTTTATTTTTTAGACATGTTGGAAATGTACATTTTGCTGTGGAAATATTTGGGCCATTTCTTTTCAAAACTACACGTCTTCTTCTTTCATTAAAAGAAACTTGAACCTTTCCACAACCTGTAACAAGAAAAGGTGCCAACAAGAGCCTCTCACATGCATATCTATTTATCGCATGCATATCTATTTCTTCTGTTAAGGTATCGAAGGAATTGATTATGGCCAGTCTACTTTGTTGAGGAATCTTCCTGAATTTTCTTTGGTTTTACGAAAGGGTGCAGTTACTAACAAATATAGGATTGTAAGCTCTCTCCAACCCTCATTAAATTACAAAATATGGATAAAGCTCCATATAAATTCCTAAAATTTGCATAAAATGCCTCGAAACATAGAATGGAGTGTTTTAGTTTTTGAAAGTTGTGTGTTATTATGGTGAAAGAAAATATTCTTTCTATTTTGTGCTAATATGGTGAAAAAATGGAATAGTGCTCAAGTATATGATAATAGTCTTCAATCATATTCTCAAAATATATGGGTTCTTTCTTAAATGCATAGCTACAAGATTCGGTCATATTACTGCTAGGAAACATTCAACTGAAATACCAATACGGAAGGGTTTGTACTGTCTACTGTTGCATGAGCCCATAAACCCCACAAAAAATCTCAAAAACCTTTTAATAAAATGAAAAATAGTCCAATTTTTTTTTTTTTTTTGCATTCTTGACACTCAAATTCCTCTAAAATATATTCATGGAATTAACATTCATAAGAGGCAATGCAACGGTAACATACTCAAATTTTATTTAACCCTGTTCCAGTGCGTGGGGTTTTATAGGCGCACCAGTATGGTTTCTTAAGATCACATTGGGCGATTTCTGTTTTGGTGCCGGGTTTCAGGATGCACCAATGTGGAATATTTGTAAAGCACCGGTGTGCTACAATAATAAGGCACACCAGGTGGGTTTGTATGGAGTGCACGATGTCTGGTGTGCCAATGTTTTGTGTGCACTGGTGCTTTCTCTTGTTGAATGCGTTGGTGCGGTTTATGTTGATAAGAGCACGGAACGAAAAAAACATCGTCAAAAACTTCTACCCACCGACCTCCTCTAGTAACTTCCGCTAGAAACGGATTTCTCTGGTATTTTTATAAGGGGTTCCTCAAAAATTCCCGCTAAAGGGTAATTTCCTTTTAGTTCCAGAAAAGGGAGCAAAGGAATTATAATAAGTTTTCCTAATATTCCTTCCATTGCAATCAACAAATTTGTGTCTAAATTTTTTGCATGAAAAACAAATACCCTTAAGGAAACCTGAGTACCTTTGAGTTTTTGAACTATCTGTGTAGTTTCTGTTTGTCTATGACCGAAACAATTTGCTTCTACAATTAGCTGCAGCATGTCCATACTTATTACATATAAAGAATTCAACGTTATTTATAAGAGGAGAGAATCGATCATTATCATCAGTTGAAATTTTGTCTCTTTAAACACTTCAGGTTTTGCATTGATATCATTTGAATCTTTAGCACTACCTTGTGAACTAGATTCTCCTTTAATAGTTTCATGAAAACCAAGGCCAAATTTAATAGAAGGAAACATTTGACTACTAATAATATTATCCATAATATTATTACTATCTTGAAACCTCAAGTGTTTATCCTTTTCTTCTAATTTACCTCTTAAAATGTTTACCTCAACCTAAAATATTTGGCACTAGTTCTTCATACCTTCTTTGACCCTTATTCCTTCTTCTACTTGCTCATTCACTTTTATAACCTCTTCTTTCAACCCATTTTATTGTTCTTCAAATGTTTGTAGAATTTCTTCATTCTTCTTATTTGATATTTCTAAATTTGATTTGAGAGAGACGATTTCAGCTTCAAGCCCATCACTCTGATTGATTACTTCATCCTACAGCCTTTGACATTGGTCTATATGTTCTTTATTCATATGCTCAATTGGGTTTCATTCTTGTAACTAATTATTCAATCTAGTAATCATATCTTTGTAGATACATTCTCTTTCATTAAATATCATGTGTTGATCTTAAACTTCCCTTTTGAGTTTAGAATTTTTTGCTTCTAGGTCCATACCATTACTTTCACTTTCATATTCATTATATTCAACATTGCATGAACAAGGAATTGGATCACAAGAAAAAAAATCAATACCTATTTTATCTTCTTCATTTATTGTTGCACATGTTTTCTGAGTTTTATTATTCCTTTGAGTAGCCTTATTCTTTTGCTTCCTTCCCATTGTGACAGATATCCTTCAAGTGATCAAGCTTATTCTGAAGGACCTACTATGATAACAATTTTTGGGAAAAATAATGAGAAGGGGGGGGGGGTGAATTATTATTTATAACTCAGACAAAATTTTCATTTTATTCACTGATTTCTATACGCGAATTTACTTAATCCAACTTGTGTATGTACATGCCTTTAATTAAGGAAAATTGTGTATGCCTAGAGAACTTATTATTCTGATAAATCTTCAATAGCTTTACTTAGACAAGCGTATCATTTATTCATTGGAAATTTTGTATGCAGTAAGCATGTGAATGAAGAACAAAATAAATCATGACACATAAGAATCACACATGAACACCAAGATTTAAGGTGGAAACCCCATGTGGGAGAAAACGATTATTATTGTCATCTCTGTATTCAATATTTACTATATAGAAAACTTATTACAATATTTTACTAGTGCAGACTCATACCAGCAAGTAGGCACCAAGTTGCGAAAGGCTGCAAACTTCACTCCTTCTCCAATGACTATTGGAAGGGAGCTCCAACACACTGATCTCATTTACTGGCCACCACTAGAAGGGAGCTTCGAACTGTTGCTCTTGTTTACAAGCCACTACTAGAAGGGAGTTACAACCCCTGATTTGATCACTGGCTCGTACTAGCAGGAAGCTTAAATTTCTTACTAAAGGCTCCAACCCTCAGCACCACTGCATACCACATTTCATTAATTTTCACACTCAATCTACCAGCTTCAATACATCACAACTTGTATGCCTCTTTTCATCATATTTTTAGACTCGACCCACTACACCCATTTAAGCCCAATACAATAACTCAAACAGAAACATATAAATGTACCAAATCATTCACTGGATCATCAATCAACCAACCAATCATTGATCTTTAATCACAGTCAATTAGAAACATAATCAATACTTAAACAACCCTGATCTATATGAAGACATCATTGGAAGACAAAAGAAACAAAAAAAATAGATCAGACATTTACTTCAGCATTATTTAGCAAAACCGTGGCTTACATACGAACCTTCCATAAGAATTATCCATGAGTGCATGCACTTATTATGAAACCAAATTGCATATCTATCTCAATATATTACTAAATATATACACGCCTCTGCTAAACAAAATTCACGTGTATATGCGCCTTCCCTCAGTCGAACCCACATATAGATCTGTAAATAATTCAAGACTTTGAAACACTTTAGAACTGTAAACTTACTGAGATCATACCCTTCACTGCAGCAAACATGCGCTAGACCACAGATATAAAAATATCACAAATGGATCATGTAAATAAAAATTCGTTTCAGGCCTAGAGATCCTGATCCATCACTGTATTCATGGGTGCATCATTATTTCATATCTATCAATAAAATATAGCCCATTCCATGCATATATACTTCAGATTTAAGTATTCATTCAATTCACATACTCATGCACACTTAGCACTATGATCTTCACCTCCTTGTATAGTTCAAGCATTATCAAATATCATTAGCCAAAACCACACAAGTGTCAATGGTATTCTTGGACAGGATCAAATAACCATTACTCCACTCAATATTGTGGGCTAATAGCATGGTAAAGAGCCCTGGTATTATAAAATTAGTGTGCTAGCACATACACGACTTTGCTTCTTCGTACTCACGTATATACATGACTTTTCTTTTACTAACTCGTGTATAGTTCTTCAATTATGTATCTTTATCCATCTTCTGATTCTCATATGAAAAACCTATATCCCAACATTCTATCATTCTATCATTCTATATCCCAACATTTTGAGATTATCTAAAAACCATATACTTGGTCTTTTACAAGTGGGTTTCCATCAAGCACAACACATGTATCATAATGCCAACACCTCCGACTGCATAGATTCACCAAAGCTACTTGTTTCAAGGTCCTCGTCACTGTCAAATTTACCTTTGAGAGGGATATAAATAAAACCTTCTTCTAGATCTACTCTATAACTTTTTCCGTTGTGCATAGTCGGGCCTCTTTGGGAAATTCCCTCAATGTCGCTGCACAGAGTACCCTTTTCACATAAAATAATTTTAATCCACAGTTTCAATGAGCAGATAAACTTACCTCTAGGGCCCTTGAAAAATCTACATTCAGCTTTAGAATACAATACAAAATTATCAATAGCAATTTTAATAAAAAACCCACTCAAAACACTATCAATGCAATAATCTATTGTGCGAGAAATTTTATTTCTAGATTTCTCTAACTGCTTAACCAACATAGGGTTCCACCTAGTGATCACATCGTCCTTTAAGCAGGTCTGAAATGTAGTTAGTAGAAATAAAAGCTCATGTAAATCAGCCACAAAGGAAGAAAAGAAAATTTCGTGGACCTTTGTATAGATATATCTTTGCTCCCAATCCTCAATAGATAATTTAGGGTTTTGGTTTTCTTGGATTGAAAATTCCAACACCTTCTTATCTATCCAATATTGTAGTTCTTTCTTCATCATATTACACAACATCAAATTTTCCTCAAAGAGATCTTGGTCCCAGAAATAGGAAACATTTTTTGGCTTGAGGGGTCATGACCCTGGTTGAGAGTGTTCTGCGCAACCAAAAAAACCCTCTAACTACTGGCCCTTTCGGCAATGATATGCTTGTGTGGAAAAAAGTCTCACCCGAAACAGTATGGGGGGTGTTGGAACTAGGTTTCTGCACCCTAAGGGAGAGTTTGATGTGTGTTTTACCCTTAATTATCAGACTTAATGCTTATTTTTCTACACAAGACTTCCTCAAGAACCCAGATCTAAGCACAGTTACAAACCCTTAACATATGCACCTAAAGAGATTATTATATATCAATCAGATCTAACTTATTAGAACCAAACCACACTTGTGTGATCACAAAGATAGTTTTCCAGTAAAAACCTGTAACACAGAAGTAATTCTTGCATGATCACAAATATTTTCCATTGATATTTAATTTAGATAAATACATATTCAACAGAAACATATTAATAAATATTCATGCATAACACATAGAAATTGTACCAGAAATTGCCAAACATTCGTCCTTATTAATGGATATTCAACTTAGTAAAATTTCTTTCCATGTGTGTGGATAGTAGCAGAATCTATGCACACAACTTAGGATTAGGTCTCCGTGCACACAACAAAGAAGAGTCTTTCTACCCAAATAGACTAACCCCAAAACTTCAATTAAAACAATTCCATCAACACAAGCATCTATCGATCTACTGATATCTTACTCGACTTAACCTTACATATTTATAGATCTTTGACGCACACATACCCTTGTCGCAAACCATGGTTTGAGACTCAGGGTTTCCCTTTTTACACATAGTAATGATAAAGGATCTTTTAAATGCCCCAAAGCCCTTCACTTTTGTGCGCATCATGTTTCAAAACAATTTTACCCAAATTTATACAAAACTTTTCCCATAGGGGATCCAATCCCAACACCGCCTCAAATTCCCGATATGTCCTTTTCTTATTTGCATAAGCATTTTTTATATCCTAAGAAACCTCTATATTTTGACAGATTTTCTTCACTTCCCGTTCCATGTCTTCTAACATATCTGGTCCTAACATTAATTTATTGTCAGGGTTGTTCCAATTCATCAGTGCCTGACATTTCCTTTCGTATAACACTTCAAAGGGACTCATCTTTGACGACTCACGATACCCATTATTGTAAGCGATTTCTACTATATGTAGATACTCTTCCCACTTACAGGGCTTTTGCATTACATACATTCGCAACATGTCCTTTAGAACCTGATTCACACATTCAACCTGCCCATCTATTTATGGATGATATACAGTACTCAAGAAAATCTAAGTTTCTAAACTCGTGAATAAGGCATTCTAGAATGTAGAAGTGAGTTTTACATCTCTATCTGAGATAAATATTTTAGGGACTCCACGTAATATAAAAAATTATCTCCTGAAAACATCTTCAATTTGAACTGCTTTCTAAGTAGCTTGCACTGGAATGAAATGTGTGGATTCAACAAGTTTGTCTAATACTACCGTTATGGAATTTTTATGCTTTTTAGATGTAGATAAGCCAGTGATAGAGTCAATTGTTATGACTTCCCACTTCTATTTTGGTATAGGTAGAGGATGTAGAAGTGTGACACAGTGTTGATGTTTAGCTTTCACCTGCTGACACTATACAATTTGTTAAATATAGTACTATATCTTTACGCATTCCAGGACAATAATAATGATTTCTAATTATTGTTAGCATTTTCTAATATCCAGGATTGGCGGTATAAGGACTTCTATGAAATTTGTCTAGAAGTAAATGTTTCATAGATAAATTATTTAAAATGTATACTCTCCCTTGAAAAGTCAGCAGGTGATTTTCATTAATCTCAAATTCCGATTGTTTTCTTTGTCTATTAGCTTGTTGCACTTGCTGCCATGAGAACTATATATTGGATACTTTTGGGCAACCTCTTTAATTTACTTCTGAAAACCAAATTTTATTTGATTATAATAAATTTCGTAAACACAATGTATTCTTTGGCTTAAAGTATTTGCAATGGGATTCTATTTTCTTTTAAATGTTGAGTTTCAAAGTCAAATTCACTCAGGAAGTAATTCCATATCACTTCTCAAGCATGCATGTTGGGTTGTTTAAAATAACTTATCAAACTACTATAATCGTCCTTTAATAAAAATATTTTCCCCAAAAGGTAATGTCTCCATACCTTTAATGCATTCACCACAACTGTTAGCTCCAGATCATAGGGAGAGCATCTTTTCTCGTGCTCCTTCAAATTCTAATATTCGTAAGCGATCATCTTTCCTTCTTGTGTTAGCACTGCTCTTACTCCCTCCTAAGATGCATCAGTGCACACTACAATTTTTTTATTTCGGTCAGCAATTTTTAACACAGGAGTTGTAGTTAACAAATGTTTCAGTTGTTCATAGCTTTGCTGGCAGTTTATAGTCCAATGGAAATTTCTTCCCTTTTTCTGTAATGATGTAATGAAATACATGATTCGAGAAAATATTTTGATAAAGCATTGATAGTATCCTTCCAGGCCCATAAAATATCGTATATCAACTACATTTTTGGGTACCAACCATTCCATGATAGTCTAAATATTCTTAGTGTCAACTGGTATCCCTTCAGTTGAGATGACATGGCCCAAAGAATTAATCTTGTCTTTACAAAAATCACATTTACTGAACTTTGCATATAGTTGTTGGTCTCGTAGTACTTGTAATACAATTCAAAAATGTTATTTATTTTCTTCCAAAGTTTTTGATTAAATCAATATATCACCTATGAAGATAAAAAAAAATACGTCTAGAAAAGAATGGAAGATACCATGCATCAAACTCATAAAAGTGGTAGGCACATTGGTTATTCCAAATGGAAAGACCACAAATTCATAATGAATTTATCGAGTTTTGAATGTTGTTTTACAAATGTCCTCATCCATAACATGAATTTAATGGTACCTTGATTGTAATTCAATTTTGGAAAAGACTTTTGATCCTTTGACCTAATAAAATAGATCATCAATCCGTGGCAAAGGGTATTTATTCTTAATAGTTAACTTATTGAGCTAATGATAATTAATACACATATGCAAGGTCCCATATTTTTTCCTAACAAACAACACTGCAGGTCCCCAAGGGGATACACTAAGTCAAATGTACCCTTTTCCCAATAATTCCTGCAATTTCATTTTCAGTTCAGTTAACTATCGAGTACTCATATGATAAGGTGCCCTGGACATTGATGCTACCCTAGGAACCAATTATATGGTAAAATCAATGTCATGCTTTGGAGGTAGTCCTAATATGTATTTAGGAAATACATGAGAAAAAACCTGAATTACAGGTATGTTTTCCAGTGCGACAGTATTTTCCTTGTAATTTGTATACCCTACCTGTGCATCATATATCATACATCCTTTCCTCAGACACTCACCCATTTCAGTAGTAGGAATAAATCATATCTTCATGGGTTTCTAGACTCCTCTAATCTTGTGTCGAGATCCATCAACATCCTAGTAATTAATAGGCTTCTTTTTACAATTCACTAAAGACTAGCGTCCTTCCAACCAGTCCATCCCCAACAACAAATCATATTATCCCAATGGTAGAACATTAAGTTATATTTTTATGAGTTTATTTCCTACCTCAATCGGGGATACTGGTACTTTAGCACTTACCCTTCAGTTAACTCTAGTTTCTAATTGTACTAACCAAGGGTTATTAAATTTTTGAATTTGTAGACAAAATATTTCTACTATTTTAGGGCTGACATAACTGAAGCTGGTACCAGGATCTTCTAATATAGATATAGATTGATTAAATATCTTACCTTCTAGTTCTATCATTATAGGCTGACAATATTCTTTTCGATCCTCCAATGCAACATTGATCCTGGGCATTCTCCTTTCTACATCAGCATCTTTCGATGCTTCCTGCATATGAGCTATGTGCTCTGTCTTGGCACGATGGTGAAAATTTTTATAATAATGTGGCTCCCCACAACCCCAACATTATAGAGGAGGTATTTTCACCTGACTGGTTTCTAGTTTGTTGGATGCTTAATTGGGCTTCACTTATTCTTTCCGTATGGGTTTTTGTTGACACTTTCCCAAATTTGTGTTCGAGGAATGTCTCAGAGAACCTCTGAAATTGGTGGACTTAGAATTTAGGGGATTTTGATAACCTTTTTTTCCCTTCATTGGTGGCCAACTCTTACTAGTTTCCTTCTATTTTGTCTGCTAGTAGTACATGCAGGCTTTTCAAATTATTTCATCCATATTTTTTTGGTTATAGAATGTTATTCTTTCTTTAATGTATACAAACAGACTCCTTATAAACCGATGCATGTTAGCTTTCTCTTCACGAAGCTAACACTCATACCTCAATAAGGAGACAAATTTAGCTATGTACTCATCCATAGTTAATTGTCCTAAACACGGATCATGGAACTGTTTAGACTTTTCATCATAGAAATGTTTTTTCAAGTACTTTTTATTAAACTGCTTTTTAAAATCATCAAAAGTTATATTTTTCTCCTCTATTCCTTGCACCACTTTAACCTCTTCCCACCACAGGGTGGCTTTTACCCGTAGTTGATAAATATCTAACATGGAACGAATATTAGTGTTGTACTCATAAACCTATAAATACTTATTCATATTAATGATCCAAGATTTTATGACTTCCTCAACTTCCCCATCAAAGAATGGGGTTTAATATTTTGAAACTCCCCTTGTAATTCCATTCTCAACTTCTTTTCTTTGCGTTGATCTGTCACATTTCTTGACTCTTCCTCATTATCATCCATGTTCCTATCACTTTGTTGTGTATGAATTTCTTCTAAATTATATTTAATGTTTTGGTGTTGTTCTCTTGCACCTCACATTTCAGTCTAACAACTTGGTTGGTATGTCCTATGATTCTACCTATCGGAAAGGATTCTTAGAATCCTTTCATGCTCATGCATCAATATTTCATTATCAGTCCTCATACACACCATATTTGTTTGCAACTATTGCACAATCTCGACCAACCTTCTTGTTTTATTTTTTTGTTCTTCCAGTAACTGGTTTATTTGGTTTTGTCATTCTTCCAGTAATTGGTTTGTTTGGTGTTGTTGGTCCACCCCTAATTGTACCCACATTTCCTATTTTTCTTTCAGATTGGGTATCGGATTGGTTCCCACCATGGGTATTATTAGAATCTTGCCTCCAATTCCTCTCCTCATGAGAGTTTATCACTTACTCCTTTCTCCCTCTATGCATAATTCAACACATTCATCAATATCATTAGTGCACATTCAAGCTCTAGTATTGAAACTAGGCTTTGATACCAACTACAACATACATCAATAACATCATAGTAACAACAAAAAAAATATTATTTATACTGGAGACAAACTTAATTTTCCACTACATTCTCATTAAACATTCATCATAATGGTACAAAGGTAACATAAATTAGATTTCACAATTCAATAAGATGTCATGCCCTCTACACACACACATCAAGTTTGGAGGACCATACATTTTTTTAACATGTTATATTGTCAGAAGTTATTTTGCATACATCTAAATATCTAAGCTTATAAACATCCCTTACTACCTTAACCCTTATGCTTGATCTTTCCATACCCCCCCTTAGGTCTTTGATGAAGGTATTGATTTATGAATTATGTACCATACGAAACTTCTCGATGACCATGTGGCCGATGATTCCATGGACACCTATACATGTGAGTGTTGTGAGTCAAGTGCTAATCGGATGGTGGAGGTTTATAGTGAGGCAATTAGGGTAATAACTTACCCAAACCCTTGTTTTAGTAGTCATTCCGTCATTCCTCTGATGTCAGAACTACTCTTTGTGATGCACTAATTTTTCTTGTAGTCGAGGAGTTCCATTATGCTTTCATGGTCACATTTTACCCATCACCTATAGGTATGCATCCTTGGCATCACCTGCTTTTTTTCTATTGAGGTAGTATAAACTATGCTTAACCCTTGTGTTCTTTTCATAGATTTGTTATTTAATTCATGGTTTAATGGTTGGCAGGATGACATTAGAAACGTGGTTTCTGCAAGTTTCAGGTAGAATTTTGTATTTTTTTGTTTTGGTGAATGATATACAGTCTTAGAAACCCTAAGAGGGTTTCCACTTCTTATAGGATTATTCCTTCACCACAAATTCACCAAGCTCTCACAGGTAACCTCTATGGAAGTAACTACACTAATAATTTTTCTTTTTAGCTGAATGTATTTTTTATACCACGTGGCTTAACACATTTTTTTTTCTGTACTTATGTTACAGGTACCAAAGGAATCCATGGTCCTTTCGTTTGCTTTACCTAATGGCTCTTATCTCCTAAGACTCACTACTCACTCCATTTCGAGGTAATTTCCAAAGGGCCACTCACTTCTTGATTGTGTTACACTTTGTGTTGGGTTTCTGAGGGTTTAATACCTTCTATCCTTAAAGTAAACTTCCACAGAACCTGTTGGAACTTGGTCCTCCAAAGGCTGCGAATTGGGACAATTTTAAATATTTTTATATAGTTTTTGCATATTTTAGTCTAGCACAGGGGTTTTCGGGTGGGTCAAAACCCCGAATGCATTGTAATGGGTCAAAGGGTAGACCTAGAATCTGCAAACCATGGTTTGTGGACCACAGGAAAGATTACTCTAGATCGTTATAAATAGAAGGGTATTTTGAGTCAATAGGGAGGCAGAAATTAAGATTGGTGCGAATTGTGAATTAGTTGATGTGGTTGGGTTATTGGGGAAGGACTCCTACTAGCTGTGTGTGTGGAGATCCTTGGTCCTGCTATGTGCGGAACTTTCTACTTTGTGCGCAGGTTTGCTTTTGGGTATTGTAAAAGCATCTGAAGGATTAATGAAAGCAAAAGGTTGGAAAAATATCTGAATCTGCTCTATGATATCGTTTATGTTATGCATGGTTCTCCGTTAAGCTACGAAAATACTCATGCTATTTTCTTATGCTGCATTGACATCTGGTATGGATCCTTCCATTATACTTTATGCAAGAATATATGTCTTAGTTGTGTTAGTGTTATATGAATTTATGACCTGTTGATTACTGTGATTATAATTAGTATTTATGCACGTGGGCGCAAAGGGATCTCTAGATTTGGGTTCAGGGATATCCGATCTGGTAATTGTGAAGTCGAACGCAGCTCTGCTTGACTTACCTACCCTATCCTAGCGTGTGGAAACTTGGTTCCAGCACCCTTCCATACTGCTTCGGGTGAGACTTTGACTTGCGCAAGTAGGTCACTGCCGAAAGGGCCAGTAGCATAGGGTTTTTTAGCAAACCTTAACCTCCGAACCTAGGTCAGGACTCCTCAAACCAACAAATGGTTTTGTTGCCTGGACTGGGAGAATTTGAGAGAGGGATCAAGTAATGCCAAGGACGTATTGGAAACCTAAATGAAAAGAAATTGTTGAATGGTTTGAACATCAAATTCAGGAATTCACAGTAAAAGAAAACCATAGTAAGAAGTTGACAGCCAAAGAGTGGAAGAATAAGTATATTTTCATGGAGATCTACGAGATCTTCTTTATAACAATTGCGATCGAGCTCCAGGAGTGGCTCGTAAGGTTGGTCAAATTTCAGAAGTGTTGGAAGGACGAGCGGGTTACACAATGGACCCTTGAATTGATCCAACAGTTAGAGAAAACTGGTAACACCATCACTCACATGGTGGACCACTAGGTGGACAGTGTGCTAGGAGGGTTCATAATATAATTTTCCATCGATCATTTCATCTCCTACTCAGAAGAAGAGTGATGGTTCTTCAAGGGTTTCTGGGGTAAGTTTCTGAAGAGCTTACCACTACTGATTAAGATATTACTGTGTGAAAAGAGTATTCTATGCAAGAACACTGAATGAATGACCTCTGATCTAGATGGGAGTATGACATGAAGTGGTAAATACTATCGGACCAACCAAGAAGGAGAGAGATCTATCTATAATCCGGTAAGAGAAGCAGCTACGTAGAGTCCTCTTGCCACAGCACTTTCCAACCAGCATACGGGTAGGAACTCACCTACACCTCTGCCACCACCAGAAGGAAACATGGCTGCGCACATGAAGTTGCCTACCTCTAAAGGTGTGGGGGATGAAGACATGGATCAGTTCTGGTTTGTCGTAGGATATGTCTGGACTACACAGAATGTAGCTAGTGATATGGTGAGGAGGGAAAAGTTGTCCCTTGCCTTCGAACGAAGAGCTTTGGACTAGTACATGGGATACATCGGCCAGCATGAAAATGCGACCATTGAAGAGATTAAGAAAGCCTTGAAGCAACAATTCAAGAAGCCTAAGTCCTACTCTCAAATAGTGGTTGATCTGAAAGATTTCAAGCAGGGGCCCTCTGAGTCTGTGTGGGATGCCGATCAATGACTAAAAAAGGTGATCAGAGAAGGAGGGTTTCAGTATGATGACAAACAACACACGGAATGGTTCTTTTCTATGATGCTGCCTCACCTGCGTGTACCTATGGGTCATAAAACTTTCAAATTGTAGGAAAAATCTTTGGAGGTCGCTATGAAATTAGAAGCTATGCCTAGAGATGATGCCCAGTTGGGCATCCAATAGATCTAAGGATAATTAGAGGCGATGCAAATGGAGATCCAGAACCTGCGAAAGGAATGAGGAGCAGAAGCTAGCCCCGAAAGATGGTCCATACGATGCAGGACGAATGGTCACACCAAGGATAACTTCCCTGTATTAGTAGACTATATGCAGGCCAGGGGACCTAGTCCGTTGCGCCCTAGGGAAGTTATAGGATCAAATGGGCCGGCGTTATGGTGTGATGATTGTCACGTTGCAGTGCTGCAGGAAACAAACCACTGTCCCCGCCTTGATGCTTATGTCCCAGAGGTAAAACATAAATGTTGTAGGTTCTATAGGTCAGTAGGACACGATGAACAGAACTGCCAGATGTATGATTTGATGATTGAACGAGGGAACCTCTATAGGGTACAGTCGGATTCATCCTCACTAATATCCCACTCAAGCGTAGGTGGCTCCCTAGCCAGGGGCAGGGGAGGCAAGAGAGGTGGAAGCGCAGGTCAGGGGCGAGGGAAAATATTTTTTTATAATTGTGGGGAAGTAGGAAACTTTGCCAAGGACTATCCAAATCCTACAAGGTAGTCCTGCCAGGATTACAGATAGCTGGACCATGCAATTGAAGACTATCCAATCTTGATAGCAAATATACAGGAGAAGCAGTTGACACCTATGGAGAATGTGCAGAGGGTTAAGGCTGAACTATGAGACAAGGATCCTAGCATGAATGTTGTAACACGCAGTGGGATGGCCACCGTAGGGCCTGGGGAGAAGACTGCGACTGAACCTCTTGTTCAGCAAGAAGTTATCAAACAAAAAATTTTGGATCTAAGAAAGGAAAAAGAAACATTGGTCATTGCTTGCATAAACTCTGCTGAGGTAGAGGCATCTACTTTGCAACTATTAGGAGGCCTCAAGGAAGGTGAGAAGGTCAAGCGCTTCTTACAGGAATGTATGAAGCTACTGCACAACCCAAGGGCTATGGAAAATCTTCAGGCATTAATAGATAGCTGCGCAACATGACGTAGCCCCCGTCCAGAAATCAAGGAATTACACAAACTATATAGATATAAGAAACGCACTGGTAGGGAGATGTGGTTGACTGCACAGATTGGTGATTACGAGATGGATCAAGTTATTTTGGACCTAGGGTCAGATGCGAATGTATTACCTAAACAGACTTGGCAACGAATGGGGGAACCTAAGATGGAATGGTCGACTATCCAGCTACGTATGCCCAATCAGCAGAAGATCATACCCTTGGGGAGACTATCAAAGATCATGGTAGATATCGCAGGGGTTAAGGTCCGGGCTGATTTTTAAGTCATTCATATTGTAGAAGATGCGGACCCCTACCCTGTGCTTCTAGGGATAGGGTGGGCCATAGATATGGGAGGTATCATTAATTTGAAGACGAGAAGCATGGTGTTTGAGAATAACGGTACAAGGGTGATAGTACCATTAGATACTACAGAAGGCAAATGATACAAAAATCCAATATGCGATGAAGAGGAGGTGGATCACATGTATAAGTTAACTACATAGGATGAAGATTGGATCAACCCCTTGATGGATGGAGTAATCTACTGGGAAAAGGATAGTGAATGGTTCTCCCACTTCGATTGGGAGATAGAGAATTGGAAAAATTGGTTACATGATGTCTCTACGCTGTGATATCTTCGTGTCACGAAGGACTTCCACTGCATTTCCTCAAAGGTAAAAAACCTACCTTATTTTGATAATTCTAGTAATATTAAGGAATTTCTACGAGCATTCAAAGTTGAGGTTCCAAGCGAACGAAGGCTATGGGCCTTAGGCTAGCCATGCGTGCAACACCTGTGAAATGGTGGGAAACACGTGAGGAGGCATTCCAGGATTGGGAGGAGTGTCAGAATATGATGATCCTACGATTCAAGGCCCCAGCTAACGTACGAATCAAGACGTTCCTTGGGCCAGAAAACCCAAGCGAATATTTGTTTGCTTTGATAGAACATTGGTGTGACAGGACTACCAAAGAGTGGGTTCATCTGTTTATTCATGCCCTAGGACCAATTCCCAGGACTTGGTACTTAGATGCAGAGCTCCATCACTGCACGCACCCACCACTGGGAGACCTTAAAGGATGAATTTCTGGGAAAATTTGGGCTAATACGCTGGCCAGATGTGCTAAATGCAGCTGTGCAAAACATTGACACTGTAACATGGGGTGAATCGCACCTGTATGTCGCACTTAAAATACCCACATGGGGAACACAAGTACCAAGTATGGTAAAATACCGCATCCTAGCCCCAATATACAGTAGGGATGATCCACAAGCTATTTGTGACTCAAAATTTGACGAGATGCACACAACTACAAAACTGCTCAGGCTGCGAACAGATAGCAACAGGACACACCCCACGTTCGATAATATTGGGGATGCAGAGGTAGGAGGCAGAGTTATCACATATTCGGCAACTCCTACAATAATGGAACAACTGTGTTCGATTCTTGACCATGTAGGATATTACATAAAGTTCGTTCAAAGGTATGCACTAATCATAGCATGTTTGAAAGACTTGCTTACGAAGGAGGCTCGGTTCTGTTGGAAGGACATATGTCAGGAAAACCTCTTTTTTGTGAAGTACCTAGGGATCAAGCCTGTGTTGGGGGAGGATGCGAAGGAGTCGTAGGTGTTTAACCCAAGCATAGCAGGTATGCAAAGTGCACAGGAGGTGCGACAAATAGCCGTTGGCACAATAACAGCTGGTAAAAAGCAGAAGTTACTGTTGAACGGAGTAGCTTGCTGGCATTTAATGATGTGAACCTTAGGGATTTTTACCATTTACTTGATGCTAATTTCCCAATGAAGTGTACCCTATCATTAGACGACTACAGGCACTATAAAGAGGGTTGGATAACTCAGATAAGGGTTTTGTCTCACTTCCTTAGCTTGTACTTATCATCCTTGTGTTGAACGACCTTGAGCTGTAAAAAATTTTGGGTTTTCCTTGTTTCTTTCATGTCTGATCAACATACCCCTTCTGACAGTAGCCACCCAGGGTTGGGATTCATTTTCTTGGCTAGGATAATGGCCAGTAACCCTACTGAATCCTTGGCACCTACAAACCCAGAACTTGAGGAAGTAATGAAGATTGGGTTTGAGGATGAAGAAGTGCTCTCGACACCAATAATGAGGAAGGGGAAAGAGAAATCAAGGGCTTAGGGAAACTCTCGAAAGCTATGAAATGGGCTGCAGGGAAGCCTAGGAATTCCCCAAGGCATGTCAAGTCCCCGCGAGCAACTCCTCAGACTCAGGATGTGCAGGAGGAAGCCTAGCCCACCAATCCGATCAATTGGTTACCTCCCTTCATCCGACCGTGCAGTCCCTCGACGCGCACACCAAAGAACCTCTATGGCTTGATTACGTATCTGCAGATGCCACTAACCTCAAAAGAAGCCCCTGTCCTTGGTGACCCTTGCGAAAGTCTCCATGAGGTCAAATTTTATGATCACGACTTAGAGAATTATGAAGCCTTCCCTGAGTTGGCCCCTGTGTTGTACTTTGACACAATTTATGTGAATAATGGGGTCACAGTTGTCCCTCAATGCTACGTATGTGGATTGGCTAGATCCGAGCTTTTGAACCTGGTGCGAATGCCCCACTTTGGCCACTACAACATCATGGATCGGCTGGCCCGACAGTTGCTCACCTTCATTCACAATGGCTGCCTATGGATTCAGGATAGAGTCCCCATTGATGCTGCGCTAGTTCACAGAATTATGGGCCACACCCTCTGGAGTGGCTGGGGAAGAAATATGAGGGGAAAACCACTGAATATGTGCATCGAACCTACCATGTGGAAATAAATATGCGGGTCTTTGTCATCCAATCTATCAGTGACCCTGCTATGCGGATGGGCACCATGTTATTAGCATGCAAGCTAATGCGAAAGTGTCAGGTCACAACCGTCCCTTCTTATTTCATTCGGCTAGTAGGTTAGTGTGCGAAGGGGGACTACCTCAATTGGGCTCAATACTTATGTGATGAATTCTTGACCAACGTCCACGAATCTCACCAGCACAAAAAAAGCCTTTTTCTATGCTTGGCTATTGTTCCTTATAGCCTTAGTCACCTGGGAGCTTACTTATTAAAACTGGAACCGATGACTGGACCGGTGGACCTAATGAACTGGTTTTTGAACCAGAATCGGTCCAATGGGTACCAGTCAGATCTTAATGAACTGGTTTAAAAAAAAATACATGAAATAATTGTTTTTTAATTAAAAAAACTATTTTTATGATTTGCAACCATGATTCGAAGCCAATAGAGATAAAATATGCAAAGTTTTCACATTATATACCATGCAAAGGTGAATATATCAAAATGTAGTTGTCATGCTATTACAGCCCAGTATCAAGCATAAGAAGAGAGAAATAATAGATGCATCGGAATCCAATTTGGTGTTTAAATTAAATAGGGTCTAGCTATGAGAGAAATTCCACATCAGTGTAAGGAGGAAGCTTCTGAAGTGGAAAGCAATCCACTTGGGTATGAGATGCAGGACCTGCAAAGGAAAAAGCACACCACATTAACAAAAATTACCCAAATCGAGGCACATGCAACTTGGGTAAGATACCACTCCTGGGAATACCTTAAATTTTCCAACTAATGAATGAGTTTTAATGAAGTCTTCAGTGAGAGTTTCTGGCATACAGTTTGTTAGCACACTGTTGTAGGTGTAATTTTCTTCTCTTTGTTTCGAATATAAACATACAAAGATAGGAATATGTAAGCAGACTTCAATCCAACAACTCTTATACAATATTTACTCAAAAATTAGCATAAACCATGAATACTCATTGCATTAACAACATGCTGGAAAATACATTCATATTATCATTTAATGGCATAGGCTAAAGATCTGAGAAAATAGGGGAACCTCTGCCTCGGCCGGTTAGGTGGACGGTTTATGTTCGGTTAGCTCCGATTTATGTCTGGTTAGGTTTGATTAGGTCCAGATATGTCTAGTTAACTGCTCAAAATTGGTGAAGCCTCCTCTAAACCCAGTTGCATGGCCAGTTTTGACTGGAGGAGGAGCTGACCAGCCGGTTTGACCGGTTATTGATTCAGACCAGCCGGTTTTGATAACTATGTTTGGGAGGCCCCTACGGAATCGGTCATCCTCGCGCTCACACCAGATATGTGAGAAGGAGCTCAGTATGCCCATCTTTGAGATTCCAGGGATGTACAGTGGATCAAGGATAACCAAGTCTTCTGGGTCCTTTTCCAAATTAGTGTGGTGGCAGCCATCAATTCTCAACCTCGGTTGTCCCCGATAGTATATGAAAAATACAAAAGTATTGCAGCACTCTAGGTTACCATGCACCATATTTAGGTTTGCGCCCTCAACGATAAAACATGGACACCACTTCTTTATATGGTAGTAGACGAGGAAATTGACAATGTGGTTGCGTTGTGGCCTCTTGCCTAGAAGATAGGCTTCAAAACTAGAGAAAGGGGCACTGTGGGTACTAACACGACGCAGGTGCTCCCAACTATTATCATCAAGGATGTTGATGTTGCTGTCAAGCAACTAAATCAGACACTAGAGAGTGTCACCGATGCAACAGAAGGACCAACATCACAAAATCTTGTGGATATTGCGCAGAGCGCTGCTAATCAGAGTGAAGAAGTGATGCCCCCGCTAGTCACAGCCATCAACAAACTACGCGCATAGGTGGAGACCTCACCACCACAATTACTTGGGACGAGTCACAAGATTGTGTTGGGGGACTGTTGGAACAAGGTCCTCCAAAGGCTGCGAATTCGGACAATTTTGAATATTTTTGTATAGTTTTTCCATATTTCAGTCTAGCACAGGGGTTTTGGGGTGGGTCAAAGCCCTGAAAGCATTGTAATGGGTCAAAGGGTAGACCTAAAGTCCGCAAACCACAGTTTGTGGACCACAGGAAAGATTCAGCTAGATCATTATAAACAAAAGGAAATTTTGAATCAATAGGGAGGCAGGCCTTAAGATTGGTGCGAATTATGAATTAGTTGATCTCGTTGGGTTATTGGGGAAGGACTCCTACTAGCCGTGTGTGTAGAGATCCTTAGTCCTAGTGTGTGCTGACCCTACTGCTGTGTGCGCAGGTTGGGTTTTGGGTATTGTAAAAGGATCTAAAGGATTAATGAAAGTGAAAGGTTGGAAAAATATCTGAATCTGCTCTATGATATCGTTTATGCTATGCATGGTTTTGTGTTAAGTTGCGAAAATACTCGTGTTATTTTCTTATGATGCATTGACATATAATCTAGATCCTTCTGTTATACTTTATGCAAGAATATCTATGTTAAGTGTGTTAGTGTTCTGTGAATTTATGATCTGTTGATTACTGTGATTATAATTAGTATTGCGCATGTCAATGTGAAGGGATCTCTAGATCTAGGTTTAGGGATATCTGATCTGGTAATTGTGAAGTTGAACGCAACTCTGCTTGACTTCCATACCCTCTCCCAGGGTGTGGAAACCTAGTTCCAGCACCCTCCCATACTGCTTCAGGTGAGACTTTGACCTACGCAAGCAGTTCACTGCCAAAAGGGCCAGTAGTATAAGGGTTTTTTGGCAAACCTAAACCTATGAACCTGTGTGAGGACCCCTTGAGCCAACATAGTTAGAATAGGTTAGATTCCCTCTCCACAAATCCTCTCCAAAGTTCGCATATGTTTTGCGATTAAGCTTGTTTAATTTCCTTTCAAAGTACAATCCTCGTATGGACATTTTACTTTTAAATATGATTTTTGGATTCCAACAGTTGTAATTGATTATTTACAAATTTGTAGAGTAAATTAGATTTTCCTTAGATGAGATCAAGACAATTTTCTAGGTTATTTATAATAGGTTTAACTCGCTTATCTTAGCGAGGACTATGTTGAATTTTTTTGGGTTACCTAAATATATTTGGTTGACTTAATTAGCGAAAATGATGTTGGTTTTCTTTGTTTCTCGGTTGTATGTCTAATCTGATATATATATATATATATATATGTATATATATATATATATATGTATATATATATATATATATATATATATATATATATATATATATATATATATATATATATATATATATATATATATATATATATATATATATATATATATGTATATATATATATATATATATATATATATATGTATATATATATATATATATATATATATATATATATATATATATATATATATATATATATATATATATATATATATATATATATATATATTTCTTCCTTTTTATTATTAATTGTACAAGAAAATGGATTAAAGCTCTATTTATGTTCCAATTTACTTCATGCTGCTATGTGTGAGTTGCACTACTGCATTTTCTCTATTATTCACATAGTATATTGCTGAATATTTTTTCTCACATTTAGTAGTTAGTTGCTAGAAATTTTTACCTTCATGCATGGTATTTTTAAGATTTTTCTGGAACAAAAATGTTATAATCTAGCTCCTCGTGCTTGTGAAAATTAATGTACGTTCTAGTTTCTTAACTATGGTTATCTTGATAAATACTCAGTAATTACCAAGTTTTATGTTATTCAAGCTTCCCTTCCTTTCTGGGTTCATATCCATATAACCACCGGATATTCCGACCAGGGTTAACTTTTCCCAATTTGAACTAACCTGTATTACAGGTCTTACCATACCCCTTAGTATCATATTTCACAGTTTTTCCATTTTTTTCTACCACAATCACATAATAGTTGAGGCTATCAGTTCAGCCCAAATATTTGTATATTCCTGAAAAATCTACTCTCATGGAACACCATATAACACAGTTCATAAACAATATTCTTTTTTATTTTTTCATTAATTATAATGCACACCGTTCACAAACAACATTATGTTTTTTCATCAAATGTAATGCAACACCATTCACAAACAATACTCTATCTTTTCATTAAATATAATGCAACAAAATTGAAAAATAACACTCTTCTCTTTCATTAAATATAATGCAGAAAAGATCATGAACATATGCAATTACTCATTTGATAAGGTTTAGGATTGACACTTTCTTAGAAGCTCAACTAGACGAGTTTCCCACCCTTCCATGAGATCGAAAATCATGTCTGAATCTCCCTGTGAGCTTCCTACTGCCAACACAGTCTGTGGTGGGAACTACCAATCTTGATCCGCTTGAAGACCTCAAAACCTGTACTAGGTTCAGTCTCATGATGATTGGAGGTATTCCACTGGGTTTATATCCAACTCGCAAATAATCCTTTCTGCAATTCCTATATTGCAATACTTTTTCTATGGTGTTTTCTGCTTGTTCCTTTCTTTCTCTAGAGGTCAAAACACCTTCCCTTCTCTGTCAGATTCCTTTTATCTCCACAGAAAAGAAGCCAAGAACCATAACCACTTAAGTGTCTGCTAGTTAGGTAACTTCTTTAGAATCTCTCTCTTGTAATCATATGTCAATATTTAATAATTTATGTAATTTCATACTAGAAATAAAACATAAATCTAGATGCATGTAAGTATATGATTAAAAGACTAAATCATTCTTTTAACTCAACAATACCTTTAAGTTAACCTTGAGTAATCATATGTCATTATTTAATAATTTATGTAATTTCATACTAGAAATAAAACATAAATCTAGTATGCATTTAAGTATATGCTTAAAAGACAAGTTCTAGCCAATCTGCAATCTCATTCCGGGATGGGAGAGAGAATGTGGGCACAAAGAGGAAGAGATGGAAATACACGAAGATGAAATGGACTTCATTATTGATCGAGGGAATACTAGAGGATGAGTGTCCCATTTCCAGTAGCCTATTCAGACTTACTAGAATTTTAAATGTGTTCTAGAAAAGGCTGTCACGAGCCTTCAAGAAGTGGGAGGAGACCCACATGTGGTTTCACAGGTGGTTTCAGTTCTACAGGATATTAGAAGGGAACTTCAAGACATACGGGTTTCTCAACATCATGCAACAACACTACTTGGAAGAATTGAGAGGAAACATCAAACAATGCACCAAGTGGACATGTCGGGTTCTAGTGTCAAAGACCCTGCACAGGTTGAGTCCTCGGATGACTGAATTATTGTTTCTCACTTTTGATGTTTCATGTTTTTATCGGATTACATTTATATTTACAGTTTGTTGTTGGATATTGGTAGATACAATAGAATGGAGTTAATAGTCTATAGGAGGAAAAAACAATTTCAATACTGGATGGATGGCCAATAAACCTGGTTTCCTTCGGGCAGGTTGAGGCAAAGGCATTTTCATATGTTAACCTTCTTATTTTTTCATAAATAAAAAAATGGAAACCTACTGTTAAACTTACAAAGAAAAAAGAAGAAGTATATGATTAAAAGACTAAATCATTCTTTTAACTAACCAACTACCTTTAAGTTAGAATGGAGTTAATAGTCTATAGGAGGAGAAAACAATTTCAATACTGGATGGATGGCTGACCAATAAACATGGTTTTCTTTGAGCAAGTTGAGGCAATGACATTTTCATATATTAACCTACTTATTTTTTTCATAAATAAAAAAATAGAAACCTATTCCTAAACTTACAAATTATATATATATATCTATATATATGTTTAAAAGACTAAACCATTCTTTTAACTCAACAACTACCTTTAAGTGAGCTAATCAAAATTTCAAAATTAAGTTATTATCACAATTTCAAAATTAAGTAATTGGTCAACAAATCAAAGTAAATCAAAATTTACTCACCCTTGGGATGTGTTACAAGTGTTACCATGATTAAGAAAATATATTTTCTCATTAAACCTCGCAAATCCAAATAAAATAAAATAAAAAACATTTTGTGGACCTCTCTAAACTAGACTTTAAAGTGGTGTGCATTTCCATTGGTTTAATGGAGTTGACATATAAAATTTAAAATTCTAACTTTTCATATATAGAAAGATGTATAATTTTCTTCGAGACAACCTTTTCTTTTAATATTAATTAAAAATAAAATATAGCTTAACCAAAATTGCAATATCAATAAAGTAACGTTTTAAAATATTCCAAAAACATTTTTACTTACCTTATCGTTATATATTTAAAAGAGAGCAGATTCTATAGAGAAAGAGAAAGAAAATAAATAATAAGTAAATATTTTAAAGACTATTTCCACATGTACTCTAATCAAGTGGAAAATTCAGACCAACCAGTCGCGCTGAAACAGACAACACACAGTAGCCTCGTCCACTGGCCGAAATGCAAGCACATACTCACATTTTTGTTTTAAGGTTTAGTTATGGTTTTGGTTATTTCGTATTGAACTTAATTTGATACTTGGTGGTGGTGGGGCCTTTGTAAGGCCGTAGTCTAACTAGCCAGAGGAATCGCCCTAAAAATCATGAAAATTCCGATAAGATTTTCAGAAAATCCGGCAGGAATTTTTTTAAATCTATGTTATAACTATCAAAGTTTAATATTTTGGGTGTCCTACAGGTTTTTGATGGTGTTGAATCCATTTCCAATGTCAAAATCAGGATTCAAACACTGTTTCTGCAAGATTTTTTAAATTTTTTTGGCCCGGATTCCGGCCAATTTTGACCGTCCGGGCAATTCCTCCGGCTCGTTAGACGACTCCGTAAGGCCGTAGTCTAACTAGCCAGAGGAATCGCCCTGAAAATCAAGAAAATTCCGATAAGATTTTCAGAAAATCCGGCAGGAATTTTTCTAAATCTATGTTATAACTATCAAAGTTTAATATTTTGGGTGTCCTACAGGTTTTTGATGGTGCTGAATCCATTTCCAATGTCAAAATCAGGATTCAAACACTGTTTCTGCAAGATTTTTTAAATTTTTTTGGCCCGGATTCCAGCCATTTTAGATAAAATATGCACACAGAATTGAAAGAAGGAGTTGTAGCTCTCAGGTGTGGCCTGCACCCGGAGACTACACTCAGAATCGAGAGAGAACTCTCATACACTCTACATTCATGAATGAAAGATTACATCATTAAGTACAATACTAGAAGTTAGGAAGTTGCAACCAAACCCCTAATCTCTAGGAACTAATCCTAAACTAAGGAGATACGTTACAACTTATGTAACCTTTTCTCCATTAATATAAAATAATATAACTATTTTCAACTCCCCCCCTTAATGGAGAAAGGATTGTCTTGAACTCCTAGCATCCTTCTAAACAATTCAAACTTCACACGTGCAAGAGGCTTTGTAAAAATATCAGCCACATTGTCACAAGTTTTACAATATTCAACAATAATCTCTTTTGACTGTAGTTTCTCTCTGACAAAATGGAACTGAGTGTCTATATGTTTGGTATTTTTATGAAACACTAGATTGTATGCCAATTTAATGGTGCTCTGGTTGTCGCTTTTGATGGAAGTGGAATTCTTCTGTTCTTCTCCTGCATCATTGAGAAGTCTTCTCAACCAGATCGCTTCACACGTCGCTGCACACAATGCTTGATACTCAGCTTCACATGAAGATAATGCTACAGTACTCTGCTTCTTGCTGCTCCATGCTATGACCCCGGAACCTATGTTGAAAGAGTAACCTGTGATAGACCTTCAATCATCCAGGTTCCCTGCCCAGTCTGAATCTGAAAAACCTGCTAGAATAACATCAGAAGTGTCAGTGTATAAAATGCCATAATTAACAGTACCACAAAGATACCTCAACACGCTTTTTGCTGCTACCAAGTGACTCTCAAGCGGTTTTGACATAAATTGGCTCAATACACTAACAGAGTATGCCAAGTCAGGTCTGGTTGTTGTAAGATATATCAAGCTGCCAACCAGCTGTCTGTACATCGTGGCATCAACCTCCTTAGTGCCATCGTCACTGCACAACTTCAAATTCTGCTGCAAAGGTGTTGCTGCTGATCTACACTGATCCATACCAAACTTTTCCAACAGATTTCTGGCATACTTCCCTTGGGTAAGAAAAGTTTGCCCACTATCTCTCCATACTTCTAATCCTAGACAGTAATGGAGGCTTCCGAGATCCTTCATTTCAAAAACTTGTGCCATAAGCCTTTTGATTCCTCTGATTAAATCATCTGCATCTCCTGTTATAATCATGTCATCTACATATAAAGAGATTAGAATAATCTGCCCCTGCTTATTGTACTTGGTATACAAATTTGGGTCATTTAAACTTCTATGAAAGCCATACTCTAAAAAGAAAGAATCAACCTTTTCATACCAAGACCTGGGAGCTTGCTTTAAGCCATATAAAGCCTTTTTCAATCTGCAAACAAGATGTTCCTGCCCCTGCTTTACAAACACTTCTGGCTGTACTAAGTAAATTTCTTCTTTTAAGTCACCATTCAAAAATGCAGATTTGACATCAAGCTGGTGTAGCTTCCAATTATATTTAGTAGCTAAAGAAATAAGCATTCTGATTGTATTTAGCTTTGCTACAGGTGCAAAGGTATCATCAAAGTCTATACCTTCCTGCTGTGAGTGCCCTTTTGCAACCAGCCTAGCTTTCAATTTTTCAATACTTCCATCTGCATTCATTTTTGGTTTAAACAGCCATTTACATCCTATGGGAGTTTTGTTCTTAGGCAGTTCAACTAAATCCCAAGTGTCATTTCTAAGAATAGATTCTATCTCTTCATTCATTGCAGCCCTCCACTCCTTCAATTGACTAGCTTCTTTGTAATTAGTGGGCTCTACAATGTTCAAAACATTTGACATCAAAGCATAGTCTTTCAATCTTAGTGGTATTTGAGTCTTCCTACTTGATTTCCTTAGTAGGGGACTTACCTCAAATTTGTTTTCTTCAACTCTAATTGGGCTTGCATTATCACCTTCTTCCTGTTCTTCTTTCTGCTCCTGTTTTTGCTCCTGCTCTCTTTCATCCTCACTGTTTTCATCTATCAACAATGGAATGTGCCAATCATCACCACTGTCATCTTTCCCTTCCTGTACCTGTTCATGAAACACTACATCCCTGCTAGCAAATATCTTATGAGTTTGAGGATTGAATAACTTATATGCTTTAAATTCTGTGCCGTAACCAACAAAGATACATTTAACAGCTTTAGGGTCTAATTTCTTCCTATCAGCTTTGGGTATATGGGCAAATGCTTTTGACCCAAATACTCTTAGATGATTTACTGCTGGTTTAAATCCATATAGAGCTTCAAAAGGAGTTTTGAAGCCAAGATACCTGGTAGGACTTCTGTTCTTCAAATATACAGCAGTATTAACAGCCTCTGCCCAAAAATTATTAGACAGACCCTTACCTTGTAACATGCTCCTTGCGCATTCCACTAAGGTTCTGTTCTTGCGCTCTGCAACTCCATTCTGCTGTGGTGTGTGTGGCACTGTAAATTGCTGAACAATCCCATGGAATTTGCAGAATTTCGTGAATTCCCCTAGCTTATATTCTCCCCCTTGATCAGATCGGAGAATTTTTATACTCTTACCAAACTGTTTTTCCACCAAGGTTTTAAATTCTATAAAGCACTGGAAAGTCTGACTTTTCTTACTCAAAAAATAAACCCATGAATATCTAGTGCAGTCATCAGTAAATAACAGAAAATAATATGCTCCACCTAGCGACCTTGTCTGCATAGGTCCGCATATATCAGTGTGCACTAGTTCCAAAATAGCTGTTTCCTTCCTCCTATCATGCACAGGAAACTGTTCTCTATGCATCTTACCTAAGGCACAACCATCACAATTTAACTGAATATTACGAAAGATAGGGAGTCCCTCAACCATACCTTTCCTCTGCAATAA
The DNA here is from genome assembly GCA_034641835.2 of Pinus albicaulis. NCBI lineage: Eukaryota > Viridiplantae > Streptophyta > Pinopsida > Pinales > Pinaceae > Pinus > Pinus albicaulis. Next base: position 1,505,621,786 of record CM076581.1, on the reverse strand, counting down.
CATGAGGTCCTGTAAGTTCAAATGTCCGAACCTCTGATGCCAGAGTTGTTCGGCTGTCGATCCACCTGCAACCATGGCTCGCTTTGGTATACTCTTCACATCCAACCTGTATAGGCTTCCAACGCGCATGCCTGTTGCAACAGTTTCTCTCCTGCAATCCTTTACCACACAGTGAGTCTTGAAGAACTCGACTTGCATATCTTGATCAGTTATCATGGATACAGATATGAGATTTTTCTTAATTCCAGGTACATATAAGACATTTTTAAGATGATTGATTCTTCCATTTGGTAACTTAACTGGAATAACCCCATAACCTTTAATCTCGTATCCACTATCATCTCCTAAATAGATTTTCGATCCATATGTACTTTCTTCAAGACTTTCAAAAAATTCCTTTTTACCTGTCATGTGGGAGGATGCTCCAGAATCGACATACCAAATAGCGTCCTCATTGGATGCTGAAAGGGCGCAGTCGACTGTGAACAGTCGAAATTCATGGCTGAAATCTTCATCTTCTTCAACATCTTCTTCTTCGACAAAATATCCTCTGTGCTTTGCAGTTGCCAGCTTCCTCTTTGCATCATCTGCTTGCTTCTTAAAACATCTATCCTGCATATGACCCTTCTTTCCACAGTAATAACATCTTCTTATAGGATTATTTACAGGCATACCTTTATATGGACTCTTCTGCGATGTACCTCCTCTCTGCTGCAGTTGCGACTGTGATTGCTGCTGTGGCTGCTTCCCTCTGAAAGGTCGTCGTTTCGCCATCAGCGCAAGATCATCGTTCTGGGGATTCAAGTTCTGTCGCCGCTCCTCTTCTTGCAGCAAAATGCCAGTCAGATCTTCAAATGTGGGCGCTTTTTCCCTTGCCGCCAATCCAGTGATGAACATTTGAAATTCATCTCGCATCCCGTTCAGTGTGATTGTGACGAGATCAGAGTCAGACACCTTCTCTCTGATGGCTCCTAATCCGTCTTTCACATCTTTGATTCGCGCAATGAATGCAGCAGCAGTCTCACTTTCGTCCATCCTCATTGAAAATAACTTACTTTTAAGTGCCATAATTCGACTTGTATTCTGGATCTGATACAGGTTTTTGATGGTCGTCCAGATCTCCGCAGATGTTTTACATTCTCTGATATGGGGGATGATGTTGTCCTTGACGGACATCTTCAGCAGAACTTTTGCCTTGTTCTCTCGCTTGTCCCATTCTTGCTCCTGTGTCCCTGTGTTCGAATTCGGCCTCTGCTCATCACCTGTAACTATGGACCATGCATTCGCACCCTCAAGCAAGGTCTGGATCTTGAACTTCCAGTTCGTGAAGTTAGATCCATCGAGTTTGCCAGACTCGTGGATGTAAGATTCCATCGTATTACTCATTTTGATCAGATCTACAAAATGAATTCACTCAACAGTAAAAAAAAAAATCGATACCTGTCAAATCTTGTCTGCAACTCTTCTGCCACTTTTCTGTCAGATCTCCTGATCGACCCACTGACAGATCTACAAGCTCCGATGAGCAAATCCGTTGTTTTCCAATGCAGCCAAAAAATCAATCTGATCGAAACTGATCCGATCTGCCTCTCCGGGATAGATCCGCAATTTGTTCGATGAGTTGGCGCCCTCCCGAACGGAAAACCCGCGCCCGGATGAAATCGCTCTAAGTAAAAGACAATTGGCGCGATTATCCCGTTGGACGTCACGCCACTGGCGCGGTGGCGCGATTAATAGCTGAACAGACGCGCCAATCGCGCTTCCTGGCGCTACTGTCAGCGCGAAAAACGCGCCAACCCCTTTCTGCTCAGAAAATTAAAAAATCTGAGTCCGAGCCAGGTGTTCTGCAGTCCACCTGCTCAATCGAGCACAAAGCTCTTGTGTACACGCGGCCACAAAGGCACTTTTAGCCACGAAGGCGATTCTGCCACAAAGGCAAACTGGCCACAAAGGCACTCCAGCCACAAAGGCGATAAAAAAATCAGGCTCACCCAATCTGAGCTCTGATACCAAGATAAAATATGCACACAGAATTGAAAGAAGGAGTTGTAGCTCTCAGGTGTGGCCTGCACCTAGAGACTACACTCGGTAAATTCAAGAGAACTCCTTATACACTTATATTCATGAACGGAGATTACATCATGGCACAATACTAGAAGTTAGAAGCAACCAAACCCCTAATCTTCAGAACTAATCCTAAACTAAGGAGATGCGTTACAACTTATGTAACCTTTTCTCCATTAATATAAAATAATATAATTATTTTCAACTATTTTTGACCGTCCGGGCAATTCCTCCGGCTCGTTAGACGACTCCGTAAGGCCGTAGTCTAACTAGCCAGAGGAATCACCCTGAAAATCATGAAAATTCCGATAAGATTTTCAGAAAATCCGGCAGGAATTTTTCTAAATCTATGTTATAACTATCAAAGTTTAATATTTTGGGTGTCCTACAGGTTTTTGATGGTGCTGAATCCATTTCCGTGTCGTCAGGATTCAAACAACATTTATAAAGATTTTTTCATTTTTGGCGGTTTAAATAATTTTAGCCGTCCGGGCAATTCTCAAACCTAGATTAGAGCGACTCCGTAGGCCATGTGACTCTTCTTTTTGTGGAAGAATACTTGAAAATCATGAAAATTCCGATAAGATTTTCAGAAAATCCGGCAGGAATTTTTCTAAATCCATGTTATAACTATTAAAGTTTAATATTTTGGGTGTCCTACAGGTTTTTGATGGTGCTGAATCCATTTCCAATGTCAAAATCAGGATTCAAACACTGTTTCTGCAAGATTTTTTAAATTTTTTGACCCGAATTCCGGCCAATTTTGACCGTCCGGACAATTCCTCGGGCCTAGATTGAACGACTCCGTAGGCGGTAGTCTAACCGCCGGAAGAATATGAAAATCATGAAAATTCCGATAAGATTTTGAAGAAAATCCGACGTTTTCTAAATCTATATTGTAACTATAAGTTTAATATTTTGGGTGTCCTACGGGTTTTGATGGTGCGCACGAATCCATTTCCAGTAATAAAATGGGGATTCCAAAACAACATTGCAAATTTTTAAATTTTTTTGGCCGGGATTAGAGCGAATTTTTATTCGACAGTTATAGGCTCGTTGAAGCGACTCAACGTAAGGCGGCGTGGTCTAACTGGCAGGAGAAATCGCCTGAAAATGTGAAAATTTAAAATAGATTTTTTTTTTTTGAAAATCCGGCGCCGGGTTTCTAAATCTATGTTATAACTATCAAAGTTTAATATTTTGGGTGTCCTACAGGTTTTTGATGGTGCTGAATCCATTTCCAATGTCAAAATCAGGATTCAAACACTGTTTCTGCAAGATTTTTTAAATTTTTTTGGCCCGGATTCCGGCCAATTTTGACCGTCCGGGCAATTCCTCCGGCTCGTTAGACGACTCCCTTTGTAAGTGCAGTAAGCCAGGCCAAACTAATCACTTGTCTCCCGGGTAATCTCCCACCTTTCAGGCCAACTGATATGTTGTCCTTCTATCGCGCTCAAGCTCCCACAGACATTCTCCCGGGTAATCTCCCACCTTTGAGGCCAACTGATCTGTTGTCCTTCTATCGCGCTCAATATTCCACAGACATTCTTTGGAATGCTTTCCTGCATGAATCAAAGATTGCGAGTAAAGGGGAGTACGTACTAGTGAACACCTTTGACGAGCTGGAAGGGAGCGATGCTGTAACGGCGCCGTCTTTGAATGGATGTCCTGCCCTTGCAATTGGACCTCTCTTCCTTCCTAATTTTTTACATGGAAAGGATTCCACCACCAGCCTTTGGGAGGAGGACCAGAGGTGTTTGGCATGGCTAGATATGCAAGAGCCAGCATCAGTTATATACATTTCTTTCGGCAGCATAGCTGTCAAATCTCAGAGGCAACTGCAGCAGCTGGCGCTAGGATTAGAGTGTAGCGGGCAGCCATTCTTGTGGGTTCTCCGCTCCGATATTGAAGATGGGAAGCCTGCAGTTCTACCAGATGGGTTTGAAGAACGAACAAAGGATCGGGCAGTGCTTGTAAGTTGGGCGCCTCAGATGAAAGTGCTTGCCCACACATCGGTTGGATTATTCGTCACTCACGCCGGATGGAACTCTACTTTGGAGGCCATTGGCATGGGAGTTCCTGTGGTGGGCCTTCCTTATTTTGCCGATCAGTATCTCAACTGTAGATTCGCCCCGGATGTGTGGGAGGTGGGCCTGAATTTTGGAGTGGAGTAGGATGAGCAGAAGGTGGTGTCAAAAGAAGAAGTGGAGGGTATTGTGAGGCTAATGATGACAACGGCCAAAGGCGAGCGGTTGAGAAAGAACGCTATTATTATGGATTCAAGTATTATGCATATTTTTAGTATTTTAGGTTATTATTCTCATTTGAAAAATCATACATAGACAAGTATTTAATAAAAAAAATTATAATTCACTATTAAAATTGATATGTTTTTTTTGAAACTATCCATTTAATCATATATATACATATATATTAGATATTTTTTAACCAAATTGATGAATATTATTTTCAGTGAATATCCCAAAATTAGAAAATTAGTAAATTTTCTCCCCTAAAAATTTCCATAATAAAAAAATTAAAGGAAAAAAACTATTAAATTATTTATAATTTTACATGATAATCAACTTTAATCAATATTCTACTATTTTTATTTTTTTAATTCTTTTATAAACATCAATTTATTCCTCACTTAAATATTTATTATTTAAACTACTAAAACATAATAATAATAATAATAATAAATGGAAAGTAAGGCAATATGTATAATTAATGGATTATTGTTTTTCAATTTTCATTTAATTATTTTTATTAGTTTCTTTTTAAGCTTTCATTTAATTAGTTTTTTTAGATTTTCTCTCTTTTTATTAATTATTGTGTTTTTATATTATTTTAATATTAATATTACTTTTAATCTCTTTTATATATATATATATATATATAAAAGTTATTAAATTTTATATATTAATATAATTTATAGGTTTAGTTTAACTTATAAATGAAATGAGTTTTTTCATGATTATTTTTCTTGTAAATTTTAATAAAAATTTGAAAGTAATTTTTAAAAACTTGAGTTTAAATTGTTTAATCTGTATAATTCTGGGTTTTTTTGAGGTGCTTAATAATTTATGCATTAAAAATTGTATTTTAAGCAACAAAAAATCTTGAAATTATATTACCAAATTTTCATGAATTCTAGTAAAAAAAAATTATTCTACTTCATTTATACATTTTAGTATTAAAAAATTATTTTAATTTATAATTTTTTTTTCTTCCAATTCGTATGTTTTGATAATTCTATGAATTTTTTTAATTAGATACATTAAATATGAAAATCAATACATTATATATATAAAAGCATTATAAAAAATAATAATACATCAATATAATGGTTTTATTCATATGTTTTGATAAGCCTGATTATATTCTTTTCTTTTTTTTAATTGAATACATTAAATATGCAAATCAATACATTTTATATATCAAAACATTATAAAAAATAACAATAATATAATAATATAATAGTTTTAATTTGGCAAGAAACATTATAAAATAATAATAATAATATATAAATATAATGGTTTTAATTTGCCAGTAGAGCAACTTAGAGAATCCTACAATATATTATTTTGAAATTGTTTTTCCTCAAATTATTGAAGTTTGTTTCTTGAATAATGTGCATTATCTTGGGGTGACTCAATGAAATTTTTTTATATTGTCATAAAAATCAATGTCTCTAAATTATTTTCTCTTTATCTACAAAAAGATTAGGCACCCCAGTAAGTCCTTGTTCACAATCATTCTTTCTAGTTTTTCTGCACCCTAGTATGTCTTTGCTCATGATTATTCCTTCTATATAACAAATATAATTTTATTTACTAGGGCTTGTTCTATGGTTTTTAGCTCAAGTAGTTGGGATAGTGGTTTGCTACCTCAACCATCTAAGTTGAAGTCTTAGGAGACATGTTGTAGCATGTATTGATTGGGATCAAGGAGTAGTTTTCACTCAGACTATTGTCAATACCAGATGTTTAGGCTTATTGGATCTTTCTTGTTAGAAAAAAAACAAATGAAATTCTACTTAGAAGAAAATAAGCTTGTGAATCTGTATTGTGGAAAAGACTTATAAATTTCTATAATAAAATTCATTTATTTTGACAATAAATTTATTAATTCCATCTTTATCGAAAAAGTCAAAAAATTTGAATTAAAATTTAAAAAGGCGAACACGTAAATGAAAAAAAAAAAAAATATTGTGAAAATTTTGATAAAAATTCTTAAAAAACATTGATTAAAAAAAAAGCCCTCTAAAACTCAACGAGTTTTGATAAAAATTCTTGAAAAACATTGATTTAAAAAAAAGGCCCCTAAAACTCAACGAGTGTATAGTGAGGAAAATTCTCCTACAAAAATATTCTTTTCTAACTTATAAAACTTCTTTTCAAACCTATTATTTCATTAAAACAACGTAAAAGTCTTAGAAACAAAATCAAACCCAAAAAAAACAAATAGATAACAATATGATGATTGTTTTGTTATTCCACATTAATTAACGTGATACTAAGAATGATACACTTTTTGTTTCATCAATGCCGCTTCACGAGTTTATACACCCACGTTTCTAAACTTGTTAGAAAACATCCTATGATGAATGCCATTGAAGCGTGTTATAAAATATTCTATTGTGCTAAAAAATATTATAATCTAATGCATTGTGTCAGGTGCCAGATTTGATATATGATTTGATGTTATATATATATATATATATATATATATAATTTTTTTCAGTTCAAGATCGTTAAATACCAATTTTATATTAAGATTCATTGCATTAATATGATAGTTCATTATATCCCGGTTGTTAAAGTTGTTGTAATTATGTTATACACTTTAAATTTAGCTTTTGTATGTGTTGGATAAGGGGAGGTCATAAAGGTTGGAGTCTTTAGAAACAAATGGGTGGGTTTTTTTGGCATTTTTTTTAGTTGTTTTTAGTACTTGGTTTTCATTTTTAGAAGTTTTATGGTGCATGTTGTTTCAACTTATTGTTTTGTAATTTTGGATAAGGAATTATGATTACATTTTAATATAAGGTTAATGAATTGGTGTTTATGAATTCTATGATGAGATAAACATGTCGTATTGTAACATTGTAAAGAAATAACATACTAAAAAATATTTCTGGTTTTTTAATTTGGATTATAAGTTAAAATATTTGTATTAAGTGTGTGTGTGCGCGCATACCTCCATTTCATATTTTCCATTTTTATGAAGAACATGCCAACAAAAACTAATTGTATAGGTGTAAAACCAATATTTCATATCAAAGTAGTTTAGCTTCATGAGGACACCTTGTGGTTAAAGGTTTTGGCTCAGGGTTGTGGAAAACCTTGTTATAGTGAGAGATCCATGGTATTGGTTCTTGTCGTGAAAGGAAATGGTGAGTATTTCAAAGATAAAGATTGAGAAATCCAATGGATGGAGTTTTTAGTCATGGAAGTTTAAAATGGAATATATTTTGGTGGAAAAAGATAAGTAGATCGTTACAGACATGGATATTGCACCAACAATAATCTCCATAATAGACTATATCAAGTTGGGTTGAAAGGAAAATAGAAAAATATGATTGTGTCTCTAAGATGGAATATTAATAAATATTTCAAAAGAAGCTACACTGAAGGAATTGTTGAACAAGTTAGGGGCACTCTATGACTATAAGTTCCTCACAAACAAATTTTTCCTCAAGAAGAAGCTATATAACCTAAGGATAAAGGATGGAGGCTTAGTGATAGAGTATTTAAATTCTTTCCATAGTATGGCAAGTTAGATATTATCTATTGATATTAATATTTTATATAAAGATAATTGTATTAATTCATTGTGTTCTTCACTAGACTCATGTGATAAACTAGTTGTTGCCATAGGTAGCAATACAAATACTTTAAATTTTGATGAAATAGTAGACATTCTTGTCATAAAAGGAGATGAGAAAAAAAAATGGGAATTTTGAATTATAAAGTATTATTTATAAGAGTATGTTCCCAAGATAGGAATAAAAAAAACTCCACGATTGGGAGATGTAAATAGAGATGAAGATCTACATATCCAATAAAATTCATAAAGGTATGTTGGAGATGTCGAAATGAGGGGAATTACTAGAAACAATGTAAATTCAAAAGTGTTAAGAGTGGGAAGGGACTTTATGGTTATCCCTTTGTAGAAGAAAAAGCCTCCTTAGATGGAGGGGATATATTCTTATATTATTCAAGCACGCTTGCAGATCATGAGACATGAATGGTTGACTCAAGTGCATCCTTTCATATGACCTCTTCATAGGGAGTGGTTTTACAAGTATGAAATTTATGATGGTGTTGATGTTTGCTTAGAAGACGAATACAAAAATAGAGTCATAGGACGAGGAAAATTCTATTTGAAGCTCATGGATGGAAGGATTAGAACACGCCCTATAGTTTTACACATCGTAGGATTAAATAAAAAAATTATTTATCTAGGAAATATTAGTGATATAGGTGTATAAAAATGTTTGAAATGGAAACCTACATGTTGGGTTGAGGATAAATGTTATTGTTGAGAGGAGTTTTGGCTAGAAATATGTATAAGGTACTAGTAATGGCTACTAGTGGTGAGTGTAACGTTTCCATTACTTTTAAGAATGCAGTTGAAAATGGAAAAACTACTACAATCTTTGGCGAAAAGACTATGATGTGAAAACAAAGGCTAGGATATATTGGAGAGAAGGGTATTCAAGTAATATATGTAAATGTATTAATGAATGTATGCCTAATTAATTTCCAGATCTTGATTTGTGTGAACATTATTCATATGGAAATTAGAATTATGTAATAATATTCTATGGTAATACGATGGAAAAGGGAATATTATAGTTGGTGCATAGTGATGTCTTTGGATGTCTATTACATCACTAACTAAATTTTTGTACTATGTCTCATTTATGGATGAATTCTCAACAAATACTTGTATTTATTTCCTTGGCAATAAATTTGAAGTATTTGACAAAGTTAAATACTTTAAGGCTCCTATGGAGAATTATATAGAAGAGATAATTGATGTGTTGAGGATGGATAATGGTGGCGGATTATGTGAATGGAGGCGGATTATGTGGGAATAAATTAAAATAATTTCACAAGAAGTGCGGTATAACAAGAATAAAAAATACTCCAAACACAACTCAACATGGTGGATTTCCAAAAAGGATCAATAGTGTACTGATGGAAAGAGAAAGGTGTATGCTTAGTGGTTTTGATTTAGGAAAAGAATTATGGGCAGAGTTAATGGATATTTAATGTTATCTAGTAAATTGATCACGCTAATTAGAATTGGATGAGAAGACTCCACATCATCTATGGCCTAGTAAAACACCATCTCTTAAATGTCTATGGGTATTTGGCTATGGTGTGCGTTACACCAATTTTTGATCATCTAACCATTGACAATTAGATGGATCAAAGTACACCATGTAATACCAATTTTACCATAGTAAAATTGCTTTCATTATAAGAAATAATTTAATAAACCATATTTTATTAAGTTATTTCGGGCTCAAACATGAAACCCCGTGAGGAATAATTGAACAAATCCTTATTTATTTGATTTTTTTTCTAGGAATAATTAATTAAACCACTACTTGAATAATATTCCTCGTCATATTTAACCCAATTAATGAGAAATAATTAGATAAATCATTATTTGTCTTATTATTCTCTATAAATAATTAATTAAATCATTATTTAATTAATATTTTGTGTTAAATTTGACTAAATCACCTAGAAATAATTTAAAAAATCATTATTTGGTAAATTATTCCTTAACCCCGTGCTTGAAATTATAAATAAATCATTTATTTGTTTATTATTTCTAAATAAAGTGATTTAACCAATTAAAATTCCTTTTCCCTCCAACAAAATATAATAAAATATTCGAAGCAGTTAGATGTAGATCTTGGTTAGTAATATTATTCACCATTATCAAGGATAACTCAATATTTCGTTATAAATAGGAGGGTTTTCCATTCATTAATCACATCCGCTCCTTTCACATATGGAGAAGCTACAAAGTGTTATGTCAAATAAACCGCTGCCTCACATTCCACTTTTGTGACAGTTGCTAAAGTGTTTATGTCCTACTTCTAGCTACCTCTTCGATATGATACCGATATCCAATTGTTGACCGCATTCCATCAAACTTCTACTACTCGCCTTTCTAACCATGTCCAAGAATGACGTAGAAGAAGGAGCTTATGTGAAGCTTGTTGAGATTCAACAAGATGATGAGCTTAGTGAAAATGAGTCACCTTCACTAAGTGGGTCTGTAGGCTATTTATAGGTGGAAGTCTATTTTTAGACTATGTCTATTTTTAGACATGGTGATCATATTTAAGAAGTTACAGGATGATATTTGTGGATGGTTGGTCAAGTTTGAAAAATAGATGAAATTCTATTTTTAGAATATTGGGCGAAGTCTATTTATAGATCGTCAATCTAAAAATAGAAGTGTTGATTATTATTAGCTCTTAATAATAATATGATAATAAACATCAACTTATTCTCTTGGAGCACTTAATTTCAGTGTATAGATTTGGAAAATCAGTGGGCTGAAGGAATTACGCAACTCCTAGGGGTTATTGATGGTTCATGCATGGAGGACTCAGTTAGAACTGAAGTGGAAAACTTATGATAGAGTTGGAAGAGTAGTTCATGGAGGTGTTATTCAGTTTAACTCAGTTAATGAAGTTAAAATCAGTTGAGCTAGTTGTATCTAGTCTAACTGAATGATACACTAGTGAGAGTGGAGTTAATTAATTCACAAATAATAACTCATTAATCAATTGAAAAATACAGCAGTTAAATATAGTGCATGTCAGTTCCAGTGGAGACCCAGTGGAGAGATAGGTGAAAGGGAAAGATGGACTATCTGTTGTGACTATAGTGATGCATTGATTGCACCACACACACATTGGAGTTGCCAATTAGGATTGTGTAGTGCAAGCAAGTGTAATTTGAATTCATTCAGAGATATTCTTCAGTAGGGATTGTGCAGTGGAGGTAGGCTATCAGGTGGCAAGAAATCAGTTCATGGGTTTGCAAATTTCTTTTTGTTAGTGTGTGACGATTGATTGTACTGAGAGCTTGATGTACTAAGCTTTGTATGAGATTGTTACATGATCTCCATGATACATAATATATGATAGTTGGGGTTTTTAGCTTCAGGATTTCCCGTTAAACAACTTTGTTATGTGCGATTGTTTTTATTGCTCAAGTGTTTGCAATTGATTTTAATTTCTGCAAAATATTAACAGGGGAAGGATTCTGTATTTAGAAAGAAGATAAATATTGTTAGTTCAGGAGAATCTAGATATATACATGCATATTGTATCTAATTTCTACATGGTATCAAAGCAGTGTTAATTCTTGAAGATTGAAATTGTGAAGAATTACTGAGTTTGTGCTGGTGGACAATTCGAATTTGCTGCAGAAAATTCTTGGTGCGACAATTGAGTATACATTGAAATGTCTTTCAATGGGTTTCGATTGGAGTATGCCCTTGATGGGAACTTGAATTACATAGCCTGGAAGGATAGTATGGAGGCAGTGCTGGAAGATAATGGACTGAAGGAGTTTATTGATAACGATGTTCCTAAGCCTAGTTCTAGCGATGTTGCATTACTTGATGCATGGAAAAAGAAGATAGCAAAGACAAGAAGAATTATGTTGGAAGGTGTGAAGGACCATATTGTGTCTAGCCTTCACAGGAAAGCCACTCCATTTTCAATGTGGAAAGCTTTGACAGATTTGTTCCAAAGAAGTAATGACCAAAGGAAGTTGGCGCTGAAAGATAAGCTCAGAAAAATAAAAATGGAGAAGGGTGACAGTATTCCAAAATATCTCATGAAGTTTTTCCATTGTAGGGATGAACTGGGAAGTGTGGGGATTACTGTTGATGATGAATAATTGGTGAGCTTGTCTCTCCTTGGGCTTCTGAGATTTGGCATAGCTACAAAGTCTCTGTCAATGGACGGGAGAAACTACAGGGGTGGGAGCGAATTTGGTTGGATCTTGTGCAAGAGAAGATAAGGCGAAGTACTAGGGATGGCTCTTTATTGAAGAACAAAGATGAAGAGAATTGCGCTTTGGCTACCAAAGCAAGAAAAGGGAAAGGGAAGGGGAAGAATTTTCCTTCAAAATCCAAAGCTAAAGGAAAGAAGTAGGATTTGTCCAAGGTGAAGTGTTTTCACTGTCACGAATATGGGCATTTCGCCACTAACTACCCACAGAAGAAGAAGAACAAGAAGTTTGTTGGAGCTGCAACTAGGGAGGCCTTAGCCTCACAATTTGAACTTGATTTCTCTTTGATCACATGCATGGTTTCAAGCTATATGGGATTGGTGTGGTATCTTGATAATGGTGCGTCTTTCCATATGATGGGAGACAAGGAGTTGTTTAGTGACTGGGAGGAGAAGGACCTTAAAATGCATATAGAGATGGGAGACGATGGTCAATACAGTTTGACTGACACTGGGACCATTACCTATGTGAGGGATTCAAGTAATCCATTTTTGTTGAAAGATGTTATACATGTTTCAGGTCTGAAGAAGAACTTGGTCTCGATCACAATGTTGGAAGACAAAGGTTATGATGTTGTTTTTAGCGATGGAAAAGCTTTCCTGTGACATTAAACAACGGGTCAAAACAAGAGGATAGGGATTCAAGTTAGGAATATCTACAAGCTAGAGGTAGATGGCTATGCTGCAATTATGGGAAAAGTAAAAGAAGTGGTGAGACGGGATGAGGGCGAATTATGGCACAAGAGATTGGGCCATCTTCACCATGGCGCTTTGAAGATTTTGCAGCAAATTTCTACTAGACTTCCCAAGGGTACTCTTGCACAATCAGATCAGTGCAAGGGATGTACTATGGGTAAGTTTGTGAAGACCACCTTTCATGAGAAGGATAACAGTGCTTCGGTGATCCTGCAGAGAATTCACATAGACGTGTGTGGACCTTTCTCAGTTTCTTCAACAGAAAAACACAGGTATTATGTTATGTTTTTTGATGACTATTCTCATAGATGGTATATCTTATTCATGCAGAAGAAGAGCGAAACATTCTCAAGGTTCTGTGACTTTAAAGCATTGGTGGAGAAGAAGTTGAGGAAGCAAGTGAAAGCTATATGGAGTGATAATGGTGGTGAATACATCTCCAGTGAATTCAAAGACTTCTGTAGCAAAGAAGGAATTTGAAGAGAACTCATAGCACCTCATAACCCATAGCATAATGGGGTCGCGAAGAGGAAGAATAAAACAATTGTGGGTGTTTCACAAGAAATGCTATATGACTAGGGCCTACCGATGCACTTGTGGGCGGAAGCATGCAACACTGCGATTTATGTGCAAAATCGTTTTCCTCATAGAGCACTTGACATGAGTACACTTGAAGAAGCTTTTACTGGTAAGAATCCTGATATTTATCATTTGAGGATTTTTGGCTCATATGTTTACATTCATGTGACAAAGGATGCCAGGAAGAAGATGGAGCGGACAGTAGAAATTGGGATATTTTTGGGGTACAAAAAAACACCCCATAATTATCATGTGTATTTGCTAGATAGTTGGATGACTGTGGTGCGACAGGATATAAAATTCAATGAGGTGAAAGTCATGAATTTTTCACTTGAGGGAGCTACACTTACATGCAAAGGAGGAACTTATTGTTCCTAAATTTGAGCCTCTAAATGTGGATCATCCATAGGAGAAGATTCATGGAGTGGAGGAATCCACTCATGCAGAACCAAACATCAGACAAGGTAGAAAGCATACCACAGAAGATGAGAGACTGAAGCTTGATGCGACACATAATGTAGGAGTCCCTACATCACAACACAGACAGAGACAGTCACTTGACCGATTTACTGGATACATGGCTCTTCTGAGCAAGTGTATCGTGACAGAGCCATCTTCTTTTGAAGAAGCAGTGTAGGAGCCCACATGGGTAGATGCCATGGTAGAGGAGTATGACTCCATTGTGAGAAACAGTTCTTGGGAGATTATCCCAAGGATGGTGGGTAAATTATTTGTAGGATCAAGATGGATCTATGAAGTAAAGCAAGCAGCTGATGGGAGCATCGAGAAGTATAAGGCAATATTGTTGCCTGGGGCTTCTCACAGATCGAGGGGATTGATTACGAAGAAAACTTTTCACCTGTCTCACGGTATTCTTCCATAAGGACCATCCTTTCGTTCTCAGTGCATATGGGTTGGCACATTCATCAGATGGATGTGAAGACTATGTTCCTTAATGGGATCATTGAGGAAGAGGTGTACATTGAGAAACCTGAAGGATTTGAGATCTTCAGTAATGAGTCGCATGTGTGTAGGTTCAAAAGAGCGTTGTATGGGCTGAAGGAAGCACCATGTGCTTGGTACACATGGATCGACGGCTATTTCACTAGATTTGGCTTCACCAAGAGTGAGGCAGATGCATACCTATGCCAAATTGTGGTGGAGGGTAACCTCTTAATCATTGTTCTTTATGTTAATGACTTAATACTAATGGGTGATGAGCAATTGATACTCATGCAAGGAAGATCTTGCAAAGGTGTTTGAGATGAAGGATTTGGGCCTCCTTCATTATTTCCTTGTATTGGAAATATGGCACCGGGAAGGTGAACTATTTGTGTCTCAAGGCAAGTATGCTTGGGAGATACTTGAGAAGTTTCACATGAAAGGCTTCAAGCCTATTGATACTCCTCTTCTAGGAAATTGGAGGAAAGAGGATGCTACATCAACAGAGGTATTGGATGCCACTATTTATCGAAATCTGGTGGGTTCGCTCATGTATTTAGTTAATACAAGACTGGACATATGCTATGCGGTGAACCAGCTTTCACAAGTGATTTTTAAGTCTACCAAGCTCTTTTGGAAGGCAGGAAAGCATGTCCTGAGGTATCTCAAGGGCGCATCTGAGTATGGCTTATGTTACAGACAGACAAATGAGGTCAAGTTTCATGGCTTCACGAATGCAGATTGGGTAGGAAGCCCAATAGACACCTCCTAAAGGAGCTTCCATCCCTAGCTGGAGCCAATGATAGAGTCAGCTTATCAGTAATAAAAAATAGCTCTTTTGAGAGATTTACATCATGTCATTAGTCAATTTTTTTTAATTTTTTTAGTTAATCTTCAACAATAATTTTGGTCACTGAACAAGTCCTATCCTTATATGTTATTCCTTCACATAATTTCATCACCATTTAGAGGTCTAAATTTAGGTCGCTTCATCTCATATAGGTTAAATCTAGGGTCAAAATTTCCCATGGAAAAACATTAAAAATTTTCAATAAAAATAAGGCAGTGAAACCTCCATTTCATGTCATAAGAATTTCCTATTCCATTTTTGTATTCTAGAAGAAATGAAGAGATTTTATGAGGAAAATTATTTTCAAAATCACATGTTCACCAAAGTTTTATTCTTCAAAATTTTGAAAAATCACTCTCCAGGCCATAAGATTTAATCCTATGTGTTATGGCTCACTACTCATGTGACACGTCACATACCCCTACTCGTAAATCATTCATGTCACATCAATTTCATTATACCCATTCCCCACCATTCATTTAACTATGTCATATGCTAACTCCCCCCCATCTCACTAATCATCCATCGCATACAAATCACATTCGATGACCCACATGCGACTTTTCCCACCCCCCTCATCATCTGAAATTTAATGTTAGTGGGGGGGACGCGGTTAGAAAATGGTGGTTTCAGAACCCGACCCCACCGCTACATTTCGAAAGAGGATGCTTTCGCACAGCCCCCCACCCCCGCCCCCCTACATGAAACCACTTACTGCCAATGTACCCCTCCAAAATCTCGCTTACCCACCAGTTGAAACCACTACTACTCCCACCATTCATGTTATGCCACATGGTTATGCTGCTATCCAATCAATTTAGTTCCTGCCCTTCCATAAATTTCAGCGAATTAAATTAAATTTTGAACCGTTAGGCTAACGTACCCGTGCCCTTTTCAATATAAATTAAACCGATTGTCCATAAATTCATCACTAAACACCTGTTTTGAAATTTTATTCTATTATTTTCTCTACTCTGCACAGGATTATAAATTATTGGTTATCACTATAACTCCATAAATCAACCTTACCATTGTTTAAACCTCTCATTTTCATCTAGTGATATTACTCTAATATCTAGAGCTTTTCCTCATACTCAACCTCTATTTTTCCTAAAAAATTCTTTCTTTCACCATTTCAAATAGAGCCAGTCATTCCTCCAAAGAAAAAAGGGCCAAAAGAACCAGTAAGTCTGCTACTACACCCTCCAATTAACTTTCATCACACACCATTAGAAGACAGATACTGTAATATCCATGAAACACTTTGTGAACATGAGTTATTTTAATTGTATTGCTGGTTAGCGGATAAATTCTTAGATGAATCTAATGATATAAGACTTTGGGATTTCAATCTTCCATAGTATATCTTTTCTCATACCCATAGTGCTCAAGAATTCGTTAGAATATGCCAAGCCTGGTATATGCCCAACCAGAGAGCTATTATCACTCCTACCGGAGATATTTTAGTGACTATCACTGTCCAAACCATTGAAAAAATGATACAAGCCCCCATCACAGAGAATTCCACACCATTTTCCCAAGTATCACTAATTGAAATATATCAGAAGTTAGATTTTTTAAAAAGAGTTCAAACTTGTTAGCCTCTCTCATAAAACAATAATAAATCCAAAAATAAAATAAATAAATTAAATATTAAAAGTTATGAATTTATGCCTAACTGTCTATATTGGGTTGTTCCTCTAAGATAGGAGTTAGTTTAGGTAGCTCCTATATTGGTGTGTGTATGGTTGAGAAATTATCTCAACCAAGGTGTCCAAGATAGCATGCACTATCTTGAGACACAATCTCCTCATCTATTTAATTGTAATACTACATTCTTTTAATAATGAGAAAATATGTGAAGAAGTCGTGAGGCTGAAGCCTTTTCTGCCATGAGTGTGTTTGGATATAAATATGTGTGTTTTTATGTGCGTTAATGGCGTGTGATTATTTAACAAAACTCTTGAGATGTTTATGACTGAAAATGATCCATTACCCAAGAAAACCCCTCCATTTCCATCATCCATTTTCCCTGAAAGATCCAAACAAACCATCACAGGCATTTTCTACCTTCTTGGTTATTATTCAGACTAATGGGTAGATGAAGCGATCGTAGGATTCATGTATATTTTCTCCACAGATTCTAAACCATCCATTATATTCATATGCAGATTATATCCATGAGTAGTTGGTTAAATTCCCAATTGAGGAGGTCTTCATATATGCCTCTATATTAGTTTATTTGTTCTTATATTATCAGGGAGACAAATTCAAGTTTTCCTTATATAAATTGGATGAAGAAGGAAATCAAAAATCAATTATTTTATGGGATTCATTAGTGATGAAGGAACAAAAAGAGTATACATATAAACATTTTTTAGAATTGTTTCTTCATCCAACACTGAGTTTACTGAACAACACTATAGAGCCTAGGATCAGTGAAGAAATTGGAAAGGTATTGCAGCTGTTAGATCAAGACAGAACAAGGGATTGGTATCTTTATCAAAACTACAAAGAACTCAGAGTCTATGGCTATGAGCTTACCCGTTCCAAGTTTCCAAAATTCCTCCCCATGAGGAATTTTGCATTAGAGTACATCATACAAATGATTTATGTTGATGAAGTGAATTTTGTGTTTGCTAAAAAGAAATCACAATTCAAAATCAAAACACAGATAGGACCTTTTATCTATAATAGTAGGATAGAAGGGGAGGAAACAAATAAATTGTTGAAAGAGATGCAGTTTAGCCTCAGTTTCACATGGTCTTACGATCAAGTTGGTTTCATTTATAAACTAAGGGTAGAGAAAAATTCTACACCATATTTTCATACACCTGGACCCGAGATTGAGAAACATATGAATCAACTTGAATGGAGTGAGGGTAATTTACAGGAGGCTGAAGAACAAACAATTTCTACATCAGCATTACAAACTCCTATTGCATAGGAAAGAGCAGGGAAAAGAATCAGAGAAGATGATTCGTGTAAGGTCCCACCTTACCTACCATAATTATTATAGAGAAATATTATATTAAATCAAAATGCGATATATTTTTTTTTTAATTTTTATTTATTTATTTATTATTAGTATTCTTTATTTTATTTTATTATTATTATTATTATTATTATTATTATTATTATTTTATATAGAAGTTATTGGTGTCCTTTACACTACACCCTAAATTCTATCAACTTATCATCAAAGCTACCAAGTTCAAGGTTTATCAAGATCCAAAAAACTACGACCATAATACTTGCTTCTCAAGACTAAAATCACCTTTAAAATATAAATTGTTTAGTGGGATGAATAAATGTCAACCTTTATGAACCACAATTTACAATAAGCTAATTGTTAATTTTGTTGTAATTAAATGTGTTCAAGAGTGACTAATAACATGCTTATGAATTATTTTCTTAAAAGTATAATTTAAATTATATAGAGTTGGCATCCCATAATTAGGAATTCATATGTGAGTTGATATTGCAACAAATTACCTATTGCAATTTTGACTTTTCAACAAGACCCTTTAACTCAATGAGTTATTACACTAGAAATACCTTGATTGCAAATCTTAAATTAACTTAAGCCTTTTGTTTTATGCAAGGTTCATAAACGTAATTAGATGCAACCATTGAAAATTATGAAAGCCAATTTACAAGTATGGAATGTACATCCATTGAGGCATTTTGTCAAACACTTACAACCATTATCTCTTTAAGGTGTTTTCACAACAATTAGCTAACATGAATCCAAAGTTACATGACTTCATTTTTTTTTGTAAGTAGTGTCAATAATTGAACTTAAGATATTAGTAGACTATCAGTCCTATTCATTTTTGAATTTATACCAATGAATATAAATATTTAGAAATTTCAAACATATCTCACAATATTGTAAGGTACAGCCATTGAGGAATTTTGACAAATAGTTGGCAGTCATAAAACAAGTTGCCGTGAGGTTATTTAAATTTTCAAATTATTAACCATTTATACTTTAAAAAAAATTTCCAAGTGGTTAGCCTATATCAAATTCATCACTATAAATTATCAGGCAGTTCCAATATACAAAGAACCAAACAGCAAAACAAAACAACAGGCGGTTCTACATACAACAACAAATCTGCAAAACAGAGCAGATTTGGGAATCGATGTCCGAAACCTTGATGTTTGAAATCAAAGTTGGGGTGAAATGACCTTTTGGTACAGATACCCCCTAAAGTGGAGCTGAATCACAACAGGGATGCCCAGAAATGTGATTCTTGAAAACAACAACTACCCAAGAATCCTACAATCTCATTTATGACTTCTATGAAACACATAGTATGAAAACTTATCTAGAGCTGTAAAAAGAGGAGGAGAACAGAAATTAAGCCATTAAAACATTTTCATCCAATTCATGATAGCCTACAAGATCCATCCATTAGGACTTTCTTTCAATCGATTCAACATTATACAAGAAAATACTTCAACAATCATTATGAAATTTCCTCACATTTGGTGTGCAACACTTCATATACATGTAAGTTTCAGAAAACAACCAAACAAGAAAAAGCTTATGAAATAAAGTAAAAAAAATGCATAATATAATTTGACCCACATACCTGGCAGTGAATTTGTACAACTCCAAGAGGATGGATGTATGCTCCAACTCCAATAAGAGTATGCTCCAATGCCCATATCCTTACCAACTCATCATGAACCACCCGGTTTTCCTCCCAACCATATCCAGGAAGAACTTCTCCCCCTGGAACCCCCGAGCTGCAAAAGCTCACAACCAGTTCCACAATACAACAGTAGAGAGAGATATGCAAGGCAACTCAGGAAGATAGTTTTCACTTCCTCTAAATACCACTCATGTTCAACCTCAATAGACACTTAGTAGATTAGTAAGGAATCCAGATTTGTTTTGGAAGAAATTGGATGCTCTCCATATCTCTCACAACCTTCCTCAAGTCTCTTCCACTCTTGGCATCCCCCTTCCTCCCCAAGTGAGAATACATGAGACTCATATATAGGAGGAGAAACCAATTCTTGTCATAAATGAGGAGTAATATGCATGCATTGTATTCCATTTAGAGGAGTGTAACATGCCATTAAGGAGAGGTATGCAAGCCTTATTTAAGGAGAGTGTAACATATGCATTAAAGTGAGTGTAAGAGGAATATTTTATGACATATATTTAATGAGTGTAAGAGGAATATGCCATTCCTTGATGAGTGCATAAAAGAGAGTGTAATGTAATATTTAAAATAGAGAGAGTTACATAGAGTCATGGGAGTCATGAAGGAGAGAGGTGTGAAGTGATTGAGGAGATATAAGTCCCTTTTAATAATAATATCATAGTCTCATAAAAGATAATAATAATAATATTAATATTAATAATATTGAGGATTAAGTCGAGATTGAACTATTACAATTGATTAATCATAATTTAAGTGATTTTCCTTCAATTATACTTGTTGACCCATTGATTGGATGTGATTTACTATTTTTGGAAAGTCACACTTGAAATGGTAGACATGACTTTCTATTTTTAGAAAGTCACTCCAAAATTGCTAGGAATGAGATTATTATGGAAATTCATCTATGAGTTGCCCATGAGTGGAATTTTTCTTCCAGATAATAGGGATTCCGCACCCCTATTGTATGCATCTTTGTGCCTTAGTAGATTGAGGACTCTGCGCCCCGATCTACTCAAAAGATCCAAGATTCCACACCTTGATCTTTTTGAATATTTAGGACTCCGCGCCCAAAACATTTCATTATAGATGCAAGACTCCGCATCTTTATATTTCATGGATTTATGACTCTGCATCCTAATCCTTTTATCATATATCCAAGACTCCACGTCTTTATATTTCATGGATTTAGGACTCCGCACCCTAATTTCCATGGCTTCTCATCTACTATGCTTTGAAACTCCACGTTTCTCCTTATGATATTGGTTGTGAGCTTTTACCCATTTCATGGTTCCTTGGTAAGGCCTTGTTTGAAGACCTGGCATACATCACAATATCATAGATCAAAGGAATCATATGAATTTCATAATGAAATTAACATAACCACATTTTACCATGAATGGTGCATGACTTCCACAGTCATTTGGGTTTTGAAGAAATGACTTCCACAATCATTTATCCTTGTTGGAAAATGATCAGGTCCCTTGGCAGATCATGCTTAGTACGATATTATGCACATATAATCATACAAATAATACGTCATCCATAAATCATAATTAGCCATATGTTCCACCTAACCATGATCATCCATGGATCTGTGTCTCAATTCTGAATCACCATTCTTGTCATACACCTATGTCCAAAATTGGATACCAAAAGATAAAACATCGCTAATATGCTCTTAACCAAAATCAATTCTTGTGCACACAAACATAGATATTATCATAATCACACAACAACCAAGTGACCCAAACCAGGTCATAGCATATAAGCATGTACATAAGTCTTTCATACATAACATTATATCATTATATCAAAATCACCATCTCTAAGTGTCATCAAAGCTATCTCACTAAGAAGGGACACTACATACTACCCCTCTTGGGCTAAACTTGGCCTGAAGTTTTTCCTATGGTCATAAGATACTTAGTTCTTTTATATTCTCTTATCAATAAGTTGTTAACCTTATGTATATATATTTTTTTATTTTATTTTTCTTCATGCCAATCCATAGTTTAATGTTTTCTAAATGGGAAGCAACTCCATGAAAAATAAACATACCATTCTTAATCAAGTAGAAAATATATCCATGCCATATTAGACATGTTCTGATATAAAATACCAAAGATTTCTATATCAAAACCAGCCATACAATTTATAGTACCTTATAAAATAATATTGTATGTAATTGATATGATATCTACTTAATTTATCTATAATAATTTGATATTCTACATGTTTTTCTTTGCCATAGTCTATATGAATCCTACATGTGTCATCTTCTTGGTTCTGTAGTATGTTGAGATTTCCAAGATATAAATGGACCATCTCTGATACCATATGTAAGGTCCATCCCATATCACAATCAAACTTGCATACGATAAGCATAAAATCATCCACATACATTTTTTAGTGAAATTACACAACAAAACATAATGTTATATATAAAACTCACTCTTACATGCCACTTGATTTATGTATTCTCAATCCAACTTTCCCCTTTTCATTCCATAAGACAGCCTTGCAATTAAAATATTTAGGATCTATCCGTAGTTTTTTTTTTTTTTTACTAAACGTTTACTCTTTAGGAAAAATCACAATTTGAGGTTCAAGGTACCAAATTCTTTTTTTTTTTTTTTAAACTAGCAAGCTAAGGTTAAATACAATCCTCATTGACCCACTTATGTATTATAGATCAATTTTTTTTTTTTCCATAATCTTCATTATTAGTCACTTCTCTAACTTGAGAATCAATTATTAATGAATCTATTAGAAGATCTTCATCTGAAAGCAGATTAATGATATATTTTTGAAAATGACTTTTAATCAAGAACAAATCTCACAATTATGCAAATATGGTATCTATATCACTGAATCTACCTTGATAACTCTAAGTCAATTTGTTTTCCAACTATGAAATCACTCATGATTTCTATTCAGTAATTAATCAATTCATTTTCTTTCATGTCTTATCCCTTACTATTAATACATACGCAAGAACAAACTATTAAAACCATAAATTTCTCAAAATGTGATGAATCTTGTCAAATTTAAATAAGATTTATACTATCACAAGGGAATTTCTAGCCTAAAGTTAAACCCTTTTTCTTTAAGGAGAATTACCACCCTCTCAAATTATTACAACATTCTGTAGGACTAATAAATACTCATACAACTATACATCCCAACACAAAATTCCTAAATCAAACAATCTCCCCCATTCCACATACAATACAATCATCATGCAATAATTCGAATCAATCAAAATGTGATCTCACTCTCCTTCAATTTCTCCCTCAAAAAATATCACAAGCACATATTCTTGTAAAACAAGAACTCAACTAAGCTTTTCATTAATCACATGCTTTTTTTTTTCTTTAATTTCAAATAAAACAAGTTCTCACCACATAAATTATTTACCTTCTAAACATGTTATTCTCTTCACAATTTATAAATAATTTTAATTTTGACGTGATCGCCTAACTAACAATAGTTTAGAGAAAAACATGAGTTCAATCCTCATAATTTCTCTAATTAATTTGGTTAAATAGAATGCAAAGAATATTCAACTGATAAAATCATTAAAGAGACTATTATGTCTTTCCTAGACCTAATTTGTCTTAAGCCAATAGAAAATTTATTTCATCAACTTATCACAATAATATTTTTCTACATTTCAAGAATTTGAAAGTCATTCTAGTTCTACCTAAATTCAATACATACAAAAGGATTATAAAACTAGAGGATAGATATATAGTTCACACTTCCATATATCAAAGTCAATTATTCCAAACATCCTAAACCACCTAATGGTGTTTAGTATACCAATCTTAGTATCTTCATCTCTAATAAAAATAAAATAATGGATTTAAAGCTCAAGAAAATTTGTGTTACAAATCTCTATCAATTTAACTTTAATTACACATAATCATTCCTTAATCATGAATATCAGATTCCATCATAATATTCTAACTAGAAGAATTACTTAGCTTATAGATATATTTTACTTTGGATTCCACACCCATACCTTACCTCATTACTTATCTCATAGATATATACTAGTATGGATTCGACACCCATACATTTTCTCATAGATATATGCTAGTATGGTTTCCACACCCATACATTAGATCATAGATATATGTTAGTATGGATTCGACACCCATACATTAGCTTAAGGAAAACATAACATTCAAGTGTTCCTTAAAATAGTTTCCACAACCCATCATGCACCAATCATTTAAGCCTCTTGTTTATTAGGAAGTTCATACCTCAACCTAGTATTTGAGTAATTTAAAGTTACTTGATGCCTAATGTCAACCCAAAATACACAAAATCATGTCAAAGAAATCAGAGAAATTTCATTCTTACTCATTAAGAAAGTATTCCCAAATCCTATTTTAACACATCTACTTAATACACATACATTACTCTTGAGTTTACATTCATAGTTAAAAGTGACATCTTTCAAGGTAGATTTTAGTTAAGTTTCCTTTAGTGTAGGTACGAAAAGATTCAAAATTATCACGATGAACTCCATCATCATGTTAATGGAATCTCAGCCTTACACTTGTTACTCATACCCAAAGCATACACACCAAGGTCATCACACTATATTCCAGATTAAGCCAATATTCTTCTTGGTAGATACGATTTCAGCAGGTAAAGATGGCTACTAAGCCCATATCACATTGAAAATGATGCACTAAAAATATATGAAACCATGCATTCACTCCACCTATCTCACTCATTGATTGAAAATCAGGTCATTCACATACTTGGGTTTAACCCCAACTTTCTCAAGCACATCCTTTCCCAACATGTCTTTAAGCATTTTAACATATTGTTGATAATGTGTCTTAACAAAAATATAAAGGAATATAAGGGAATTTTTTTTATTTTATTCATGAGTCACTAAAGGACATAATGATAATAATATCCTCTATGCAACCAATATGCTTCCAAGTCAAGATATACAAGAACTCAACTTGCATGAAAAATCAACATTCATACATCATCAAACTACAAATAAGCATGTTGGCCCATCAGGCCTAGTGTTGTAACTTGGCTCTGATACCATATGTAAGGTCCCACCTTACCTACCATAATTATTATAGAGAAATATTATATTAAATCAAAATGCGATATATATATATATTTTTAATTAATTAATTAATTAATTTATTATTATTATTCTTTATTTTATTTTATTTTATTATTATTATTATTATTATTATTATTATTATTATATATAGAAGTTATTGGTGTCCTTTACACTACACCCTAAATTCTATCAACTTATCTTCAAAGCTACCAAGTTCAAGGTTTATCAAGATCAAAAAAACTACGACCATAATACTTGCTTCTCAAGACTAAAATCACCTTTAAAATATAAATTGTTTAGTGGGATGAATAAATGTCAACCTTTATGAACCACAATTTACAATAAGCTAATTGTTAATTTTTTTGTAATTAAATGTGTTCAAGAGTGACTAATAACATGCTTATGAATTATTTTCTTAAAAGGATAATTTAAATTATATAGAGTTGGCATCCCATAATTAGGAATTCATATGTGAGTTGATATTGCAACAAATTACTTACTGCAATTTTGACTTTTCAGCGAGACCCTTTAACTCAATGAGTTATTACGCTAGAAATACCTTGATTGCAAATCTTAAATTAACTTAAGCCTTTTGTTTTATGGACGGTTCATAAATCTAATTAGATGCAACCATTGAACATTATGAAAACCAATTTACAAGTATGGAATGTACAGCCATTGAGGCATTTTGTCAAACACTTACAACCATTATCTCTTTAAGGTGTTTTCACAACAATTAGCTAACATGAGTCCAAGGTTACATGACTTCATTTTTTTTTGTAAGTAGTGTCAATAATTGAACTTAAGATATTAGTAGACTATCAGTCATATTCATTGTTGAATCTATACCAGTGAATATAAATATTTAGAAATTTCAAACATAGCTCACAATATTGTAAGGTACAACCATTGAGGAATTTTGACAAATAGTTGGCAGTCATAAAACATGTTGCTGTAAGGTTATTTAAATTTTCAAATTATTAACCATTTATACTTTAAAAACCATTTCCAAGTGGTTAGCCTATATCAGATTCATCACTATAAATTATCAAGCAGTTCCAATATAAAAAGAACCAAACAGCAAAACAAAACAACAGGCGGTTCTACATACAACAGCAAATCTGCAAAACAAAGCAGATTTGGGAATCGATGTCCGAAACCTTGATGTTTGAAATCAAATTTGGGGTGAAATTACCTCTTGGTACGGATACCCCCTGAAGTGGAGCTGAATCACAACAGGGACGCCCAGAAATGCGATTCTTGAAAACAACAACTACCCAAGAATCCTACAATCTCATTTATGACTTCTATGAAACACATAGTATGAAAACTTATCTAGAGCTGTAAAAAGAGGAGGAGAATAGAAATTAAGCCATTAAAACATTTTCATCCAATTCATGATAGCCTACAAGATCCATCCATTAGGACTTTCTTTCAATCGATTCAACATTATACAAGAAAATTCTTCAACAATCATTACGAAATTTCCTCACATTTGGTGTGCAACACTTCATATACATGTAAGTTTTAGCAAACAACCAAACAAGAAAAAGTTTATGAAATAAACTAAAAAAAATGCATAATATAATTTGACCCACATACCTGGCAGTGAATTTGTACAACTCCAAGAGGATGGATGTATGCTCCAGCTCCAATAAGAGTATGCTTCAATGCCCATATCCTTACCAACTCATCATAAACCACCCGGTTTTCCTCCCAACCATATCCAGGAAGAACTTCTCCCCCTGGAACCCCCGAGCTGCAAAATCTCACAACCAATACCACAATACAATAGTAGAGAGAGATATGCAAGGCAACTCAGGAAGATAGTTTTCACTTCCTCTAAATACCACTCATGTTCAACCTCAATAGACACTTAGTAGATTAGTGAGGAATCCAAATTTTTTTTGGAAGAAATTGGATGCTCTCCATATCTTTAACAACCTTCCTCAAGTCTCTTCCACTCTTGGCATCCCCCTTCCTCCCCCAAGTGAGAATACATGAGACCCATATATAGGACGAGAAACAAATTCTTGTCATAAAGGAGGAGTAATATGCATGCATTATATTCCATTTAGAGGAGTGTAACATGCCATTAAGGAGAGGTATGCATGCCTTATTTAAGGAGAGTGTAACATATGCATTAAAGTGAGTCTAAGAGGAATATTTTTTGACATATATTTAATGAGTGTAAGAGGAATATGCCATTCCTTGATGAGTGCATAAAAGAGAGTGTAATGTAATATTTAAAATAGAGAGAGTTACATAGAGCCATGAGATTCATGAAGGAGAGAGGTGTGAAGTGATTGAGGAGATATAAGTCCCTTTTAATAATAATATCATAGTCTCATAACAGATAATAATAATAATATTAATATTAATAATATTGAGGATTAAGTCGAGATTGAACTATTACAATTGATTAATCATAAGTTAAGTGATTTTCCTTCAATTATACTTGTTTACCCATTGATTGGAGGTGATTTACTATTTTTGGAAAGTCACACTTGAAATGGTAGACATGACTTTCTATTTTTAGAAAGTCACTCCAAAATTGTTAGGAATGAGATTATTAAGGAAATTCGTCTATGAGTTGCCCATGAGTGGTATTTTTCTTCCAGATAATAGGGATTACACACCCCTATTGTATGTATCTTTGTGCCTTAGTAGATTGAGGACTCTGTGCCCTGATCTACTCTAAAGATCCAAGATTCCACACCTTGATCTTTTTAAATATTTAGGACTCCACACCCCAAACATTTCATTATAGATTCAAGACTCCACGTCTTTATATTTCATGGATTTAGGACTCCGCGTCCTAATCCTTTTATCATATATCCAAGACTCCATGTCTTTATATTTCATGGATTTAGGACTCCGCGCCCTAATTTCCATGGCTTCTCATCTACTATGCTTTGAAACTCCACGTTTCTCCTTATGATATTGGTTGTGAGCTTTTACCCATTTGATGGTTCGTTGGTAAGGCCTTTTTTGAAGACCTGGCATACATCACAATCTCATAGATCAAAGGAATCATATGAATTTCATAATGAAATTAACTTAACCACATTTTACCATGAATGGTGCATGACTTCCACAGTCATTTATCCTTGTTGGAAAATGATCAGGTCCCCTGGCACATCATGCTTAGTACGATATTACACACATATAATCATACAAATAATGTGTCATCCATAAATCATAATTAACCATATGTTCCACCTAACCATGATCATCCAAGGATCTGTGTCTCAATTCTGAATCACCATTCATGTCATACACCTATGTCCAAAATTGGATACCAAAAGATAAAACATCGCTAATATGCTCTTAACCAAAATCAATTCTTGTGCACACAAACATAGATATTATCATAAGCACACAACAACCAAGTGACCCAAACCAGGTCATAGCATATAAGCATGTACATAAGTTTTCATACATAACATTATATCATTATATCAAAATCACCATCTCTAAGTGTCATAAAAGATATCTCACTAAGAAGGGACACTACAATTCATATCCAATGACTGATTCATCCAGCAAAGAATTTAGAATTCATTATAGAAAGAAGACAAAGCTCAACCCAAATGTTAATCCTAGCAAGGATTCAGATCAAGAAGTAATTATCATTATTGAAGAGACACCTCCTTCCACACAGGTGGGTGATCAAAATACTTCTAAACCTACTACTTCATTAGTTTCTCAAGATCAATAGAAATCCATTCAAACTAGTACAGTTGTTACAGTGGCAAAGGAGAAAACTATATTTGACACCTTGAAGGAGATAAAATTCAAGAATGAAATGTTAAAGACCATCATGTACAATCAGTTTGGAAACAAAATCCAAGCTCTTAGAGCAAGTTGTTCTCAACTTTTGATTCAGAAAAGGGAAAGATGTAGTTTTATTTTCCTCAAGCTCAAATTCCACAACCAAAGTTAGAAGAAGATTAAAAAAGGATTTCATTTGAGTTTAATACTAAGGAGATACATCCAATAGATCAAATGGATTTAGACAAGAAAAATTGTGAGATTATTTCATCCACTCTCACTAACACTTCTATGAATTTGTCAAATTTGCAGGTTTCATTGGATAATGTACAATCATAGCTGAAAATGGAGAAAGTTTCTTCATTTGCTAAGGAAAAAGGAATTAAAACTATAGAAGACCTGTTGATCAAAATTGGATATGATCCTTCCAATGTCAATGCAATAGAAGAAATCATCAAAAAAAAATGTTGACATAGTAGCATTAATGAAGCAATTGAAGATTCCAGCTACAGAAGCTCCTTTGGCAAAAGACATTGAAGAAACTGAATCCCAGAAGATAAGAATGATGAAGTTGATTATGGAACAGAATGCTCAAATAAAGCAGATGAAATTAAAGCTAGAAAAAACGATAAAGAAAAATGAACTAGCAGCAAAAGCATCTAAGGTTCCTTTAGAATAAATTCTTCTTGCATTCATCCCTATAGCCATACCCTCTACAACAATTACTGGAGATGGAGATGAAGAACTCACAAAAGTAGTTCAAAATATGTCAATTCAAGAAGAGGATATAAATAAATTATAGGATCAGGTAAAATTGTTCCAATATCAGAAATCTACAGATGAAAGTTCACATGTTGCTAAAGAACGAAGAGCTAAGAAGCTAATCAAGAGGTTGTAGAAAGAGCAAAAGGAATAAGCTATTGGAAATACATTGGGCCAAGTAAAAAAAATAATTTGGGCAGACATAATAGAATCTATTAGGGCAATTTGGCCAAGTATACAAACTATATTTGAACAAAATGAGTTTATCCAAAAAGAAAATGAGGCCATTGCAACAATCAAAGCACAACTGGGAGACAAGCCTGCTACAACAAAAAATATTATTAAATTTCTCAAGTAAAAGAATATGTATGAGCTAGATGAATTGGGCATAGATGATAGGACAAAAAAAATGTTAGAAGTAAAGAAGGTTCTCACAAAGAAGAATTTAATTCTTCATCTTGAAGAAAAATGTCACAGTCTGGAGATCACATTTTAGAGATTTTTCAGTAGAATAGAGCCTTAGACACAAAAAATATTTCCCTCTCTATTTGCAATAATGATAAATTTATGACCAGAGAATATTATGGGAAAATATTTCAAGAAGTTGTGAGGGAAACTAAATTTTCCAAATATCAAAGGCACAATGACAAGGAAGGGCACTATTGGGAACACTGAGCAATGGCATTTATATTTGGTGTGAGATAAAATATGTTTTTTTAGTGAGACCCACTTTTGCTAAATACACTGAAATAGATGAATTTTACTGTGACGTAATAAAGTTGGCCATCCCTTATGAAGAGCACCGGGAAAAATTGTGTGAATATCAAAAGTGGTAAAATAAGAAAATTCAAACTCTACCAGATCATCAATCAGTTGACAGCCAATGCAACCCAAAATTCTCTCCTTTCAGCAACTGTTTTCAGTTAAAGCAATGCCAACACAACAAATCAACTTTATTTCCATATTGCATTTAGAGTTTATTTTGCAAAATAAAGTGCTATTTTTTATGATGGCCTTTAATTTAATATGTTGTAAATTTTCTTTTCTATAAAGACTAACTGTATGAAGTATTATTGTTGGATAATAGAGTTTTTAAGACTCTGTGTATTACTGTTGACCTATTAATGAAATCAAATAAGTTGTAGCAAATTTCGTAAGGTTAATGTCATATTTCTTTTGAGCACTGTGCTTTTATCTCTGTTATTTCATTTCCATTTCATTTTCTGTGTAAAAAACTTATCAGTTTATAAACATAAATTAGTTATCTGTTTTGTTTATTAATATTTCTACAAATGTGTCTTTCTACTGATGAATGAATTCAGTAAAATGCTCATTTAGACCCCTTCCTTTAACTACAACTAACATAAATGACAACTTAATTGTACACAAATAGTATGCATATCTTACCTCACTCTATTCTCTGCAATTCAATATTTTAAATAAGGTTTAGTTTCATTGATCATTATTTTCATCCAACAAACAAATTATTAAACAAATTTCAAAACATATTAACTCATATCTAGCGTAAAATCTGGTACTTAGCCTAAAATCGAATATTTTTAAAAGTGACACAGAGAGAACCGTCTTTGGTTAGGTAGGGTTATATACCTAGCTAAAATTTGGTTTGTGGTTACCTTTAATCACTCCTATTTTCGGCCTAGGAAATTGGGGAGAGTGATAACACATCCTACTGTATGGATAGTCATCTATATACAGCGTTAGGTGATCCCAATGTGCAAAGAACTTAGGTCAGAACAATCGTCTAACTCCCCTACCTCCTCCTCTTTGCAGTAGCTGCCCCCAGAGAAACATCCTAGGCTCTCATGGGCCTCGATCCTGGATCTGTACATAAGGCCAAAGTGTGGGGATCTTCTCAAAGAAGAACGAGCACAACACTGTACCAAAATCACAGTCATGGTTCACCTGTCACTTGCATATCGACAAATATCATTTCAAAAACGCAAACGTCATATGGGCCCACCCATATTAGGTACCACTCAGTACACTCTCAACTAAAATCATCTTCCCCCACTGATGTGGTGGAACACCTGGTTGCCCAGGATCCGTTGTACTGCTCCGGTGACAAACCGAGTCTCTAGCCTCTCTAGATCACTGATTGGCATATTCATTCCCTTGAAGAAAACATCTATTTAGTTGTGGTGTTCTATGAACTATGATATTTTCCACCCCCGCGGTCATACTGGTTGGATATTTCCCACCACCCCCAGTGGCAGGAGACCGGCTAGGAAATAGATGTCATCTATAGTCAACTAGATCTGGTCCCCTTGCACTACAAATACCTTGAGGTTTGGGTCCTAGTAGATGACTATCCTAGATAGCAAGGGCTCCCCTTCCCTCATCAATGGGTTTTCAACCAACTTTAGAACCCCATACCTCGCAAGTGTGCCTCATACCACTTGATCCCCCTAGCTCTCAGAATGAAGTACATCCAAATTTCTCTCTCTCCAGTTGATATTTAACTCTATGATACCTGCACAAACCCAGAATATTTTTCAGTTCAAAGAAATAAAAAATTCATTAAAACCAAAAAGCCCCATTTCCCAGCCAAAAATAGGTGAAAACCCACCTTTTTCACCAACTTGTTGTTTCCCGTCCCTATACCTGGGAACTAGTTTTTTCCCTCTAAAAATTGCGAGCCAACTCACAGAAGAGGGCCCAAGAAGTGCAAGCTGGCCATGAGGAAGGGAAGGGTGTTTTTCCTAGGATCTAGGCACCTAATCAGAATTTCTGTCAAAAATTAAGAGTAAGGTTAGGCCACCTACCTGCAACTAACGGATCTGGATTCCAACGGTCGTTTTTTCAGCTATGAAAATTGCAAGATTTAGGGCCTTGTCCTCCTCTCCACATTCACCACAACTCTAATAGAAAACGAACGAAATTGGAGGGAAATCGACCTATTAAAAGAAAAACCCTAACATTTATTTCGCCAATTCTGACGAAATCATAGCTCAGTTTGACGAATTGACAAAACCTTTGGAAATCTCTCACCGAGCTCTAAAATCAATATCATTTTGTTTTTGGTGATTTGATACTTCACCCAGAAGCGTTTTTTCCAAGAAGGGTCACTTCGTTGCCTCTCGAATTCGGATTTCTTCAGTTGCACTACTTGTACTTGGGGCACCACTTTACCTTCATACTTTTCAATGCATGTGTTTATTTTCATCATGAATAACCATATTTTTCTCATGTTATTATGGTCCCCACCAGGCCTATTTTGTTTGGCAGAATCATCGAGTCACCCTTGATCAGAGTATATGTGTTCAGTCACCATCTCATTCATGTAGTCTGTCCTGAGTACCTTTGCCTCATGTTACAACATTCCATCCATTTGTGCCTTTTCTCTCTCTTAGGTAGCCCATTTTTTCCACCAGTAATATTGTCCCTCATCCTCTCCAGAGTCGATTCAGTCACTGCCAGATCATCCATGCCTTTTATGCTTTGACATGAGAAGTCGTACTTGTTCTACTCAATATTCCCCCATTCCATCATCATCCATGGTGTCAGTCCATTGGTCACTTTACTATGATCCCTCATACCTTATTTAAGGATCCTCATTGCCTCACCTATGGTGTACCTCCTTTTTTGGACATCAACACATTCATTCTAGAAGATAGGTCTAGAGGGTGGTGTACGTTGGTTCTAGCTTCCATTTTTTTTTGGAGCCTCAGATCAGGAAAATAGAGTCACCATTTCCC
Organism: Pinus albicaulis; assembly: GCA_034641835.2. NCBI lineage: Eukaryota > Viridiplantae > Streptophyta > Pinopsida > Pinales > Pinaceae > Pinus > Pinus albicaulis. The sequence continues at coordinate 1,505,588,560 of CM076581.1, read as the reverse complement.
CTTGACTCGATTGTGTCTCATCCACTCCACTTCAGCATGATAGATATTAATATAATCAATGGTTAAGTGATCTAGTAGATTGTCCCAGTGATTTCTGGGTGTGTGCGATATGTTTCAGACCTCATGAGGGGGTGGCCCTTCAGGTAGCCCCCCACATGCCCAGATGACCTCATTTTATGCTACAACCTGAGATGCATCTCCCCAGATTTTATGGGTTCATCTCTAGCCGCTTGCAGCACCTATAACGTGCATGTATCACTCATATGATCCATTCATATTTGTTTATCAGGGCTTCTTTGGTTGTTATTATATCTCATGTACTCATATATTATTGTATTCAGTCCTGGATATTTTCCCAAGAGTCATATGTATGTGGAATCCATTATATTTTTCTCTGGCGCATTTTATGCCAGCATGTCATGTACCCTTTATCATGTACTTTATAGCTTAGTCTCCTTTTTCTGTGTGCACCATTATTCTTTGTACTTTTTCATATCAGTGGACATAGGTATGCCCCCCCTGCCTCACTGAGAACAGGTACCTAAACATTAAAGGAGACTTATATCATTTGTATATCTCACCCCCTCAAGTTATTTTCCTCTCTCACTTCACTCCATCTATGTATCTTTCTCTCTACGACTCCCCTTTGGTGTCTAGTGATTTTGTTCTTACAACGTACTTCAGTTATACGATTAGCTCCTAATGCTCGCACGTTGGGGGGAAATATGTTACATCAATTTCTATCATCTAACCATTTACAATTAGATGGATCGAAGTACACCATGTAAGAACAATTTTACCATAGTAAAATTGCTTTCACTATAAGAAAAATTTAATAAACCATATTTTATTAAGTTATTTCGGTTTCATATAGGAAACCCCATTAGGAATAATTAAATAAATCCTTATTTATTTGATTTTCCTCTAGGAATGATTAATTAAACCATTGTTTAAATAATATTCCTCGTCATATTTAACCCAATTAATGAGAAATAATTATATAAATAATTATTTATCATATTGTTCTCTAGGAATATTTAATTAAACCAGCTCCAAAAAGAGAAGAAAAGAGATATCAACACCTTAGAAATAAGCCACTTCAATGGGGAAACCTCCAATACATTACATGAATGAACAATTCTTGGATGATTCAAATTACAAAACGCCCTTTCTATATATAGTAGTCCATGGGGCCACAATATAATCCTAGCCGACCTAACAATAATAATTTAACGACACAATAATAACAATATGGGGGTTACAAGGGTACAATAATAACAATAAAGGGGTTACACTAACAAAAAAAGGGACTATACTAGTAATATAGGGACATAACATGCCCCTCTCCTTCAAAAAAGTGTTGTCCTCAATGCTTGAGTAGCTCTAGGTGTTTCTGTATAAAATTCTCATCCTTCCATGTAGAATCTTTAGTGGGTAAGTTCTTCCACTTGATGAGATACTCTAAAATTGATCGATTCTGTAGCTATCGAGTTCTTGTTTCCATGACTGGTTCAGATTCCAATATGAATTTTTCTTCCTCATCAAGTTTTGGCAATATTGTTTGAACTGGAATATTTTCACCTATAACCTTCTTTAAGCATGAAACATGGAAAATTGGATGCACTCGCGAAGAAGCAGGAAGCTCCAATTTGTATGCCATAGTACCAATCTTTTGCAACACCTTGTAAGGACCATAATAATTTGGCGATAATTTATTATCCTTCTTAGCTGGCTTGAGGGACATTTGTTTGTATGGTTGTAGCCATAAAATGCCTAGTCTCCTACATCAAAACTTCTCTCGCTACAATGTTGATCTACCTGTTGTTTCATTTGATTTTGTGCCAAATTAAGGTTGTCGTTTAAGAGTTGGAGAACTTCTTGTTTATGCTCGATGTGATCTTCCACTGCTTGAACCTTTGAATTTTCTCTTAAAGATGATGTGATGGATGGTGGATGATATCCATAAAGTTCCATAAATGGGGTCATTTTTTCTGTAGTATGGAAGGAAGTGTTATACCACCACTCAGCTAGAGGTAACCACTTGACCAATTGTGTTTTTTTATCAGATACAAAACAACGAAGATGTCCTTCCAAATATTTATTTACTATGTCATTTTGACCATCGGATTGAGGATGATAAGATGAGTTATGAGCTAATTGAGTACCCAAACAAGAAAATAACTCCGTCCAAAAATTTCCAGTAAAAATGGGATCTCTGTCGCTCACAATAACCCTTGGGTTTCCATTTATCTTTTGAATTGTGTGCATAAATGTAGTAGCAACTCTACTTCCTTTAAATGGATGAGATAAAGCACAAAAGTGTGCATACCTGGTAAGTCTATCAACTACCACCATGACGACACTTTTTCCTTCAGACTTAGGTAAACCTATGATAAAATCCATTTAAATCTCCTCCCAACGTTGACTTGGAAAGGATAAAGGTTGTAGAAGACCTAGGGTCTTAATTGTGTCAAATTTATTCTGCTGGAAAACCAAAAATTCCACCAAAAGATTTTGAATATCAGATTTAAGGCCATCACAAAAAAATTCTTTCTTCACCCTGTGGTAAGTTTTAAAAAATCTTGAGTGTCCTCCAAAAGGAGAAGTGTGCAATTGTAAAAGATTATTTTTTTTTAGTTGGGACTTCTCACAAAGATATAAGCGATCTTTGTACCACAAGGAATCATTTTTCCAACTAAATGTATCAGATGTACTAAGGTCTTGCTGCAAATTTTGAATGAGTGTCCACACGTCTTCTTCCTTCTTCCATTTATCTCTTACTTCGGTTATCCAATCTGGTTGGATAATAGAAATGGCACAAAGCAATGCTTCCACCTCTTCATTGTTTCTTGAGAGTGCATTTGCAACAAAATTTAACTTCCCTTTTCTGATATTATTTCAAAGTCGTAACCCAACATCTTTGTGACCCATTTTTTCTGCTCTTCTAAAGATAGTCTTTGTTCCAAAAAGTGTGTAAGACTATCATGATCAGTTTTTACCCTAAAGTGTCTTCCCATTAGGTAAGTTCTCCATTTCTTTAGTGCATGTAGTATTGCTAACATTTCCTTCTCATAAATAGGTTTCTTTAAATACTTTCCTTTGATTGGATGACTTTCAAAAGAAATGGGTCTTCCTTCTTGCATTAAAACAACACCAATTCCATTTCCTGAGGCATCACATTCCATAATAAAGGTTTTTGTGAAGTCTGGCATAGCTAATACTGGTGTTAGTCACCTTGCCTCTTTAATATGTTCAAAGTCCTTAGTTGCTTCATGAGTCCATGAAATGCATCTTTCTTCAATTATGTTGTTAGAGGTGCTTCTATTCTCCCATAATTCTTAACAAACTTTTGGTAATACCTTGTTAACTCGAGAAATCCTTGCAATTGCTTTATGGTTGTGGGGACTTTCCATTCCTTAATGGCTTTGATTTTTTTAAGGTCTACCTTAACACCCTCGTGAGATACAATATGACCCAGATATTCAACCTCTTGTACTCCAAAGAAACATTTGGATGTTTTTACATATAATTATTTCTCCTGCAATAGTTTGAGCACCCTGTCAACATGCTAAACATGATCCTTCCAAGACCTGTTGTAGATTAGTATATCATCAAAAAATACTAGCACAAATTTTCTAAGGAAGGGTTTGGAAATGGAATTCATCAACCCTTGAAATGTAGAAGGTGCATTGGTAAGGCGAAAAGGCATGACCAAAAATTCATAATGACCCTCATGAGTTCGAAATGTTGTTTTCAGAATATCTTTAGTCTTCATTCTAATTTGATGATACTCTGAACGAAGATCCAATTTGGTAAAATAAATTTATCCATGTAATTCATCCAATAATTCATCAATAACAGGAATGGGAAACTTATCTTTAATTGTGAGCTTATTGAGCTCCCTATAATCTGGACACATGCAACATGATCCATCCTTCTTGTGTACCAATACTATAGGAGCAGAGAACGAACTTTGACTAGGTTGAATTATACCTGCCTCTAACATTTCTCCAATCATACGTTCAATTTCGCTCTTTTGGACATAAGGATATCTATAAGGCCTAATGTTTGGAGGAACACTTCCTGGCATCAAATGAATAGCATAATCATGATCACGAATAGGTGGGAGTCCTTTTGGAGTTTCAAAAACCTTGGAATGATTGTCCAAGACTTTTTGGAGATCTACAGAAATAGATGATTTAGATGTTGAAAATTCTAGTGAGCATAATTGTGCAATTATGCCTCGTTGTTATTTCTTTAGAAGCTTTGTCATGAAATTAGAGCTTATTATCTTTCCTGGCTTCCCTGCAATACCCCGTAATTCGAATTCCTTTCCTTCTAAAAAACATTTCAAGAAAAGTTCTTGAAAATTATAAGCTATTGTCCCCAAAGATTGTAACCATTGTACTCCTAGTACAACATCAGCACCTCCCATAGGAATTGAAAGCATTAGAATATTCAACACATATTCCCCCGTGGTTAGCTTGATATTATGGCATTTTACAGAGCAAGTTATAGTTCCTCCATTTGCAACCATCACTTGACATTGTGGTGCTGGGTATAGGAAACAATTCAATTCCTTGGCTACCTTAAAATGAATAAAATTATGGGTACTACCTGAATCAATCAACACTATTACCTTTTTCTTCTTGACATTTCCTTATACCTTAAGAGTTTGAGGAGTGGTAATTCCTGCCAATGCACTACACGATATGGTCAAACTCATTTCTTCCTCTTGTTGGGTTGGTTCCTCGTGTATATCTTCTTCTTTTTCATTTTATTCTTCCTCTTCACAATCTATGTAAAATAATTTCTTCTCAGCACACTTATGACCTTTAGTGTATTTTCTATCACAACTGTAGAAAGTCCCTTTTGCTCTTTTTTCTTCCAATTGTTTTGGTGTCAACCTTGTAAGTTGTGGAAATTTCAGAGTAGCAACACTTCCATCTTTATAGAAGTGAGTGGTAGGTGATAATTTTACGTTCAATTTTTCTTGCCAACCTGAATGCCTTCTCCAATGAATCAGGTTCCAAAACATGAACTTCATGTTGGATGTTATCTTTTAAAGTACCTATGAAGAGATCAATCATGTGTTCCTCTAGAATATCAGTTACCCTTATATTCAATTTTTGGAAGTCCTCAATGCGCTCCCCCATTAAAACCTTTTGTTTGAGAGATATCAATTTTCTAAAGAAGGTTTTTCTCTTTGTATCCTCATAATGTGCTATCACTTCCTCCGTAAAAATTGACCAAGTGACAATTGTTTTACAGGAGAAAAGCCATCAATACCATAAAAATGTATTTTTTTCTAAATGTAAAGTTGCAATGCGTACCTTTTGTGTGTTTTGCACATTATGGAGATCAAAATATTTCGCCATCTGTAGTATCCATGTTACAGGATCCTTTCCATCAAACTTCCTCATATCCATTTTTGGAATATGGTGGTTCTTCCCACCAACATTAGATTTTATGAAATCACGATTAACATTTATTTTTTTCTCATCTGAGTTTCCTCTACTATCTTTTCACCATGAGGAAAGATTTATTGTATCAACTTTGTCAAACCTTCCATGTCTGATTTTAGATCATTCTTCATGTTTTCCATTTTCTTCATGGTCATCCATCTTAGATTCCATGCAAACTTCCATGCCATCTATCTTATATTCCATGACATTATTGAAACCATCCATCTTATATTCCATGCCTTTATTGAAACCATCCATCTTAGTTTCCACACCTTACTTCAAAACTTCCATGTCATTTTTTGTTGATCTTTGCGAGAGCAAAATTTGTTGCACTTGCTCTTGTAATTTTGATATGTCATTTCCATTCTTCGTCTTCACGAGTCACAGTACAAATTTCTAAAGGCTTAATGGGTGTTGAATTATTTTCAGGGGCCATTTTAGAATCCAATACTGATATCTATTCTACAACACGCCCTTGGAATCAATTCAACTTGATTCTTCAAACAAGACTTATGCAATTCAGAAAAAAAATACAAATCTTTTACTTGCTTTTAAGGAGCTCGAAATTGAAATTGAATTATCTCTATAATTGTGGATCCTCAATATCTAAAATTCAGCTTGAAGTAGGCCTTTGAAGCTTCTTTCAAGTGCCACAGGTTTGATCTGATTTGGATTCTTAAAGGAAAAGCTATATCCAATCTCCCACAATGAACCAATTTTGGACTGGTTGAGTAGAGCGAACTTGTACGACTTGCCATGTGTCACTGTTTCCTCCTTTGGCTTTGAAATTGATAGAACGAAAAATAAAATCCGTGTACTTGAGGCCACGTTTTACACCATTCCAATATGATGCTCAGAGAGATAGCTATGAATATTTTCCCACGATCACCTCTTTGAGATGAAATTCAGAAGCCTCAAAAAACTCTAACTTCCACAAATCATATCTCCGAAAAAATTGTGAACCAATATCTGAAATTTTGCAACGATGTTCCTCGGGATTGCGGCTTCATACCTTAAAAAATTTCATCTTCTGAACTGTTATCACTCAGGTTTTCCTTGAAGTTGTGGAAAAGGAAAGTATACCCGAGGTAACCACAAACCAACCTTCAGATGCAGAATCTAGCCATTCTGCATCCAGAGAGGGCTCTCTCTTTATGATTTATCTTTGTTCTTAGAAGGTTTTAGGCTAGTTATAAGTCCAAGAATTTGTTTGAAAATGGTGGAATCCGTAAACTAGCAGCAAGGTTGAATATTTTCAGTCCATTGGGCTATGGAGTCAAAGGATGGCTTTACTGGATTTATATTCTACACACAAGATGGCTTTGCAGGGCAAGATAGCTAGACAGAGAACAATCCTTAAAATTTAAAGTGGATGGGATGATTTTGAAGGGATGAAAGGCAGCTAAGAATCTTTCACCATGTTCAAAAGAAATAAATTAGATGACTACAAACAAAGAGCAATGAAGAATTCTTTATTATAGTAATCAAGAATGTTTAAATTAGCAAAGCAAGAGCATTTAAGAATTCGTGCTTATAACTAATTTAGAGGAAAACATTAAGAATAATCACATCTGAAATCAGAGTACAATTAAGTAAATTCTGATTCAATCCTTTATGTTAACTATTCAGAAATGGACACAATGATATTATAAATGGATATAAAACTTAAGACATAGGGTAGAAAGACTTATTGAACTGCAGTCCGACACATGAATCCTGCAAAAAGTCCTGAGCTTCAAATTGTCATCTAGTAAGCCACAAATAAATTTCTCCAAAACACTTTTTATTCCAAAAACGTCAATGTCACAGCAAAGTATTAGAATCCACACTCAATACTCTCTTTGAGGGTTTATTTATACAAAAAATAATTGAAAAAAATCTCACACTAACCTAGCCAATAATCGTGGGTGACTAATGAGTAAGTTACAATAAAAAGGAGACAAATGGTCTCATAAATAGGACAAAAAGTAATTGCTGGTGTGTTGTTTCCCACTTTTGAGGATGTGCTGGAGGCAGGTGCTATAATAGGGCTCGATGTTGTCCCTTTGAGTAATTCTTTAGCTTGTTTGACACTCTTTGTTTCTACGGATACTCTTTAACCTGTGTAACTGATACTCTTTCATCTGTGCTCATTTTTATCCTTTACATAATAGTAAAAAGATAAAATTCTCATCCTGAAGATAATTTTCATAGAATTTCCAATAAGTCGTTCCACCATTGATCTTCTTCTATTATGGTTCTTTTAAGTTTTCTCAACGTTTCATCAGCTTCTGTGAGTTTGTAAAAAGTGGGCTGATCAGGGAACAAATACTTTATTTCATGTTCAAGATGAAATAAATTCTTCAACCTGTCATAGAGATTTCTCCCTGTTGGCAACGTTGCTTCTGGCAAACTGATAGAACAAGCAGTTGTATTTTGAGCATGGATATCTATTTTCTTAACATAGGTTTCCAGGTCCATTATCTGGTCCTCTGAGAGCATAGGACTGGGTAACCCACTGTCCAACAAAACCTGAAATTTCCCTCTGAAAGTATTAATATCAGCCAAAATATCTGAGCACTTCCTTTCCAAATTCTGCATAAAAGTTCTTTTGATGAAAACTCTTTTTATCTCCAAAATGGTGCCAGTCCTGTCCTCAATTCCTAATACTGCAAGCTGTTGCTTAGTTCGGGTGTTCAAAAATTGGATAAGTTGATTGGCCTGCTCAGGTCTACCTCTTAATTCATCTCTTGTTCTGTTTATTTCTTCCTGAGCTACTTTAATCAAGTCATTTTGTTCAAAAATTGCTTGAACAGAGGGCCAAATACTTTTTATTAACTCAATTATATTACCCCAAAGAATTTCATTTATTTCCCTCAAAGGCTTTTCTAATGAAAGATCTTTTTCTAAAGCCTTAACTAATCTTTCCAACCTTTTAATTTCCATGGTATTATCAGCAACTGTCTTCTTAGATGTATCATATTTCTACTCCAAATTTTCTAACTGCAATTTTGTGGTTTGAAGTTCTGTGAGTCTTAGTTTTAAACTATCCATTTGTTTTGTCAACTCATCAGAACTTAAACCAGAAGTGTTTACCTGTGCTGGCTCTGTTTGTTGCTTTGCTGTTGTAGTACCTGTGGTTGTAGTAGCTTCTGTGATGGATGCTTGCATGATAACTTCCTTTTCCTGTAAAGCTTGTTCCAATCCTTTCTCTGTTTCACCCAGTCGCTCAGTCATCTTTAAGAGAAACTCCATTATCTCTTCCTGTGAATTTCCCTTTAAAACTTCTTGGGTCTGGGGATGTCTTGAGGCTGGCAATTTCAGCTGCTTTCTTAGTGCAGCTATGTCATCATCTTTCTTCTTAATTAGTGCCTCAATACTTTTAATATCTTTGGGGTTGTGACCCAAGCTGATGATTATGTCTTCCAGAGACTTTATTCTGTTATCTTTGGCCTGAGAAGAGGCCTTCTCAATTTGCAATTGGGTGCTTGTGTTATTTAAAGAATCTTGCAGTCTTAGGGCTACCATGGCCTTATCAGTAAGAGTGGAATAGACCATTTCCCCAGTTTGTTTATGCAGCTCTATTTGGTCCAAAGGATGAATATCCTTTCCCAGGACCTCAAAATTTGTTCTAATATAATCAGCTGTTGTCATGGGTTTTGGTACCTTGGACTTGAAGTGGCTCATCATCATTTTTCCTTGTGAAATGTCAAATGATGACATTAACCTTTCTTGATTATGTGGAGCCATTTTCAGATATTGATCATATACCTTCATTCTCAATGGATCATTCTTTGCCTTTATATTAATGAAAGTTCTTTTTATATCCCCTGTATCTGTTTTTGGTGGCCTAAAAGAGGATACTTCAGTACTCAACTGCTTTTGCAAAGCTTTTCCTTTCTGATCTGTGTGTGTCACACTAACAGAACCAGTTAGTTGACTATCTTCTCTTCCATCATCAAACATCTCATCTATGATTTCCACATCTGGAAGTGGATCTAGTTTCTATTTTTTGGCTTGATGTATCTCTGAGGACTCTTTGGGAGGAGTAGTATCTGGAACCTGCCTTTTCTTTCCTATTTCCATGTTGGATGGAGTTTGTAATTCTGAAACTTCAGGATGTTTTACCTGAGTGGGAGAAACTTGTGTTTGATCAGGTGCTCTGGAGGTTTGAGGTTTCTCTGCCATGATTAAAGTTTCAATGACCTGTATTTCAGGTTCCTTTCCTTTACCTTTTGACTCTGCTACAATTGATGAACTGCCTTCCTGTAATCTCTGCTATAGATTTGCTGCTAAAGAAGTGCCAATGTGAGGTACCTGCACTTGACCATAAGATTCTAGGTCATACTTCTTCTCAAGATCTTTCATAATTTTATTCATTTTGTCTTCTTCACTTTCTTCCTCAACTAGTGTTCCTTCAACCCATTCATCTTGGTTAGCATATTGTTCTATATCAGGAATCCTGTGGTGTATGTAAGGGGATGATTTTTTCTTTATTCTCTTTTCACAGATAAAACCAAATGGATCATAAGGAACCCAACGGAAACTTCTTTGGAACTTGCAATGGTTTTGTAGTATAACTTCTGCTTCTCGCTCAGCATCCCTAGAGTTGCATATGTAGGGACCTAATTGACTTTTAATCCTGAGTTGGGCTTTCTTTTTCACACTACAAAAATGAATCACATCTGAATTATTCATTTGCCTGAAATATTCCAAGGCAAAAAGTCTCATGGGCACATATCTTGGAAACTTAAATGGATGTAATTCACATCCATAGATTCTAATGACTGAATGGTTTTGATATAAATACCAATATCCAACTTTATATGTCCTTGAAAGCTGCAAGGTGTTCTTGATTTCATTACTGAATCTTGGAGGATGAATTCCTGTCAACAAGGTAGTTGCAGGATATACAAAAATATTGACGAACTCAGCATAGGAATAGGGAGAATCATAGGAAGAATGAATTATGGGAGACCAAAATATAACTGACCTAGGGTTTCCCTTGGCATCAAGCTTTTTAACAGGGAAAGGAAACTTCTCTGATTGATAAAAGATAATGAGATGATAAATAACTGAGGAATATTTAAAAACTTTTTCATCATCTAGCCTCATGAACTGGTCATGAATCTTATTGGCTATGAAAGAGTCAAAGTCATATTTAACTGCAGGAGGTTGCCCAGGAGTAAAGATAGACAGTAAAACCAGGGTTATTTCATCAACATATTCACTTGTATTCAAACCCAAGACAAAAGATATCATATTTAGGATGAGCCTTCCCAACTTAGTGAAATAATAAAAACCATAGGGAGGAGGGCCCCTAGGTTGATGTTCAGGCAACATAAAATTCTGGCAAATGGACTCCAATTTTTCTGCGGTCAATTGATTAGACTTTTCAATCAGTTCTTCCATAGACAAAGGTGCTAGTTCTTGATCTGGTTCAAAATGTAGCATTTCATTGATAGCTTGGGGAGTAATGGGGAAAAGAACACTCTGGTCAGGGGATATTACAGCTCTTTGAGTGGGATCATAGCTAGAATGGCAATAGTGGATAATTTCTGGGAAAGTAATGACTGAGGGGATGAGATATCTCGGGAGATTGGATTCCCACAACCCAATGACATCTTGCCCCTTCGAATAATCGTCTCTGCAGCGAAAATAACTTCGAAGAGGACTTTCATCGAAATGCAAGTCTTTAATTTGGAAGTCTTTATCCACTAAGGGCAAATATTCTAACTCTCTGTGGGGGGCATTCAGTGGAGTCACATTCAGGGCTGCCGGAGCTTCCATTTTGGTTCTTGTGTATTCAAAATGGAAGTTTCTGGGTTTTCTTTACAATTCGGGGTGTGATTTCAGTTTAAATGAAGGAAATTAGCACAATTGCAGTTTCAGGGGAACAATTCACAGTTTTAAACCTCAGGGAATGATCTTAGCGATAAGATTTAATCACTAATCCAGTGGAAAACAAGGAAAACAGAGTTTCTTTTGAAGTTCGGAGCACAATAGAATAAATACCTGTTCTTGGAGGCAAACTGGGTTTTAACAGGTATCAGGAGGTGGCAAGAGGATGCTCGAACACTGGTCCGGCAGAATTCTGGAGCGAAATCGGATAGAACAGTAGATTTCAGTGAAAATTTGAATTTCGTAGCGGAAGGCGCAGTCGCTTTCAAATAATGAAAATGACATAAAAAACACGAAAATTTGTTTTATTTCCAAAGTCAAAAAAGGGGTTTTTAGTTTATCGAGGAATGACGTCATGGAAGTACGGGATGACGTGTGGCAGGGGTTGGGCGGTAAGCGGTAATTCCTGCACCGCTTACGGGCAATGGTGGTATTGAATGGGGAGGCAGCGATTCCACTGATCAATGGACGCGTGGCCGGTGGACTATTTCAAAACCACCGTGCCCCTGCGCATTAAATTTCTGTCGAGGGATGGCTAGCGGAATCGCTGTGGAGCGTCGATCTATAGGCGGATGATCCGACGGTTGAAGGGACAGGGAGATGGTGGGGGTTTAATGCGCGGGCCTGACAGATATTAACATTTCATTATTTATCCCGGGCGGCTTTCGATTGGAGTAAAGGTTGGTTATTAATTAATCCAATTGATTAATTAATCCCATGGTTATAAAGGGTCGGGGTTGCAGCGAGACTTAGTTAACTCGAGTTAGGGTTGGGGAATGGGATATATAGCGGGATTTTAACTTGAGTTAAAGCGTCGGGTGCGGGAGGAAATGAGATTATTTCCAAAGTTTTGGTTAAAAATAAAACTTCGGGTTTATTATTTTTTGTGTTAAACATATATATCATATGTTTAAAGCTTTTGTCATATATGTTTTTTTTATTATATGATAAATTAACCAATATAATTAACTTATCATAAGGGCGGGAATATTACATAATGATATATTTTAACCAAAGGGCACATAATGTGGGTCTTTTAATAATTAATTGGGAAATAAATACTTTGGTTAAACTTTAATAATAGAGGGGTTTTTTGGGATATTTATGTAAAAGGAGCTATATACTTAGGATAAGGAATTTTCACTAGGGATTTAGTAAATAAATCAGAAGTTAATATGATGAAGGGCAAGGCAAACTCAAAATACTTAACTATCACTAAGAAAGTGAAGATCTTTAAATTAAATTATATCATCCTAACTTCAACACTCAAACATAGCATAGCAAGTGATTTTGAGGGTATTTTATGAAATATGGCATGATTTTCCTAAGTAAAATTGGATTTTACTTAGGAAAAGGTTAAAAGTGAATGATTATAATGACAAATAATGTCAAGTACTTAGGTCTTTTTGATCATTAGGCCGAGGGTCCGGTCCCTCCAAAAGTCAAGGAAATGCCTTGAGCCCCTTTGATCTCCAAATACCTTAGCACTTTGGGGAAATTAGTAAAAACTTAGGGAGAAAGTGATGTGGGAAGTTAATGATTCTGACTTTGCTTTCTGTGAATTTTCCAATGTATTTTCTGCTTCAGTACTTGTGATTAAGGTAAAATATTAAAAATATTTAGCACCATCATTCATCATATGAAACTTTGCAACACCATCTATCTACCTTATCTACTTGACACTACCATTTTATTTTCTTTATTAGGGTGCATTTGGACTTGCAAACCCTTATCAATCTTCTTTTCTTTTACAAGGAAAATCTATCTAATTCTACACTTATTGCATCCAAGGGCTCAGATTAAACTGTTGAGCACCTTTTATTAACTCTACCTATCTACTTATCTACCAAGATTAAACTGTTTGGTCAGATATTCATTCTCTATTCTATAACATGAAATTGAAATATGAATAAGTCAAGTTTAAACAGTTTGACTCTTCATAAATTGTGGCAAAAGTTTGACAAGTTGCACACAATTACTTATTTACAAAAAATGAAATAGTAGTGGCATTTGGATTTGCACACTTTCCTTGGTCTATTTTTTGCTTGGGGTTCATTTCTTTCACTTTTTTGACCACTTTATTTTTCTTACCCTTTGATCTTTCTTTTAGGGTATACCCTCTTTACATTTTTTAATTTTTTTTGATTTTTTGGTTTCTCAAGAATATGGAACACCTTTGCTCAAGAAAAAAGGTTTGAACATATTCCATAGTTCAATCAAGACAATCATGAAAAATGACACCTATTGGTATAGGAGACTAACACTGGCTCCACTTGGGGATGGCTTTTCCTTGTGAAAAGTCAAGAACAGCAGGTCAGATGCCTCAAAATGTCTTCAAAATGAACTATGTAATCTCCTTCTTCTGGTAGCTTTATTGTACATATGATAGTGAAACTTTTGAAGCTTAGGGCCTTCACTTCGGGCTTCAACTCCAAGAAGTCACCATCCAATCAAAACTGCATTAGAAAAGGATATATTATGTACAAGTTAGAAAAATCAAAACATCCTAGTAAATAGGATCGAAATAATGCTTCAGCATTCGACCATTGACTGGTCTTTCTTCAGCTTCTGAATTGTCAAAATACTTCAAAAAGTATGTGTTGTTTCCCTGCAAGGCATGAATGATATAAGGCCCTTTCCACAACAAATCAAATTTCCCATGTTTCCCTTTTTCTTCTCTTCTAGAATCCCATCTTAGGACTTTGTCTCCTAGTTGAAAATCCTCTGCCTTAGTTCTTCTGTCAAACATTTTCTTCAATTTTTCCTGTAAGACTTGAGATCGTTGGTATACTTCTTCTCTGGTTTGCTGCAAGTGGATTGTTTGATTAGTTCTTCTCTGAATGTCATTTGGTTCCACTTGAGCTTCCTGAAGTAATTTCATCACAGGAATTCCTAAAGATGATGGGAATCTTGCTTCAAGACCATAAACTAACTCATATGGACTAGTCCCAATTGATTTCTTAGTTGTAAGTCTGTCTGCCCACAATGCATTAGTAAGTTTCTTATGCCAGTTCTTTTTATTTTCTTCCAATAATTTTTTAATGATATTAATAAGGCTTTTATTGGAGGATTCTGCCAGTCCATTACCTTGAGGGTAATAAGCTGTTGAATGGCCTAAAGTAGTATGATATTTACTACAGAAACTAATCATTTTCTTTGACTTAAATGCAACAGCATTATCTGTTATAATATTTTCTGGACAGCCAAATCTTGAAAGTATATTGGTTTCTAAAAACCCTATAATCATAGAATCATTGGCCTGTCTGCATGGGATAGCTTCAATCCACTTAGTGAAGTAGTCTGTGGCAGTAAGAATCCATCCGTGTTGCCCAGAAGAAGGGGGATGGATTTCTCCAATAAAATCTAATCCCCATTGTTGAAAAGGTATTTATGTGGAAATTGGTTTTAATGGAAAAGGTAACAACTTTCTTTTACCCTCAAATATCTGACATTTATGGCAAGATGTCACAAATTTCTTAACATTAGAAAATAAGGTTGGCCAGAAAAAACCAGCCCTTAAGATTTTGTCTGCAGTTGATTTCCAGTAGAGATGTCCTCCACAATCCCCTGCATGAAATTCATTAAGAACTTTATCAGTTTCATCTTTTAATAGACAATTCAACAAGATTCCTTCATGATTTTTCCAAAATAGAGTGCCATCTAAAATACAATATTTTAAAGATGTCATTTTCAAAAATATTTGTTTGGTTCTGGACAACCCTGGAGGAGCTTGTAGGTTTAATAAAACATGAATGATATCAGTGTACCAGGGTGAATCTAAGAAAGCTTGACTGATCTGTGGAGTCGCCATCTCCTGTTCATTATCCAGTTCGTTAATGTCTAAAGCTTGGCAATTAGTTTCAGTCATGAGTTGAGCCAAACCTTGACCTTTTATGAGTTTTGTTGGTTTAATTTCAATATAATATTCCAAAATGGTAGCTATCCACTTACCTCTTTTTCCTTCAATGCCATATTGAGTCAAGATGTCTTTAACTACAGCATTAGGCACATAAGCTATCACATGAGAATATAATATGTAAACTTTGAAATCTTTAATTGCTTTTACCAATGCAAAAGCCTATTTCTCCATGATATTGTATTTCAAAGATGCATCTCTAAGTGCTTTACTAAAAAAAGCAATTGGTTTTTCACATCCCTGGTCATCTTTTTGTAGTAAAACAACTGCAATTGTATGTTCAGAAGCAAATGAAAAAATAATGAAATCTCTGTCAAATTTGGGACTGGTAAGAACTGGTGTTCTTGTTAAAGCCATTTTAATTTCCTCAAATGATTTCTTGGCTTCTACAGTCCAGTCAATGCTTGAATCTTTCCTCAACATGTTAGTAAGCAATCTAAGTAATTCAGCTAAACCAGAAATAAATCTTCTCAAGAAATTAATTTTTCCTATGAATGCTTGCAACTCTTTTATGTTTCTAGGATGAGGTATCTGTAAAATTGCTTGTATTCTTTCTGGATCAATCCTAATGCCATCTTTGGAAATAATATGGCCTAAAAGATTTCCTTCTTCCAAACCAAACAATGACTTTTTAGGGTTTAAAGAAATCCCATATTTTCTGCATTTTATAAATACTTGCCTTAAATGATCAAAATGTTCTTGATCTGTTTTAGAAAAAACGGTCAAATCATCTAGATAAATAACTAGAAAATCATGTATTTCTTTAGCAAAAGCAATATCCATTGCTCTTTGAAATGTAGCTCCTGCATTCTTCAGTCCAAATGGAATTTTGACATATTTAAACGTACCCCATGGTGTTGTAAATGATGTTTTATCTTGATCATCAGGATGAACCAGAATCTAGTTATACCCTGAAAATCCATCCAGTAGAGATATCCTAGAAGATCCTACTACCCTTTGTAGAATATGGTCCATTTTCGGTAAAGGATAGTTATCTTTTAAAGAAACTTTATTCAAATTTCTCAAATCGACACACAGTCTAATTTCTCCTGTCTTTTTCCGTGTTGGTACTAGATTGGAAACCCATTCTGAGAACCTAATAGGAGCTATAATCCCTGCTTCAAACATTCTTTTAATTTCCTTTTCAATTGAGGGTAATAAAACAGGATTTATTCTTCTAAGCTTTTGTTTGAAAGGTTTCTGATCTGGTTTCAAAGGTATAGTGTGTTGAATGATGGATGTATCATAAGATTTCAGATCTTCATAACTCCACGCAAAAACATCCTGGAATTCTCTCAATAATTCAACATATTTAACCTTTTGATCTTTTGGCAGAGATTTGGACAACTTAACCATTTTGGAATTTTGTGGGGTTCCTAAGTTGCATTCTTCCATATCAGTTTTAACAGGTTCCATTTTAGGTCTAAATGGAATATCATTTGAGTCAAAAAGATCTTCCAAAGGAGTTAGTCCTTTGGGAAAATAATTATCTTTTAAATTGATGATTTCTGTCTCATCTTCTATGATCTCATCAGATTCCATGTGTTTCAAATTCTGCATGTATTTTTCTGTGAATGTGGTTGGGTGCAGCATATGAATTGCATTTTCTCTTGAAATTTCTATATTTTGTTCTTTTTCTTGATCAAATTCATCAATAGTTATGTCTTCATCTATATTACAGTTAGAAAACTCATTTTGAAGTGTCAAAAAACTATTGATTTGATTATTATTTACAAATACTTGCCAATTCAAAAGATTGTCTGGTATAGCAGGCCTATGTCTAATCTCAGCTGAAAACTGATGATTAGGATCAAAAGGTAACTTACATGTGCTAGAGAACATTGTGAGACTGTGAGCATGCAAATTTTGTCTCCTGGGAATCTTGGCAAGTTGAGCTTGTAGAAAGGTGTTGAGAATTTCCACAACTGTTTCTCTGTATTGTTTCAATCTCATGTCTTTTGTTGAACATTCTCCTTTAATTTGTTGAATAATTAGCTCGAAGTCTCCTATGATTGATACCCTAATAGCTCCTAGCTTCTTGACATGTTTAAGCCCTAACAAAAGAGCTTCGTACTCTGCCATGTTGTTAGTGCATTTGAAATTCAACCTATAAGCATGACCCTCAGCATGATTATTTTCAACATTATGTAACCAAATCCCAGCTCCTGCCCCTAATTTGTTTACTGAGCCATCAAATTCTAAATGCCATAGAATTTCATGTTCATAATCCTCATCAATTGTTTTAAAATGTTTCTTGACAGGAGCTAGTTGTTTAGTTTTTTCTGGTATTTCTTGATTATCTAGTGTTTCTTTGTTTTCAGAGATTTCTTCAATTTTAACAGTAGTTTTGTTTGTGGTTTCTAATTCCGGAGCTTCTATTTCAGTAGGGAGATCCAACTCAGCATTGTATAAAATAAAAGAGTCCATATCAGAATGTATAGAGTAAACAGGGAAGTTTTCAGGCTTCTCATGGCTACTAACTAAATATTTCATCAATGTCTCTCTGTAAAGTCTTTTAGGCGGACCAAATACTGAAATAGTTGCATATGACATGTCTAGTTGAATAGACCCTCCAAGTTTAGCACCCCAAGATCTAGACAATAACATACCATATTTAGGGGGAATATCAGCCACTACTATGTCCATCAAAACAGACTTAGCAGGGTATTGTACCAAAGTAACACACAAATCTTTAATCAAACCTAAACATTTTACCTTACTAGAATCAAAAGAAAACAAATCTTTGTACGGTCTGGTAATGTCTAGATTTAATCTTTCCATCACTGCTTTTGGCATCAAATTGTGAGATGCTCCAGAATAAAGCATTGCATTATGGAGTATCTTGTCATGAACATTCAGGCTTACATAAAATGGAGGAGTTCCTCCACTTTCTGGTTTGCCATTTACCTCGGGGCCAAAAAGGAGTTTGGGTTGATCATCAAGAATATTTACTGAATCATCCAATCCAGTAACGTTAATGTTTAGGGATTTGCTAATTTGACTTCTATAGACATCATTTTTAGCCAATTCTGATAAAGGAACAACTATCTTTAGTTTTCCTATTTCAGCCTCTAGATTGAAAGGTTTTTCTGTTTGAGTTTTAGTGTTTTGCACAGTTGTGTTTTCTCTATTTTTTGGGTCTTCAATGTTTTTCTCTTTTTCATGAATGAAATTTTGTTTTGAAGGGGTATCTGAACTAACCTCTACTGTTTCTTGTACGTTTCCTACAGGAGGAAAAGTATTAGATTGTTTTTTATTGTTTGGTTGGTTGTCAGACACATCTTCAATTATTGGATTTGAAGGGTTAGGAGTTGTTCTAGACAGAATTTGTACAGGGGGAATGTTTTTTACAGGAGGGATGTTATCTTTACCTTTGACATTTTGTTTTGCAGTTTTCTTTTTGCTATTCTCTGGCACATCAATCCGTCTGCTTCTCAAATTGTACTGTTTATGAACCTCATAAATTGCTGTGTCATAGCCTTCCTTAAAATCAAAAGTCTCACCTGAATGAGTTTGGAATGTTTCAAGGATGTGATTCTCTTGATCATCTTGGGATAGGAAGACTTCTGGTTCATTTTTGTCATCTGTTACATTGTTTATTTCTACATCTTCTGTAGGTTCTTCAGAAGTTGAACCTTCAACAAAGTTTTCTTGGAAAGGTGGCCTAATATTTTGGTCAGGGACATTCTTTCCAATATTTTGGTTCTGATTTCTTCTAAAGTTTGGGTTTCTTACAATATTATCACCAGTAGATTTTCTTTCGATTGTTTCCACTCTGTCTCCTAATCTTTCCATACCTTTAATGATTGCATCCAGCTTCTTTTCAAAATCTGAAGGTTCTTCATTCAAAGGCGTTCTTCTTTCTGCCTTAGCTCTGGCTCGTTTTTCTATCAGATTTGCTTCTACACTCACCACTATGCTTTGCATTTCCTCTAGTGTCTGGGGAGCTCTTTCCCTGAGTGAATAAGCTATGTCAGAGTCAAAACCATCTGGAAATTTAACCAATACAGAGTCAGGTGGAGGTCTGAGGTTCTGGGGAACAGCGTTATATGCTTCATTGAATCTAATGATGTAATCTTGTACTGTTTCGTTGGGTCTTCTTCTTAATTTTCCGAATTCTGACAGGATCTGAAGAGGATATTTCTTCTTCTCCCATCTATTCAAAAATGACCTATACAAAGCTGGTAAATCAGCAATACTATTTGGAGCAAGGGCCCTAAACCATGTCCTAACTTCTCCAGTAAGACTCTGAACGGAAATTCTCATTCGGACATCATCAGTGTCAATTTCATAGAACTCAAAGTAATCAGTCATCCTTTTGGTATGTTGTTGAGCTGTATAAGTACCTGATCCATCAAAAGGTGTGATCTTACTCTGATAATCCTGAGGCAAGGCAACAGGGTTGTTAGGCAACCTTAAAGGGGCATATCTATTGGCCATTAGAAGATATAGTGGGGTAACAGGAGTTGATGGTCTGGCAGGAGGAGATGGAGGAGTAGAAGGGGTGACAGGTGTTTGAAAAGCTTGACAAAAAGTAACTAAACTTGGAGAAGCTTCAGTAATTACAGAGATGTTTGAACTTTCTTCAAAGGTTTGTTCAGATTGAATGGAGTCTTGTAACTATCGATCAAGGTGATATGAAACAAATCCGAATTGTAAATCTTCAAAAAACAATGGATCTGGAGCTAATCTGGATAATTCAGTTTCCGAAAAATTTACAAATAAGGATGTTTCAAATCGTTCATCAAAAGGAATTTCATCAACATATATAATTTTCACGGGACAGGATGCAGATCTAGAAAGTGGTCTGGAGCTTCCAGAACTCTCTTGACTTCCTCTTTCAAAACATTCTTGACTTCCTTGTCTTCTAAGAATCCTAGGAATCAGATTTGGATTTTCAAATATTGGTGGTGGATTAGGGTCAGGATTTGACCTCGTATGACGAATCCTTTCTGAAGCCATTTTTCTTAGACTATGCTCTTTTTGGATTTTTGGTTTTAATTGAAAAATAAATACAACTTCTATAAATACTTCAAGAAATAATGATGTATGATTAAAATTTTCTCAAAGATTTGTTAAACTAGAGAGTCTGATTAAACATTTTGAAACTAAGGTCCAGTATATAAGCTAAATCAAAGATAGACTGAAGCAGCATTTATTTACTTTTGCAATTGCAGAGCAAAAGCAATTTCAAAGGCTACCTGGCTGATCTTCAGACTCTTTCTATAGCTTATAAGTGAACAATATTAACAAATAAAAATGATTCAGGTCCCCAGTATGGTCGCCACTATGTTATCACTCAGGTTTTCCTTGAAGTTGTGGAAAAGGAAAGTATACCCAAGGTAACCACAAACCAACCTTCAGATGCAGAATCTAGCCAATCTGCATCCAGAGAGGGCTCTCTCTTTATGATTTATCTTTGTTCTTAGAAGGTTTTAGGCTAGTTATAAGTCCAAGAATTTGTTTGAAAATGGTGGAATCCGCAAACTAGGGGCAAGGTTGAAGATTTTCAGTCCATTGGGCTATGGAGTCAAAGGATGGCTTTACTAGATTTCTATTCTACACACAAGATGGCTTTGCAGGGCAAGATAGCCAGACAGAGAACAATCCTTAAAATTTAAAGTGGATGGGATGATTTTGAAGGGATGAAAGGCAACTAAAAATCTTTCACCATGTTCAAAAGAAAGAAATTAAATGACTACAAACAAAGAGAAATGAAGGATTCTTTATTATAGTAATCAAGAATGTTTAAATTAGCAAAGCAAGAGCATTTAAGAATTCGTGCTTATAACCAATTTAGAGGAAAACATTAAGAATAATCACATCTGAAATCAGAGTACAATTAAGTAAATTTTGATTCAATCCTTTATGTAAATTATTCAGAAATGGACACAAATGATATTATAAACTGATATAAAACTTAAGACATAGGATAGAAAGACTTATTGAACTGCAGTCCGACACATGAATCCTGCAAAAAGTCCTGAGCTTCAAATTGTCATCTAGTAAGCCACAAATAAATTTCTCCAATACACTTTTTATTCGAAAAACTTCAATGTCACAGCCAAATAATAGAATCCACCCTCAATACTTTCTTTGAGGGTTTATTTATACAAAAAATAATTGAAAAAATCTCACACTAACCTAGCCAATAATCGTGGGTGATTAATGAGTAAGTTACAATAAAAAGGAGACAAATGGTCTCATAAATAGGACAAAAGTAATTGCTGGTGTGCTGTCTCCCGCTTTTGAGGACGTGCTGGAGGCAGGTGCTATAATAGGGCTCGATGTTGTCCCTTTGAGTAATTATTTATCTTGTTTGACACTCTTTGTTTTTACGGATACTCTTTAACCTGTGTAACTGATACTCTTTCATCTGTGCTCATTTTTATCCTTTACATAATAGTAAAAAGATAAAATTCTCATCCTGAAGATAATTTTCATAGAATTTCCAATAAGTCGTTCCACCATTGATCTTCTGCTATTATGGTTCTTTTAAGTTTCCTCAACGTTTCATCAGTCTCTGTGAGTTTGTAAAAAGTGGGTTGATTAGGGAACAAATACTTTATTTCATGTTCAAGATGAAATAAATTCTTCAACCTGTCATAGAGATTTCTCCCTGTTGGCAACGTTGCTTCTGGCAAACTGATAGAACAAGCAGTTGTATTTTGAGCATGGATATTTATTTTCTTAACATAGGTTTCTAGGTCCATTATCTGGTCCTCTGAGAGCATAGGACTGGGTAACCCACTGTCCAACAAAACCTGAAATTTTCCTCTGAAAGTATTAATATCAGCCAAAATATCTGAGCACTTCCTTTCCAAATTCTGCATAAAATTTCTTTTGATGAAAACTCTTTTTATCTCCAAAATGGTGCCGGTCCTATCCTCAATTCCTAATACTGCAAGCTGTTGCTTAGTTCAGGTGTTCAAAAATTGAATAAGTTGATTGGCCTGCTCAGGTCTGCCTCTTAATTCATCTCTTGTTTTGTTTATTTCTTCCTGAGCTACTTTAATCAAGTCATTTTGTTCAAAAATTGCTTGAACAGAGGGCCAAATACTTTTTATTAACTCAATTATATTACCCCAAAGAATTTCATTTATTTCCCTCAAAGGCTTTTCTAATGAAAGATCTTTTTCTAAAACCTTAACTAATCTTTCCAACCTTTTAATTTCCCTGGTATTATCAGCAACTGTCTTCTTAGATGTATCATATTTCTGCTCCAAATTTTCTAACTGCAATTTTGTGGTTTGAAGTTCTGTGACTCTTAGTTTTAAACTTTCCATTTGCTTTGTCAACTCATCAGAACTTAAACCAGAAGTGTTTACCTGCGCTGGCTCTGTTTGTTGCTTTGCTGTTGTAGTACCTGTGGTTGTAGTAGCTTCTGTGGTGGATGCCTGCATGATAGCTTCCTTTTCCTGTAAATCTTGTTCCAATTCCTTCTCCGTTTCACTTAGTTGCTCAGTCACCTTTAAGAGCAACTCCATTATCTCTTCCTGTGAATTTCCCTTTAAAACTTCTTGGGTCTGGGGATGTCTTGAGGCTGGCAATTTCAGCTGCTTTCTCAGTGCAGCTATGTCATCATCTTTCTTTTTAATTAATGCCTCAATGCTGTTGATATCTTTGGGGTTGTGACCCAAACTGATAATTATGTCTTCCAGAGACTTTATTCTGTTGTCTTTGGCCTGAGAAGAGGCCTTCTCAATTTGCAATTGGGTGCTTATGTTATTTAAAGAATCTTGCAGCCTTAAGGCTGTCATGGCCTTATCAGTAAGAGTGGAATAGACCATTTCTCCAGTTTGCCTATGCAGCTCTATCTGGTCCAAAGGATGAATGTCCTTTGCCAAGACCTCAAAATTTGTTCTAATATAATCAGCTGCTGTCATGGGTTTTGGTACCTTGGACTTGAAGTGGCTCATTATCATTTTGCCTTGTGAAATGTCAAATGCTGACATTAACCTTTCCTGATTATGTGGAGCCATTTTCAGATATTGATCATATACCTTCATTCTCAATGGATCATTCTTTGCCTTTATATTAATGAAAGTTCTTTTTATATCACTTGTATCTGTTTTTGGTGGCTTAAAAGAAGATACTTCAGTACTCAACTGCTTTTGCAATGATTTTCCTTTGTGGCCTGTGTTTGTTTCACTAACTGTGCCAGTTAGTTGACTGTCTTCCCTTCCATCATCAAACATTTCATCAATGATTTCCACATCTGGAAGTGGATCTGGTTTCTGTTTTTTGGCTTGATGTATCTCTGAGGACTCTTTGGGAGGAGTAGTATTTGGAACCTGTCTTTTCTTTCCTATTTCCATATTGGATGGAGTTTGTAATTCTGAAACTTCAGGATGTTTTACCTGAGTGGGAGAAACTTGTGTTTGATCAGGTGCTCTGGAGGTTTGAGGTTTCTCTGCCATGACTAAAGTTTCAATGACCTGTATTTCAGGTTCCTTTCCTTTGCCTTTTGACTCTGCTGCAACTGGTGAACTGCCTTCCTGTAATCTCTGCTGTAGATTTTCTACTGAAGAAGTGCCAATGTGAGGCACCTGCACTTGACCACAAGATTCTTGGTCATACTTCTTCTCAAGATCTTTCATCATTCTGTTCATTTTTTCTTCTTCACTTTCTTCTTCAACTAGTGTTTCTGCCACCCATTCATCTTGATTGGCATATTGTTCTATTTCAGGAATCTTGTGGTGTATGTAAGGGGATGATTTGTTCTTTATTCTCTTTTCACAGATAAAACCAAATGGATCATAAGGAACCCAACGGAAACTTCTTTGGAACTTGCAATGGGTTTGTAGTATATTTTCTGCTTCTTGCTCCGCCTCCCTAGAGTTGCATATGTAGGGACCTAATTGACTTTTAATCCTGAGTTGGGCTTTCTTTTTCACACTACAAAAATGAATCACATCTGAATTATTCATTTGCCTAAAATATTCCAAGGCAAAAAGTCTCATGGGCACATATCTTGGCAACTTGAATGGATGTAATTCGCATCCATAGATTCTAATGACTGAATGGTTTTGATATAAATACCAATCTCCAACTTTATATGTCCTTGAAAGCTGCAAGGTCTTCTTGATTTCATTACTGAGCCTTGGAGGAGGGATTCCTGTCAAGAAGGTAGTTGCAGGATATACAAAAAGATCGATGAACTCAGCATAGGAATAGGGAGAATCATAGGAAGAATGAATTATGGGAGACCAAAATATAACTGACCTAGGGTTTCCCTTGGCATCAAGCTTTTTAAAAAGGAAAGGGAACTTCTCTGATTGATAAAAGATAATGAGATGATAAATAACTGAGGAATATTTAAAAACTTTTTCATCATCTAGCCTCATGAAATGTTCTTGAATCTTATTGGCTATGAAAGAGGCAAAGTCATATTTAACTGCAGGAGGTTGCCCAGGAGTAAAGATAGACAGTAAAACCAGGGTTATTTCATCAACATATTCACTTGTATTGAAACCCAAGATAAAAGATATCATATTTAAGATGAGCCTTCCCAACTTAGTGAAATAATAAAAACCATAGGGAGGAGGGCCCCTAGGTTGATGTTCAGGCAACATAAAATTCTGGCAAATGGACTCCAATTTTTCTAGGGTCAATTGATTAGACTTTTCAATCAGTTCTTCCATAGACAAAGATGCTAGTTCTTGATCTGGTTCAAAATGTAGCATTGCATTGATAGCTTGGGGAGTAATGGGGAAAAGAACACTCTGGTCAGGGGATATTACAGCTCTTTGAGTGGGATCATAGTTAGAATGGCAATAGTGGATAATTTCTGGGAAAGTAATGACTGAGGGGATGAGATATCTCGGGAGATTGGATTCCCACAACACAATGACATCTTGCCCCTTCGAATAATCGTCTCTGCAGCGACAATAACTTTGAAGAGGACTTTCATCGAAATGCAAGTCTTTAATTTGGAAGTCTTTATCCACTAAGGGAAAATATTCTAACTCTCTGTGGGGGGCATTCAGTGGAGTCACATTCAGGGCTGCCGGAGCTTCCATTTTGGTTCTTGTGTATTCAAAATGGAAGTTTCTGGGTTTTCTTTACAAGCCGGGGCGCGATTTCAGTTTAAATGAAGGAAATCAGCACGATTGCAGTTTCAGGGGAACAATTCACAGTTTTAAACCTCAGGGAATGATCTTAGCGATAAGATTTAATCACTAATCCAGTGGAAAACAAGGAAAACAGAGTTTCTTTTGAAGTTTGGAGCGCAATAGAATAAATACCTGTTCTTGGAGGCAAACTGGGTTTTAACAGGTATCAGGAGGTGGCAAGAGGATGCTCGAACACTGGTCCGGCGGAATTCGGTAGCGAAATCGGACAGAACAGTAGATTTCAGTGAAAATTTGAATTTCGTAGCAGAAGGCGCGATCGCTTTCAAATAATGAAAATGACAAAAAAAACACGAAAATTTGTTTTATTTCCAAATTCAAAAAGGGGTTTTTATTTTTTCGAGGAATGACGTCATATCAGTACGGGCTGACGTGTGGTAGGGACCGGGCGGTAAGCGGTAATCCGCGCACCGCTTATGAGCAATGGCGATTTTAAACGCGAGGGCAGCGATTCCACTAATCAATGGACACGTGGCCAGAGGACTACTCCAATACCACGTGCCCCCGCGCGTTAAAGATCTGACAAGGGACAACTAGCGGAATTGCTGTGGAGCGTTGATCTTTGGAGGAGCGATCCAATGATTGGAGGGACGGGGAGATGGTAGAGCATTATCGTGCGGGCCCGATGGGGTTTTAAACACGATTAAATTTATTAAATATCCCGGGGGACGTCTAATAGGTGGAAAAGTTTGGTTATCAATTAATTCTGATAATTAATTAATCCCAATGGTTATAAAGGTGGTTGCGACGCGGTTCAGTTTCTAACTCGAGTTAAGGTTGGAGAATGGGATATA